>JAFMOC010000006.1:6075000-6505000 GCA_019802505.1 Corydoras sp. C115 | reverse complement strand
GAGGCCAACGTGCTAAACACTAAGCCACCATGCCGCCCTATACATCTTATATCAACATTTTTTATCATCTACAGTATTTTCTCATATCAGATAATATTATTAAGCGACCAATTACAATTGAACTTTTTCTATATATTTAAAAAAAAATGCTTAACATTGAACACATAAAATCTATATTGACGTGCACAAGGGTCTATTAAAGCACATACACTTACTCATTTTGGAAAGACAATATTTAATATGTTTGTAATTTAATATAATATTAGGCACAGCCAGAAGAAATCATTTAAAAAGCTTGTGGACTTACGAGTTGAAATAAGCAACAAAATCACAAAAGTTAGATTTTGAACTTTTGCAATGGTGGTCAGAGATTACAGTAAATTATTAAATTTACATTAATTAAAACAATTTACAGTGTTTTGAGCCAGTTAATAAATATCAAATATCAAAGTTAAAAATAGAAATATAATACTTTAACTTTCTAAAATATTAATAGACATAATCAGTGTCAGTCATCCATGTGCTGGCCCTTAATTGCTTGGCTTAAGGCATACGGCAGATGGCGCTACACACCAAAAATATAAATATTGTCGAGCACCATGCTGAGGTAACAGAACGTACAGAATATAGTACAGTTTTGGTTTTGTGCCAAAAAGCATAAAGTTCAGCCTCTGTTACTAATGAACCCTAATGATTTTAGCTCACAGATTACAGATTACTGCTTTTTAAATCATTGTTGCAGCCACGGCAAAGTTCACAACGAGTTTAAAGCAGATCAAAGGACTGGGTTAAAAAGCGACAGAAATTACGACTTTAACACTGAACCCTTTAGTTTAAAACAACATTAGAAACAGATTATCACTCAGTATAAAACTGCAATGAAATTAAACACTACGCTATTAGGTAACATGTGCATATACTATATAGTTTGGGAAAACATATTACATCTGAAAAGCACATTATCTCATTGTAAGGAACATCGTTGTGCTATAAATCGTTTTATAAACCAACAATGCCTTAATAGTCCATTTTTGTTTATAAGATTTGATTAAATACATTTAAAAAAATGACATTGGCAACAGTTACCAATCAACAACTCGGTTTAATTACAGATGTGAACTCACCCGGGGTGGAAATTCGGGTGGGCTTTTTAAAAAACGTTACCAACAGTCAACAGATTAAAGTGGGGGGTGTAACAAAGTCTGGAGAGAAACATCAGTGTTAATTGTGGGGAGCTGTTGCTTGTCTCCAGACATCCATGTTCAGCTTCTGATATGCTTAGAAAGAACTTTCACTTGTTTTCATCCAATTCCAGCCTGAACTGCATTATGGTTTCCTCAGCAATCCATCAGAAGTGATGAGCTACTGCAGTGCACACTTTCACAGAACGAGCAGGTGCAGCAGCTCCAGGAGGAGGAGGAGGAGGAGTCCCCCACCGAGCCGACTCCTCCCAAAGTTGCTGTCTTAAAAACCAACTTAACAGAGAGTTTTTCCTTGCCACTGTTGATTTGGCTTGCTCTTTATGGGTTCAGGATAAAATCTCTGGAAAGCAGCTTTGAGACAATGTACGGTTATAAAAAGAACTATATAAATATGAACTTGAACATAAACACAGGGCTTAGCGGTTAGCACGTCCGCCTCTCAGCGCTGGGGATTACAGGTCCATCTGGGTGGCGTTTCTATGCTCTTCCCGTGTGCGTGTGGGTTTCCTCTGGGTTCTCCGGTTTCCTCCCACAGTCCAAAAATATGGATTCAAGGTAAATTGAATGATCTAAATGGTTCCATATAGAGCGTGTTTGTGTATATGTTTGTGTGAGTGTGTGTATATGCCCAGCGCTCGAAACATTCATCCCTGGATGGGCATGAGGATCTCAACCCCCCCCCCCCTCCTCCTCTAAAGTTTGCTCCATCCTCCTGAGGGTTCTTTTAAATTTAATTACATTTACATTTAGTCATTTAGCAGATGCTTTTATCCAAAGTGACTTACAACCTAACTCCTAACTCCCTAATTACAGAGCTACCACACTCCCACTCTTTTTAAACTCTTGGGTCTAAAGTCTTGTCTTTCCTTTCTGACACAGGTGTAGTGAGGTTTGAGGCAGGAACATTGCTTATCTCAGCAGATTAAAAAAAACCTCTTCACTAACAGCAAATAAATTGCTGAGTTAAAAAGGCAAATGGAATACGTGAGTACAATTCACACACAACAGCAGCCACATGCGACTGACAGCAAGAACATGCACAGACACCATGCATTGTGGCAGAAATGTAACAGGATCCTGGATCGTGTTTTTACCTCTGGCCACATCAATACAGTGCTCCTCCAGGCACATAGATTTTACTGGGTTTTGCTATTGTATTCAGTTTGTATACTAATTTTTGTATTCAGATGCACCTGTCGCAAATCTCCTGCCTGCACCTAGTGAGCTTCTAGCCATGGTACAGATCCATGTAACTGAAAAAAACAAGGCTATACAGAGTATTTAAAAATGTTCCTAATACAGTCCTTACAATCTCTGCCACTGCCACATGGGGATTTAAATATATTCATATCCATATTCAAGAAATTCCTGGGTTTCAAGATAGTTTCCAACATCTGTGTGGGTTTCTGCTCTGTACTCCAGTTTCCCCTCAAATTCCATAGACATGCAAGTGAGGAAAAATTAAAATAAAAGTCTGAATGGATGCTTGTATGTTGCATATTTAAGATGGTGGTTTAAGATGTAGTTTGCCTGGTTGGTAGCATAACTACCCTCTGATGCCGATTCTTTACCTTCTTATTTGGTACGTAATGTCAGCATAATAATTCTACAATATGTTTATTTCTAAGTAAAAATAAATCAACATTCAGGTCTCATGCACTAATTCATTTAAAGGTAATTGCATGCCCTGCCGGTGGCTTAGTGTTTAGCACGTTTGCCTCTCAGTGCTAGGGATTCCCGGTTCGAATCCCCATCTGGGTGGAGTTTCCATGTTCTCTCCGTGTCCGCGTGGGGTTCTTCCGGGTTCTCCGGTTTCCTCCCACAGTCCAAAAACATGGATCAAGTCAACTGAGTTCTCCACATTGCCCCATATAGAGTGTGTATGCGTGCATGTCTGTGTGAGTGTGTGCCCAGCGATGGATTGGTGCCCTGTCCTGGGTGTATCTGCCCAGTGCCTGAGACGTTCTCCCCTGGATGGGCATGGGGAACCCCACCGCGACCCTAGTGTAGGATAAAGCAGAAGATAATGAATGAATGAATGAATGCATGCCCTGCATGTTAAGTATTAAGGTATAATCAGTGTTGTAGCAGATCTTCCTAAGTGGAAGTTTAATGTTGCAACAGATACAATGCTCAAAACACATGTATCTTCCTGTGGTTATGAATCAGTAAATCAAGAAAATATTCATAAATATGGATAATGTTTTACAAAATGTCTTATATTATTAAAGAAATCAGGATCGCTGTAAGTTTACCCTTACACAGCAAGATAAAAGATCTGTTCTTTCTTACCCGACACCCTATAACAATAAAACACACTGAGATTTCCCAATGTACTATATCAAGAAATGTAGATGAAAAGCTCCTTTACTTAAGTGTAAATCCAGTCACCTCCAAAAATATGGGCACCTAAATAAAAAAATAAAAAAGTTACACATATTAATAAAATGATACATAATAAGAATAACCATATATTTAATCATATTATTATAAATGAAAAATGTAGGTGGCGTGGTGGCTTAGTGGTCACCACATCTGCCTCTCAGCCCTTAGGATCCAGGTTTGAATCCCGATCTAGGTGGAGTTATCTTCATGTCCATGTGGGTTTCTTCTGTAGGTTCTCTGGTTTCCTCCCACAGTCCAAAAACATGATTCAACAGAACGCAAATGGAATTTCCTCTAAATTACCATCGGGCGACACGGTGGCTTAGTGGTTAGCACGTTCGCCTCTCAGTGCTAGGGATTCCCGGTTTGAATCCCCATCTATATTCATCTAACTTACGGTGGCCGAGAAGTGCAAGAGAAATAAACATTATGAATCCTCATCTGGGTGGAGTTTCCATGTTCTCCCCGTGTCCGCGTGGGTTTCCTCCGGGTTCTCCGGTTTCCTCCCACAGTCCAAAAACATGGATCAAGTTAATTGAGTTCTCTAAATTGCCCCATATAGAGTGTGTTTGAGTGTGTGAGTGTGTACCCAGCAATAGATTGGCGCCCTGTCCTGGGTCTATCTGCCCAGCGCCCGAGACGTTCTCCCCTGGATGGGCATGGGGAACCCCACCGCGACCCTAATAGAGGATAAAGCGGGAGATAATGAATGAATGAATGAATGAATAAATTACCATCATAGAGTGTGCGTCTGTGTGCTCAGTGATTGATTGGCGCCCTGTCCTGGGTGTAGCTGCCCAGCACATGAAATGTTCTCCCCTGGATGGGCATGGGGAAACACCCTGTGACCTAGGATTAAGCAGAACCTGATCTTTAATCAATCTGGTTTTAATGCCTAGATTTTCTTTAATTAAGAAATGTTTTAAAGCAGATGCTTTGATGTGTTTTGAGTTGTCTCATTACAGACAGCATTGGGAAAATCATTCCACCGTTTAGCGGTGAAAAGCAATATAGAGAATTTGCACGGCAAGGAGATTGAAGCACCAGACGACATTCATCACTAGAGCGCAGTGAACCTGTGTTAACCTTTGGAACATAGTGGAGCCTTGACTACAAGTATGACCTTATCATCATGAGAGTGTGGATTGTTGAAAGGTGAGTGATTTTGGTAATCACCTGCTGTTATTATCCACGTGGCATGACTACACCGTTAGCACATTTAAGTGACCCGCACACAATGTATAATCAGCTGACATATTCAATATGTCGTAACCAGATGGCTGTCAATTTAAACACAAATGTGACACATAATACCTGCTCTTTACTGATTCCATTTAATGGAAAATGTAAAACATCTCTTTTTCAGGTTTAATGTACATACAGTAGCAAACAACACATACAGCAAATAAAGCACATTATGTTATAGAAAAAAAAAATCATAATATATTATATGTATATTTAGCTATTTACATATAGTTCAGCTGTATTTTTAAATCATTTCATACTGTAAGGTCTTTAAATGTTCATTCTGCACAGTGGATACCAGCCGAATTGTAAATAATTTAAAAGTACATTCAAACATAAGTACAATAACATCAAGCAGCTTGGATCCGGCTGACGTTAAGGAATGCTGCTATGGTTGGGTTTGCCGAGCTCTTCACCCACCATCTGGGTGAAGACACCGTCAGACAGTTAGCAGCAAAATAACTACTGATTAAGAGTCTTTTAGAGCATCTGTCCCTGGAAACAAATACTGCTGCTCTTTTCAATGCATTACTGTGACCTCCGTTATACACAGTACATGAGTGTTTTAACACATTGTGCTTAGCAGTTCACCTTTTCATGACTTTCTCTCTTCCACTGATCTGTGTTGCCAGGCCTCCTGTTCTAGCAGGAAGACATCAGGGCAGAATAGTAGTGGGAGGAATATAAATATTGACATCGTGAAGATGGAACCTTGTGTGCACAAAGAGCAATGTTAACAGGGATTGGTCACAGGGATGTTGTCAGCACTCTTCCTCCTTTATCTCCTTTGTGCTCTGCTCCTTAAGGTGCCGACTCAGTACAGCCACAGCATCTTTCACTGAATGGTAGAAGATGTTCTTCACCTACGCAAAGAAACCCATAGTTCAGACAAGGGTGCTACGTTCCATCATTGGGTTTCATTTATATGATAACAGACTTGTTCTTGTTCTTACTCCAGCTGCTCTCTGAAAACAATATCTATACTCATCTAACCTACGGTGGCCGAGAAGTGCAAAAGAAATAAACATTATGTACAAAAAAATTACATAAAGTTAAAAGCAAACTTACAATTGCAGAAAACAATTACAAAAGCCAATACAACACAAACAGCTAGTCAGATGGGAAGGGTAGGTACCCTACACAGGAAATGCTGATTGTCAATCAAGAAAAACAAAAGCGAGAAAACTGGCAAAAATGATTTCCACAAAATAGACAAAACATTTTGTAGCATTAACGTTACTCTGATGTCATTCACGATGTATTGATGGATTGGCTTTTGTAATTGTGATTTCAAACTATAAATTTGTTTTTACTTACGTAATTTGATTGTTCATAATATTAATTTGTTTTGCGTTTATGGTCCACTGTACTAACTACTGGCTTGCCTTACAAATGTAATAACTCTAATTACTAACCAAAATAACATAGGAAGACTTTAGAATTTAGAATTGTAAAAAGAAAAATCTACTATAAAACATAATTTCATACTGGTTTACATTTTACCTCTAAGTTTAATGATCAGTTCACAATTATTTGGTCATATTTTGTATATTTTTGTTTGGTTTTGTCAGAATGTCAAAGTCATAACTATATAATTGTAATCAATTAAAAGTGAAGTGGTACCTGTAGTTTGTCCTCATAGTTGACTTGATCTTTCTGAAGACGAAGCTCCTGCGTCAGGTAATAAGAATTGTGGGCGTGTTCAGGGGACACAAAGTCCACATTCACCTGAATGCAGCTGTTCAAGTTCATCACCTGTATGTGATAAATCCAAAAAATATTATCTAAACATTCCCAAGAAGACTTCTCATGACTAAAAATCTCTGTATTATAAATTTTGTGTCACTGGCATTAAATTTAGGCATGCATTTAACCTCACTACAGCCACACGAGTTGGTATTCCCAATTATAAACCTCAGAATGTCCTACATATTTATCCTTCCACAACACCCTCTTCATTTTATTTAGTTAACTGTCTTTAATAATCTTATGACAAAGAGAGCGTAAAGGACCTGGTGCATTGCTCCTGCAGGAATAATCACAGCATCACCATAAAACTGAAGCATTGTGCGGCTTTCCACACCATGTTCCTGCATGAGCCTCTGCCGCAGTCTTGGGTTCAAATACCAGCTTCCATCACGAAGAGGGTCCACTTCACTGTCCCACTCTGGCTCTGAGTCTGGTGCAGCGTCTGCCTCAGCCCGCTCTGCTGATAACTACACACACTACAAGTAAGTCCTTAAATCTATATAAGTATAAACTGAAGTATGATACACTTTATGATTGATTGATACTTATATTTAAGACAATATTTAGGAGATAGGAGATAGTAGATCTACTGTATATACTGTAACATCAAAATGTAATTATAATAAAAAAAGAGAATAAGTATGCATGACAGCTGAAATAATTCACATTAAGATCAGATTTTGCACACACAATCACATAAACTGCAACAGAGCATTGAAGACCTTGCACGGAATGGAATATCACACATAGGAAAGTGCACAATTTCAAATGTAGTGGCTTTATGAACCAGTAATGTAGTTACACCCAAAGGACAGCCATTAATATTAAACCTGCTTAAATGAACAGTATTAAATCTAAAAAAATACACTTGATAATGACTGGAGTCGTACCATTTGGAGGAACTCCTGGATCTTATGAGCGTCCTTACTCAAATAAATATGCCACAGAGCACCTGGGATCTCGTTGGGATCTTTTAATCTCCTCTTTGCACTGTCATCGAGCGTTTCATCTTCTAATAGGTTCAAAACTCCTTAAATACACACAGATATGCACACACAAACAAAGGCACACAGTTTCAGCCAGATTAACATAGCAAGACACACTATGACTCATGGGGTTCCTTGAAAGACTCTGGAGTGGTGGTATGATTTAAAAGATAATAAAATATTTATTGCAGTGACTCAAATGATGTTATTAAACTGTATACACACGTGGAGCTCTTAGCCTGTGGGCTTATTTTCATTGAACAACAACAGGGCAAAGCTTGTCTCAGGGAAAAAGCAATAGACAAGATACGATTATAACACAGTATATCATAATAAAGCACTTTGTATTACAGCTTAATCTTTGACTCCCGGGTGTCTGAACAGTGTAATATTAGTAAATCATCAGAAAGAGGCAAATTTAAACCTCATGTTTACATGTATGACAAAAGAGCATAATTACACCTGTTTGTTCGGCTTCTTTTCAACTAATCAAACATACTATAGCTATCTGAGGCATCTGCAAGATTCAGCTCAATAGATCATTTAAAGGTCAACAGACATTCAATTTCATACAAACAGGTTAAATAAAAAAGCTGTAGCATGATTTGTAATGGTTTAAAGTATGAGTGCTGGTTAAAAGTCATTTTAAATATACTCAAGTGTGACTAGTTAAATGCCATTTATTATTTTGATTTTATCTGTGAATTACTAAATATTAATGAAGATGATTACTCAAGCTTTTGTATTTGAGAAACCTTTATCACTAACATCATCATAGCAACAAAATTAATTTTACAAACACTGACTAACCTGTTTGGGAGAAAGATTCATTGCCCTTGGCTAAACCCACATAGACCAAAACACTCATAGTGTCTGAAATTTCAATATGTAGGTTGCTGGTTCCAAAGTCTTGCTCTGGGCAAGAAGTCACACCTGAAACACACACACACACCTTAGAACAAATTCTCAGCATGAAAAGTAAGAGAATCTGTAAAGAGTAAAGCACTGAGACACTACCATGAGCACAGCAGAGGCGAGGCCCCAGGTCAGGACAAATAAAAAATGATGGGAGACGAGAAGCCAAGTTGAGGGCACCATCTGGACCAGTGTATTCGGGAACTGGCAGTGATCTCATGAAATCTTCATACCTACCAGATAGTATTATCATTATACCACACAATCCTACAAGAGTGTCTGTTTTAATAAGTATAATAAAATGAATGATAAAATATAATAATCAAATATAATTTTCAAGTCTTTACATTGAACACTGATGAAACCATAATACCAAAAAAATTATAAGTTATTTATGCTATCATAATCTGTAAATGGCACGGCGGCTTAGTGGTTAGCACGTTCGCCTCTCAGCGCTAGGGATTCCCGGTTCGAATCCCCATCTGGTGAGTTTCCATGTTCTCCCCGTGTCTGCGTGGGTTTCCTCCGGGTCCTCCGGTTTCCTCCCACAGTCCAAAAACATGGATCAAGTGAATTGAATTCTCAAAAATTGCCCCATATAGTGTGTCTGTGTGAGTGAGTGTGTGCCCAGCAATGGATTGGCGCCCTGTCCTGGGTCTATCTGCCCAGCGCCCGAGACGTTCTCCCCTGGATGGGTATGGGGAACCCCACCGCGACCCTAATAGAGGATAAAGCGGGAGATAATGAATGAATTATCTGTAAACTAAAGGGGAACTGAAATCTTTTGCAATTGTTGTCTTTAATTAAATAACAAAATAAACACTACTCATATTAATAAAAATGTAAAGATACAATACAATTTCAATAGAGCTTTATATTAATCTCTTTTAAGAATACCTATACATATATATATTATGCATGATACATGTGCATTATTTTTATGGAACAAGTCAATCTACATCAAATGTAGATTTTTTTGTACAGAATGACATAAGCTATTTTCATTAAAATACCAATGTTTCAGATATTGACCCTTTTATATTAGTTTTATAATGTAGTGATATTGCTAGGCTTAGGCCTCTGTAAATACACTGAATACATTTATCAGTCAAAATCTACCTTTGTGCCTTCCAGCAGTCCAACACAGCAACCCTGAAGTAAATGTTTGTGGTTGAGCATACAAAAACAGTGCATACTGCACCTTTTGTTAAATAAATACTGCAATGAGATGAATAGCATGTATAGCACTGTTCTTCATTGGAAACCGAAGTAATGTATTAGGCAGACAGAGGGAGGTTTAAACACAAATTTGAATAATAAAATTTGTATATGACTAGTCACACCAATTTGATCTACTGTATTGAGAAACTTTTTAATGAGCCAGGTGTAATTTTTACACAAATGCTTTTAAAAAATACCTGCAACCTCATTACAGAAAGTCACAGCTGATTATACTGTAAAATTATATAAATCTGGGATCAGACAGAGTTATATTCAAATACTGCACAAAATGTTTATTTAAATTGAGCATCAAGCACACGCGAGTATAGTTTGTGAACGCAAGGAGTCAAAAAAGCGTTTACCTGGATGGCATAAGAGTCAGAAACTCTTCCCCTGATGGCCAGTCTTTTAGTCTGTATACTGCAGGGTCACCTTTACAAGATTTAGGCCTCTCTGATGAAACACAAAAAATGCAAATCATTTATTTTAAGAGGTTATGATAGAACAATTGCCTTGCCAATACAAAAGGGCGCTACTGTGAATGAACCACTGTTCTCTCTGTCTCCTGTTAGTGTGGAATTGGGACCAGGATCTTGGACTCTTAATGCCTGCTAGAATGGCAGTCCCCACCAAATTAATAAAATGCTCAGAAATATGGGAAAAATCTTTAAAAAGTAGCTTCTGATTCTGCTACTAATCAGTGGCTCACCTTGGACAATAATGGTCAAACCAGACTTGCAAAAAAAGAGAAGATCCTGCAGGAAAATACATGATATCCAGGAACACTTACTTGAGACATCTTCAAAGCCATCCCAGAATTCCTTGATACAAGAATTTCTGATGCTTCCATCACGACAGTTGTAGAAGTCACTTTGAAGTGCTGAGAATTCTCTGGTAAACTGCTCTGGCCTCCACAGACTGTTATTTAGACTTTTGTGCAACCCAGAGACCAGCACAGGCTGTAAAATAACATCAGGTTTACAGAACTGAAATACACACTCCTAATGCAAATGCCTGGTCCTTTCATGTTAATCACATCAACTCATGAAAATAAAGCATAAATTAGACTGCATATTCCTGATATGTAAATGATACATGTGTTGCTATAAATAACAACTCATTGCTTTTATCATTAGGTAATTTGGTAGCTTAAATATTTTCTGTATATTATTAAATCCCTGTTCATTGACACAGTTAAGGCTCATTCCTACATAGAAACACAAACCTGCTCTTGTGTCCAGTTCTCTCTGAACAATCTTTGGTTGCCTAGGTGACAATGATCTTTAAGCCAGAGCAGCCGGTGGCTGCCTATCCATTCGTGAGGGATGCTGAGAGCCAATGGAATTTGACGTTGTTTCTCCTCCTCAGTGTCCACTTTTGCTTCCTCTTCCTTTACCTCTGTCAGCAAGTCCTGCTTTAACCCCAGTTTGGACATCTTGGAGGCAGCAGGAATTTTATTCTCCACTACTGAGGCAATAATGTCATCCAGCAGGTTGGGCACACGAGTGTTTTGAGAAGTCTAAAGCATATGATGCAGACAAAATTCAGTCATAAGTGATTATGTGTATTCCAGCTGCTGATACTGCCTTCTGATGATGCTAACCTGCTATTTGCAGGAAAGAATGCAATATGTTACATAAGGTGCAACCAACTACTACATAAAATTAAAACAGGATTTGTATATGACTATAAGTATATATATATGTGTAGTAGAAATGTTTGTTCTAGTCTTAATAATCCAACAACATGTAATAATGTCTAGTATAAACTGGCACACAATTATAACTGATTTCTTTACTTGTTGTAAATTGTACTGACACATGTATCCTGTGTTATCAGAAAGAATAAGGTTTTAAGTTTTGGACCTGATTAGTGTTGTTATAAACTGGTGCAAAGGCCAATCCGGGGCCAGTTGAACCTAGCTTCAGTTTTCCAGCTGTGGAGGTCAGGAGGTCACGCAAGGTAGAGCTCTGCTGTGGGCTGTTGGACATTTTCCCCATAAGCTCTAGTTCATCACACTTTAATTTTCCTGAAGCAAGCAAACACACAAAGTGGGTCTGAAACCACACACTGATTCTCATTTTCTTGGGAGGTAAAAAGGCACAGCCACATCTAAAACTAATCACAGCCATAAGATTACAATCAAATAACGAAACTTAAAAGTAGCCATCACATTATGCGTACACTCATAAGCTAATAGTTTGATTTACTCACCCCTGCTTTCTATTGGGATCTTGTGAGGTATACTTTGCCTGCTCTTTTGTTGACTAGGGATCTGCGGTGAGATGTTGTGGCCTTTCAAGTCACATTGAGATCTTCCAGAAAGCTGATACAATAACATTTACATTACTGTCTATTCATGGAACAAAAATAAGCACTGAATAACATTACTAAACTGAAGTCAAATAGCATTTCAAAAAACAAGACCATGTGAGGTAATTGGATGCAAAGTTAACATAGAAGTTTACCACCTGTGAGAGGCCATTGGTGATGGGGGATCTGGAGAGAAATGGGCTGCTGCCATAGCAGGAACATTGAGAGGGTATGCCATACTCTCTCCGTATACAGTGCATAGAGCTTTGTAGCTCAGTCAGTACTATAAGACAGTAAACAGAACAGTTAGTCATATTTATATGAGTCCAATATTTCAATGGATATGACAGCGGAATTTATAACATACAGTGAAAATATATATATATAAAGACATATTTTTTCATACTGAAGGCACTTACTTGTTTCTGGCACTATTTGAGTTGGCATGAGATTCTTCAGGTCATGAGGCTGATTTTTTACACAGCGGACCCACACATATAACTCTTTATCTGATTAATTGAAATGATTACAACATCACAAACAGATTTAGGATGCATAATACATTTCTAAAGATGATAAGGGTTTCCCTAACCTTTAGCACTCCGTATCTCTCGTCCTCTAAAGCAGTCCATGCACACCACAAAGCCACACTTGTGACAGACCCAGTGCATATTAAAAAGGGTTGCCTCACAGGCGTCACACATCTCTCTCACCCCTCGTACAGCTCGTTTCCACATCACCTGGGCTATTATAAACACAAAGAGTAAGGTCAGGCTTGAATTTCAAAAATGCAGTTTTGCATTTATGGAACATATTAAGTTACTCAACAGATGATACAATGTGCTGTTGCTAAATTACTAAATTGCTAAATTATGACCTGAATTATGACAAGTTGACACTTTGTGTGTGTGTGTTTCCCTATACAAATCTGCCTGTGCAGGTTGATATACTGTTTACAATCACCAAGAAGTGACTCAAGGAGCATTATTTTAGTGATCTTAAGTAAGCAGTCAACAGCGCATTATGCAGCTTGACTTAGGTTATGTCATTGTGTTTGACTATCAGGACAATATGATTTACCTCATTAGAATGGCTTTGACTAATGAAGCATCAGTGTCTTATCTCACAAATGCTCTTCTTGATAAATGGAAAAAAAATTCCAATAGACACATTTCAAAATAAAAAGCATTTTTAAACAATGAGAGCCATTACACCTGCAGCGTATAATGGGATGTCCTTAAAGCATCTATAGATGTAATGTGATGGTATCCAAATACTTTGGTCTGTATAGTATATATTCAAAGAAACATATAAACACTCACAATCTTTCCTGACCCATGTGACAGCAGTGTTCTCTGTTTCGACAAGCTGGCAGAACTTGTCTCCTATGAGTGTAAGAATGTATTTGGCTGTGTCTAGTTCCATCTCTTTTTTCGATTCCACTTCATCTTCAAAGCCTGCCATCCACACCCTCACCGCCTCTTCAGTGGTTTCTTCCACAACAGAGAAGCCGTCAACACGCACTACTCCATTCTTACTGTACGACAATCTGTGGCAGCAGACAGAAATGTGATTTACTGAGCAGAGAATTATAACTTTAGGGTTTTAGGTTTATTTATAAACAACATAAAACAAGCTAAAAGCACTAATGCTGTTTAATTTTGCACCACATGGCAGAGAGACAGTAAGAAATGGGGAAGCTGGCAGCATGTGTTTCTGGACAAAGCTTTATTTATTTATTTATTTTTAAAAAACACTGACTGAGTTCAGTTTTTTTGACTTGAGCATTAATTAATCCCACAAGGTTTCATTAAAAAATAGTTAACCAAATCGTAACCAAATGTAAGATGAGGAAATCAAGTAAATCCATAGGTTGGTTAATCAATTTTTAAAAGGGACTTGAGCTTTACAAATTTTAAGCTTATGATTGTTAAACAGACTTATCTCCACTACCTGCGGAAATTGTAGAAGCGACAGAACACAGGGGAGAGGACAGGGTCCTGGGGCTTTCGTGAGCGGTCTAGTCGACACTCACGGCATTTCTGCACATTAGCTCCAATCTCTATACACGAATCATCCTGTAGAAAGGGCTCGCCACTCTGCTTCAGCTTCTTTACCTTCCTCCAGTCCTTCAGCACTGAACGAGGGATGCCACCTATGAGAATAGAATCAGTTTCATGATGAGTCAGCTAGTCAGTGCTTATTTAAATCAGGATTTTTAGACCAAACACTATGGATCCCTGCTTTGAACTGCATTGCTCTATGGTGGATGCCTCATGTGATTACTTTTGTGGCATTAATGTCACAATACAGTCATGGGGCAATTCAGTATCTCCAACTTTATCTATTGGCTCCAGAATACACCCAAGCAGGCATGGGGAGGACATGCAGCAGCAGTCTACACACATTTATATCTGGACAAGTCACCAGACACAATGTGACTCCTTGTGGTCAAAGAGTACCTATCCTGAAATAGGAGCTAAAACATTCACTTGAAACTGCGTCCTAAGAACTATGATCATCCTTGCATTCTCCCAAAAAAGGGTCCAAAAATTGAAATGGTTTCTCTGATTTGCCTAAAACAAAAAGGGTCTGAATAGCTCTCTAAGTTTTATTTAGATTACAACTATACAAACTCTATAAGAACAGTTACAATGTGATCGAATAAGTCTTGGGGAAGTCTGAAAAAAGATGCTTGTTTTACATTTTACATATAATAAAAGCACAAAGGAGTGATGGGTCAGCTCATGGTATGTTACAGAAATGAATAAGATTAGTTAATTAAAAATATAACATTCCCATGCTTTGATTTAGTATAAAAATGATATAATATTTTATGCAAACTGCTGAAGTCACTAATTTTCCATCATTAACATTACTAAGATTTTAACACATCTTAACACATCTGCAAGATTTTATGGTATTACTTTTTGAGAGATGTTAACACTTAAGAACTAATATAAAATGATGTACATTAAACAGTATAATTATGAAATGCATTGTCAACACTTACTGCCAGACAGCCTGTGAGATTTCTCTTTTGTCATCTGCAGTGCACCATTAAATTTCTCTTCATTTTCTTCTTCTCCATTTTGTTCCTCTGTTTTATTATCAGTATCTCCTCTTTTTATTTGCTTGTCATTCTGTTTCTTCTTAAATGTGGGCTTGGACTGGCGTTTCCACCCGGACTCAGACTTGCTCTCCTGGCCCGATTCTCCTCCACTTTCAGTTTCAAAGCTTAAAGGAAACACCAGTTTCTCCCTGTGTTTGTATTTCTCGGTTTTAAATCCTGATAAAGACTTTCTGACATTATAACATAGCTGCTTGTTTTGTGAGTTGATTTTTCCCTCCAAGTTGCCATTTCTGTCTAATAAAGGCCTCATAATTTCACTCTTCCAATCCACAGCAAAAGGATTCAGGGTCTCTGTAGCCTTTGCACTGCTTCTGATAGGTGTTGTTTCTTCATAGGTCATTCTGTGTGTTTTGGTCTTTCTGTTGTCTTGACATAACTCCTTGCCCCCATGCGTGGACAATTTGCTATCTAATCCGTTAACCTCAGGTTTGGTTGACTGAGAAATGCTTATTGTATTTGTAAACACAGTGCTGCCCCCTACAGTCTTGGAGCTGGCACTACATTTGTCCTGCTCAGAGTGACGAGTCAGCCAAGCTTTTTTCAATTTGTGGTAATTGCTCTGACCAGACTGTGCAGGTTGATTAAGATGGGCTGAGGCACCCAGTGGCAGTGAATCTGGTTTATTAGCTATGAGACCACTGACTTCTGTGGCTACCCTGGGCTGCTTTGGAGGACTAGGGCTAAATACAGAGTCTTTCACCTGGTCCAGAGTGTGTGCAGTACATACAGTGTGTATACTATGAGTAGTGCAATTACTGTAAATATTGTGTGAGACACACTTGCTATAATTTAAGGAGTCTGTAGTGTGTGGCAGATGTACTTTGTGCAAGTTCTGATTCAGTTCTGAAGTAGGTAATCCAGCTCTGCGTTTCTTTACAGGAGGAAGGCCCACAGAAGGGTAGCAGGACACAATAGACAAATCACTTGACTTATGATCCCTTTCATCTCCTTCACATTGTTTGGATATTACAGCTATATTCGAATGAGGTGCATTTGCATTCACAGAATATTTTACTCCACAATTTGATATACAAGTTGTGCTCTTATATTTTGGTGTCATGTTTAGAGGTGTATTAATGTCCTGCTTTGAGGTGACCATGATGACAGGATTCATAGGGGTCCAAATCACTCCCCTTTTACACTGCCCAGTACTGTCCTTAAAGTGTGTGCTCGGAACATTTTCAAGCACATGTACATGGTCACAGTGAGTATGGCAAAGTGACCTGTCATCGTCTGTGTTGTTGGCAGAAGAGTCAGTGTAGCCAGTGGGCCGAACAATGACTGAAGCAGTCGTAGTCTGTGGGTTAACCACACCTCCATTTGTTGTGTGACCTCCAACCACTCTTCCTCTGGGTTGAGGAAGCCCAACCCGCTGAAAGTCAAAAGTTTGATTTGTAAGTGAAACTGGCTCAGGAGTCAACCCTCCAGCCACTGCTCCAAGTTTAAGCTCAGGTATAAGGGATGGGGGTCTGTGTAGCTTCTGATTCTTTCCAGATAAACCCATTGGTGGAGTGGATGTCATGATGGGTGGAGAAATTTTACCCTGCTTAGTCTCTTTAGGAACAATAATGGGTAAAGCTGGAGGATGGAAAATGGGTGCTCTGTGCAGGGTGTTTCCAAGTTGGGTAGACGAGGCAGAGACAGAGATAAGAGCAGTGGATGAACCTTTCTTTTCCATACCACTGTGTTCTAGCAGTTCCACTGGCATGACTTTTGAGACTAGCTGCTCTGTGATTTTAACCTGTAGACCATCCTCTGTCTCAGAGCGGCGCTTGATGAGGGCTGGTGGTCTGACCTTAACTGCCCCCTGTGTGCCGAGTAAAGGCAGGACAGAGGCAGCTGTGTTTTGGTCACGTAGGCGCTTGTACAGCTCTTTGCTAGGTGGAGTTCTGCACGTTGAAGGCTTGTTCTCCACACCACAGTAGTAGCTGCTTTGAGTGAGCGTGGGGGAAGGTTGTGCTGACTGCAGCTTTGAAGGTACACTATGCCTAAACATGTGCATCTCTCGATCATGTTCTTTTTCTCTCTCTTTAGAATGAAGAGAGGGAGCAGTGTTTTTTGGGTACCTTGGCTCTCTTTCGGAACCAAGCTTGGTTGTAAATGGAGCCACCTCGATGCTCTCTTGCAGAATACGTCTGCTTTCCTGCTGATAGTGGCTGGTTTGGTCACCTCTCAAATCATTCTTCAACTCCAACTTCAGCTGTTTGGAGTGAGTAGAGGATGACTCTGTAGCTGCCAGGTGAGATGTTAGCCCATTTTTTCCCACTAAAGACTTTAGCCTTTCCTGCTCTGTCTTTAGGTGATTGTAGATAGAGTCCTGAGCTTCAGTGAATACCTTTCTCTCCATTTCCCTAAAAGCATAAAATGTATTAATTCATGTGTTTAAATTTGTACTTACAAGCAGATATTTACTAAATCAGCAGTTTCTGAAATTAAAAATTCAAATAAATATGTGTGGATAAGCAACAGTAGGTATACAGTGTTAAACAGTTGAGGGCCGTCAGGGCTTTCAATGTCTTCTCTGGTGGTCTAAAAAATATCTGAATCACAGACAGATGTAAATTATATTTTGTCCATGAACACTTCAATCAAATTATTCCAAATGGTCTGTCTACCTCCTTTTACTAGCTTTCCACTAGCCATTCCCAAATTACACAGCTTCCAGACAAGTGTTTTCTTATTAAAGCATTTAACCAATCACTTTCCACATCATTTGTTGCCAGGGTCATTGCTTTAACCAAACAGATTTTGAGTTGCTGACACCAAGACCCTCCGTTAGCAGGAGTTCATTAGGTCAACGTATTCACACCCTCTTATTGGATATTCAGAGAATTTATTGTTTTGGTTAAGCTGCCATTTTCAGGGAATTAGAATCCAAAAACCAGAACTACAACTTAAATTTCAGCATTAGCTTCGATGGCAGTAGAAACCCAGGATGCTCTATAGGCAGAGGTAGGTCACTAAGTCTAACTATAAGTTAAGTTAAAGTTAACTATAGTTTACAAATAATACGATCATGTTCACCCTAATCAGGAATCAAACCTGGGACCGTTTTGCTGTAAGGCAGCGGCACTAACTGCAGTACTATTCAGCATTTGTGGGCCACAAGTCGAGTAATCATTTTTATTTGTATCTTAAATTTTTTTAACCACATAATCTCTTTTCTTAATGAATTACTCCTTTTGTCCTACCTACTTTGTTCTTATTTAACGTCTGACACAGTGAGACTGAGGCACATGTGTGCCAGGCTTGAACTCAATTAACCTTATGGGTTGTATGTTGAAGATTACCTGTGTTGTGCTATATCTGAAATATTTTTCTAATATTTATGAATAATTCAACTTTTCCTTAATGGTGACTTGTTATTTTAATTCCCAATTCTTTAACTAGAAAGCTGTACTCTTCAGATCTCATAAATTCTATACTGTAGTAGGATAAAGGCGTGTGTACTTACTCTGTGCTTTTAGAGGTGGGGGTGCACGAAGGAGTACTCATACCAATCCTCTGGCTATCAGCACTAGATGGACGCACAGGCAAGCAGGAGTGTAACCCCTGGCTATCTACACTTGTTACAGGACTCTTCTGAGGCAGCCATGGACTTGGTGTGTTCTGTAAAAACACACACACATACCAAGAAAGACAAGACATAAAAGATTACTTACTGTTGTAAATAAGACTAATATTGGCTCATCATTGTAATTTCAGTAAAATAAGATGGGTGATCCAAATATAAGAATCATTATATTCAAAAGCACCATGTGCCAGAAATTTCTCCCTTATAATTCCCTGAAGGCAGATGACCAATTCAGTAACTTATTTATGAAACACATACAGTTGAAACATATTGTGGCACACAAAACTTTATGAAGGTCTAATCTTTGCAACACTAACTGGTTTGATCTGCACTGTCATTATTAGTTTGCTATCCAGTGCACATACATGAGGTCATTTTGTGGATTCTTTTATACATCATCCCAACTTGATGATTGGGGTCAGAGTACAGGGTCAGCCATGACACAGTACCCCTTGAGCAATAAGTGTTCAGGGCCTTACTCAAGGGCCCACAATGGCCCTTTACACTAACAACTGAGCTAGGATGCCCTTTCTAAATTCTATATTCCAAACCTTTTAACTATTTTATCATACTTTGCCCCACACATTACTTGGAATTTTAGTTAATCCAACATAATCTCATACTTAACAGCTGTATTACAAACCATGATAACAATTATGTAATACTCTTATTACATACAAATGCAACAGTCCCAAATTGTTAAAGTAGTCAATGTAGGCATACAGTGATAAAATATTACTTATAATTAAAATGCTTGGACACTGACCCTTCTTAGATTAGACTCAGATAGTTCAGCACTTTCCTGTGGTGTCCACTTGGATGCCTGCAGTCCCAAACTGTAGGTGGGAGCCCCACTTGGTAAGGGAGGCCAAAGAAATGGGTACAGGCCCAAAGGTGCCATGGGGGCAGTTCCTGGACTTTGGCCTAAGAGAGACTGGTTGACCTGCAAAGCTATTGGGTGGTGGGGGAAGTTAAGAGGCCCTAGTCGTGTATGACCAATCAGAAGTGATGAGGATGGGGGTAAACCTGGCAGAAGAGATGGGAGGAGGTGAGGATGGGGGATAGATGGGTGCGATGAGCATACTGAAGTTTGAGATGGGATGGGCAGAGGTGAAATGTGAGCAGTGGGGCTAAGAATCTTAGCGTGCGAAGAATTTGAAGTAAGGCTGGACGAGCTGGAAGGAGAGAGGCTGTTCAGGTGATGTTTGTAGTGAGGCTTTGGTGGAGTGTTTGGGGGATGGATGTATGATGAAAAGCTCTCTAGCTCTCTGTTAATGAGTGCAGGGTCTCTGTAAATGGTAAAAGGCTCATGTCTGTCAACAATTAGTGGATTCCTGATTGGTTTGTATTGTGTGGGATTGTGAGCAGGTATACAGTTCCGTATGTGAGGAGGGGTTCTGGATTGATTTGGAGAGTTGCTTGGGTTAGGAGAGGGGGTATAGGGTCGCTGTGGGGTCGGGGTAAGATCCACTTCAGGAGTAGAGGAGCTTTTGAGTGATTTCTCTGTAGAAAGTGTTTCTTCCGCAGCTTGACAAATGATTTCTTCTTTACTACTAGCTGCTTCAGGAGAAACTGTGCACTTTAAATTGGAAACCTCAGACATCTTAGGAAGTTTGGCGATCACCTCAGGAAATAAGCAAGGAGAAGGACACACATCCATATCCATGGTCTTATGGATAATTTCTAAAGACAGAGGGGCTTCAATTTCATGATTGGTCTTTTTAAGAGACAGACATGGTTTAACTGCAGCGCTGTTTTTCTCCTCCATTTGATTTGAATTAGTAAAGTCTACTTCAGGCACAACCGGCACTTCTTCTGAAATGGGTGTGATGATTTCTTGATGAGTGAGCCCTGAAGACTTGACTTGTGGGTCACTTGGCGGCATCTCCTGTTCACCATTGGCTTGATTACATTCTAGGGACGATGTGGGTAATAATTCAGTTGATGTTTCAATGGAATTCAGCTGCTCATTCTGCTGGGATGCCAGCAAAGCAGAGACCGCTTGAGAGTCCTCTTGTGATGTCCCATCACACATGTCCATCATCTCTACCCCTCCATTTCTTATTTCCTCCTTGGCTTTTTCACAGACAAGGCCCAGGGTACAATGGGGTGATTTGATTATCTGAAATGCACCATTGCAAGATGGGCTGGGCAAACAGATTTGCGAAGAATGGTTTCCTACTTCATGACCTGCGAGTTCTGGTAATGGACTGGGAGAAGGTTTCCTGCTTTTGAGGGACGACTGAGCCAATAGGTCACCCATTATGTGACCTGAAGGACTATGTGCTATCTCACAGTCTGCTCGTCTCTTCAGACTGCTGTGTTTTCTTAGAAGACTTTTTGATTGCGCTTTGTTAATATCTGGATTATTGCTGGACATTTCAGAACCACTGTCACACTTTTGCCTCTTCAGCCAAGCCCCACTCTCCTCTGAGTCCTCCTGCTGCTCCTCCTGGCTTGTATTAATAATTTTCTTTTCACCATGATTGGTGCTAGTCTTAGCAGAATCTGGAATTAAAAGATTGTAGGAAAAGGAAGAAAATGAACGGTTAAAATAATCAACATGGTTGCAGCTCTACTGGATTGTATCAAGTTCCTGTAAAACACAAATAAGCCAAAAAGAAAATCTTTCTGAATACAGCAAAACTAATATGAAACAAATAGGCGACTGTCATGAAGAGCTTAAAGTATTGCAGCACCTCACCTGCTTGTGCTTCATCAGCTCTTCTCTGCTCACACATACTTCCTTTCTCATTTGCCTGGCTGCAGATGGAGTTCAGACTGCACAGCTCAGACGGATTCCTCTGCACTGGCCCCGAGATGCACGCCTGCAGGGGGGAGGAGGAGGAAAAGAAGGAGGAGTGATAAGACTGTGTGTGTTTTTATAGTACAGATGATGAATCATGTGGCTGTGTGTGTGTGTGTGTGTGTGTGTGTGTGAGGAGGGGGGTAATAAAGTATCAAATCACAGTGTTTAATGTGAGAAAGATGGAGTGCATATGAGATCAAGTACCTGTTCTGTTGCTAAAGTGTTGCTTGACCCGTTTTCAGTGATCTAAATGATAAATTAAAAAGAAAGTTAGAAAGGATCATCACGTACCACCATAATGACTATTAAAACCAAATACATAACGAGCAAAATCAGTATAGCTACCATTGTGGTTCTGCTTATATTTTTGGATTGAGGTTTATGCTTGCTTGTGTAGTTTTCTCCTGTTAGTAAGGATGGGACATTTTCATCCAGAAAAAGCACATGCACGAGCAATGGATCCACAATAACAGGTTCTGCTGCCTATGAAAAGACAAGCAGAAAAGAGCATACACATTATACAATTATTTAAATTATCAAATTATCATATTTTTAAAGTACAATTATCAGAAGACTAAACATGGGCCTATTCACTAATAAATCCTAGAACTCTTACTCTTAAAGTGCACCCCACTGATAAAGCACATTTAAATGGTAATGTTTCAGACATGGTTAACGTGAGATGACACATGTTAACCAAGTTACTTCGCTAAACAGGTTCTTTTGAACCAAACCATTTTATAGGACCCTATTAGAGAGAGATTTTTAGTTGGGGTAATTACAATTCCCAGAGAGTGTTGTGCCAATGTTGTGTTGTGACAAGGTCTAGCTGCCAAAGCGTCCATTTAAACTCACTCCTGGCAACACACCTCTTCGCACCTTTCTATGAGGCTCAGCATTTTGTACTAGGGTTCAGAATTAGTAAACTAAGAGCCTCATAGAGGGTATGTCTAAGAAGGAGGTTAAATTTCTGTTCAGGGACTCTCCCTCTAGCGTCCACTGGCGCTATATTCAAACGGTCTTTCTAAAACCTCAGTGAACAGTGTGTGTGTGTGTGTGTGTGTGTGTGTGTGTGTGTCAGCAAGGGGAGACACTTCATCAGTCAGCACTGATCTTCACACTTGAATCGGAGTATGTTATGTTTGTGCATGTGCGCACTGTGGCATTTGCAAGACAACACAGTTTTGCAGACTATTCGCAGTGGCAAGCCGTATCTAATCCATTTGGTGTTTCTACTGAGTCACTTGCATCATGGCTACCGCTGCATTGCTCTGCATGCTCTTGTATTTCGATTTTCTATCCCCTTAATTGAAAGCATTACTGGTGAGTTAATGGTACCTCCTTTGTTCCAAAGGACCTCCTTTGTTGTTTTAACTTTGTTTTACCCGCGTTACTGCAAGCGACTCCATTTGCTTTCCATAAAAAAAAACTAACCAAACAGCACGTAGCTAACACCACCCTCTTTCATATGCTCACAGCTCTGTTTTAGACAAACATGCTGTGTAGCCCATTAATGAACATGATCATGTCTCCAGCACCTGAAGTCTCGAGAACCTCTTTCAATGTGGGCTGAGAAAAGTCTTAGGGGAACTTAAGAAACGCACACCCGAATGTTAATGTTATTGCATTTCTGCTCACCAAATAACAATGATGTTAAGAATATTAAGACATTATATGAGGAAAAAAGTAAATCGGGTGTAATAAACCCACATTCGTTAAAGAAATTTGGCGTTTCAGTAATTTGGGTTCACCCTACACCCCTCTCCAGTCAGACACAACTGGAAATTTAATTATGATTTGATACACTGTAATACAGACTCTGTTAATTCCCATACAATATTATATTTAAACCTGCCTTACTAGCTAGAAAGTCTAAGTGGAACCTGACTTTATGTAGAAGGACAATAACATGAATTACACCTCAAAATTCACACAAAAATGTTTAACTGACAACAGAATCAAGGTTCTGCCATTCTCTTGATTTCAGCATAAATAATCTGCAATGTTATTGTTCTTAAAAAAATTACTGTATATCTTACTGAAAAGTGGAAGTATAAGAGTTAAAAATCATCTGTCATGGTTCTAGAACTGATTTTGAGTAGCATCAATAGCTATTTCCCGACAGAAATGGTTTCAAGCAGTACAGTGACGGGGCAATTTACTAAATTCAATTTACCCACTGACATACAGGCACATGAAGGATAAGACTTCAGCTCTCTACAATTCCCTAATGAAAATCAAACCCAGGTCCTTTTTTAAATTGGAAGGGCTTGCCACCTGCCAGGGACTTAGGGACGGTGAAATTTTAAATGAAACAGTAATTTAATTATTACAATTAAGTACAATTGTTTCAACTGTAGTTGGTATGTATTAGTGTAGGTTTAAAAATTAAACAATGTAATAAATATTAAATATTTATTTGTTTTATAAAAATGTTAAAATATTAAAGTAAACGTGTCATGAGTGTTATGCTTACCTGGTCACTCAGTACTGTCATGGTTTGGTTGTTGTGATCATAGTTGCTGATGACTCCATGAAGCCAGTGGGGTTTGCAGTCAGGACTGAACACTTTCACCCTGAGGCCTTTTACACAGCTGTGCCCTGTTACATCCAAATTATAACTATAAAGTTCAAATAAACATCATTATGCCATCCATGTCACCCAGTATTTAACATACCAGGTATTTAGGTTGAAGAAAATCGAACTAGTTCAAATTGTAAATAACTCATAAGAACTACAAGATCAAATAAAGATCTCCATCAATAATTATTTATAGAATAACAGTCAGCCAACAAGTAACAATCAGGAACTAAAACTTTACCATTGCTATAGCAAATCTGACAAAAATACCACACAGCACAATAAACGTCTGACCGGTCAACATTAATGTATTCAATAAAACAATCTCAAGCCAACATTTCTGGATCCAGGTGCACAGGAAAGGAAAATAACACAAAAACTCAGACTGACCAGCAAATAAACTCAGTGAATTACAGGAATCAACTTTGGACTGAACTGACAACCTGAACAAACACTAAAAGAAAAACCTAGCTCATTTTTAAAAGCACTAGTCAACAGAAGCACGTATACCACCTTCTCAGGATTTAAACAAGACACTTCCTCCTTTTTGTATTTTTTTTAGCAGAAAAAAAGATTAGAATAAAGTACCTCGCTGAAGAATGTGTTGGAGCTGGGACTGTTTGAGCCAGTCTTGAAACTGCTCACTGCCTGAAGGATCCTCTCTTAGTACCGCACTTCCACTGTCCACTTCCCCCTAAAGATCATTTATATTATATTTTAAATAGGCATTTCCACTGACCTATATTATTAGCAGGGGAGGAAAGGTTCTCTACTTATATATACATATATACACACACACACACACACACACACACACACACACACACACACACACACACATATATATATATATATATATATATATATATATATATATATATATATATATATATATATATATATATACACATATATATATATACATACAGTATATATATATATATATATATATATATATATATATATATATATATATATATATATATTAAACCACTTATGTTAATTCCTAAAAAATTTGAGTTGTTTGAATAATTTTTAAAACATAATTATGCCAGCTAAAGAGAGAAAAACATCTTTTTCTCTCTCTCTCTCTCCCTCTCTCTAACACGCACACACACACACACACACACACACACACACACACACACACACACACACACACACACACAGGGAGAGAGAACAGAGTAATGATTCCTACAGGAGCAGTGCCTGCAGAGAGTGACTGATTAAGTATGGTTACAGCAGTGATTAACACAAAAGACTAAAAAAAGCTTCACAAAGCACACAGAGGAAGCTGATGAAAGAGAAATAGAGAGAGAGAGAGACATTCTAAAAGGAAAGATGAGGAAAAACATACACTTGACAAAAGCTGTGTTTTAACTAAACCTGTTAATTATGTAGTTTACAGTAAAAATGACATTTTAAAAAAAGCAATCTCTAGTGCTAAACAAAGGCATTCTGAATTGTAGATCAGATTCCAAGTCTGACAAATTTACCCCAAAACCTTAAAAATGTGTGTAGATAGATGGTGAGCAAAATGGAAAAATGGTAAGTGTGTGGAATAATTTATTACAAAAAGTGTTAGACACAGATAAGAATTACTCATCTAGACAGTGACACACGCCCACTGTAACACACACACACACACACACACACACACACACACACACACACACACACACACACTCACACTCGAGCACACACACCTACATGAAGATACACACATATATACATAAACCTTCAAACAGACAGGAACACACACAGACATTCACACAGGAAACCCTTCAAAAAGACAGGAACTTGAATGTGCACACACACACACACACACACACACACACACACACACACACACACACATAGAGAAAGAGATGCTAGTTGTGTAAGAGAGGTGGGTATGCACAGACAGATCTCAAACTCCTGCTGAACTCATTAGTTGTTATTATTAACTGAATGCCAATCAAACGTACAAGTACAATACACAGTGAAATGACTAAGAAATGTCAATACACACATAAAAGAATAAAGAAGAAATTTACACACATAAAAGAATAGTAGTTATTACTTTGCTCCTGTTAACTTTAGAATAACAGTAAACCAAAAATGTATCTATGAACAAATAACATAATAACAAACAAATGCTTGTTATGAATGGTATGTATATATATATATATATATATATATATATATAAATGACTTGAATGATGCCACTACAGACTTTTAATCTTGTTTATTTAAGATGGCTGGCTGCAATAATTATTTGTGTCACAATCTGAACTCATTACATACAAGTGTATTAGACAAAAAGCAAATCACAACTGTTTTATTTGTGAATTGTTAGCAGTCAAATCAACACAGCCAGAATGATGGCCAGAACCAGAGTTTTTCTATTTCTATTCTATTCATTCTATTAATGAGCTAAATCACTTTATCAATTAACAACCTTGTTTTTAAATGCACACTTGCATTTATATACATAATCTGTATCCTACAGCGTTCTACACTGTGAATACTAAGGTATAGCCACTAAAGGAGGACAAATTGCACACAAAGCCTGGATCATCACGAGGGTTTCTTCCTTTCAAAGAGAGTTTTTTTTGTCACTGTCACTTCAGTTGCTCTATTGGTGGTTCTGGCCAAGAACACTGTAAAGCTGCATTAAGACAACACACTATTTTAAAAACTTCATATAAATAAATAAACTTGAAACTTACTTGTGTTGTGTTTGTATTTCAGCATAAAGTTTATTCACACATAAATATAAACTAAGTACATAGACTAAAAAAAATATTGTAAATTACAATAACCGTCAACATAGCTATTTTCAGAAATCTATGCATACTTTCTTTTGTCAAATAAATTGTTTAGCTACAAGGTGCAAGGATTTGCAAAATTAAGATCTCAAATTCAAATTTTCACTCTAATACATTGTTCAGAGTATCTTTTAAAGGTCAGGTGCTAGTCTGAACAGATGGTTCCTCTGACTTGATCTGCACAATAAGAAACTGTCAATACAACTCTGATTCTGAGATATTTGTTGTTTAAATATGTTATATGCAAACAAAAAACTTTGTAGTCTAAATGTTGTAACAATTTAGGTGCAATTATAAAATAAATTAAATATACAAACAAAATATTATTTTGGAAAAACCTCTTTAGTAAAACATAAGTAAATAAACTCAGAAATAGTTGACATGTTGGTGAATTAATTTAATGTCATACTAAAGAAATAAAGAATCTTTAATTATTGTAATAGGGGCTGGGAGTTAAAGCACTAGAGCTCATGAACAAAATTTCTGCTTAAATACATTCTTTCAATTTATAAATAGATAGGTTTTGGTAGATCTGTGTTTAGGATGTTGGGCTATCAATCTGAACATTGTGGGTTCAAATCCCAGGTCTACTGAAGTTACCAATGTGGCTCCCTGAGCAAGACCCTTAACCCTCATTTCTCCAAAGTTTCTGAATAGGTAACCAGTTGTTCTGAACCTAGTTGGGTTACTTAATTTGCTTATGTAATTCGCTTTGGATAAAAGCGTTTGCTAAATGACCTAATAGCAATAGCAATAAATAATGGACATATTTTTGCACCTAACAGCTCATGCTACTATTGGGCTACCTGCACTGTTCCCTCCTGGTACTTATGATTTATTGTTTTGTATATTGTAAATTGTTTTTTGTATTTATCGTAATTTGAATTACTACTGCACACGTGCACTTTATGTCATGCTGTGTAGTTTACTGTCCTATGTAGCACTTTGATCCTGAAAGATCATTTTTTTTACATTTCATTATATACTGTACACCACTGCATAAGATTGAAATGACAATAGAAACCACTTGAACTTAATTAAAAATTATATTTGAATAAATTCTTATTTCTAGTAAAAACCCTTTCCTGTAAAATATAAAGGTAAAAAATACAAACCAAGAAACCATTCCTCTTTACAGAACCTCTTAAGTTTGTTCAGGGTCCTCTTCTCTTTATCTCACCCTGTAACGTGATGTTTATGGCCAGAGGGGTTTTTGCTTTGGCCATGAACATTGCGGCAGTGAGGTGCAGACGGCACTGTGCCGTGCGGATTAGGCTCAGATGCATCCACTATTTCATCCCACTGTGCATGAATCTGAAGCCAATTATTGATGAACATTATATTATTTGCATTTTTTTGGGAAGGGTGCTTCTGCATCCTCTTTAACTTTGTTTATTAAACTTACTTTGTGTAGGGTGCATATGCTTTCTGAAGTAAATATTTCAAGTATACTTAGTAATTAAAATTAGCGCCACCCAAGTTATGGCTTTGTTGCAGAGGTCACGTGTGTATCCAACTTATTGTTGTATGCTATGCGTGGTATATAGGATTGAATGTGAACTGAGATATTTTAGTATGTTTATTAAATAAAGATTTTAAACAATTATTTGCCTCTCGTGATCTGTTTCATGTGGTTGGGTCTGGCACACCCATATTTTAACAGCATGTCGTGTCCTGTAACACTCATAACATGTTTTCGTAGCATGATAGCTAAGACAGAAGCTCAGTTTTGCGTTAACTAAACAATTTCTGTGTCAAGCTTATAAATTTATGGTTACTGTTCTTTTGGATGGTCCTGTGAAAAAACATGTAGGCAGCAGACACATTTTGATTTTATTTGTCCTGATGGTTTATAGCATTCTTGATGCTATGAACCCTAATGAGGTTTTGAAGACTTTTGGAGAATAAACAGCCCCATAACATCAATAGGAGTGTAGGAGCTCAGTGTTTAGAATGTTGGGACATCTCATAAGATTCAGGATTTAATTCCCATGTTCACCAATTTTGCTAGCTCAGTGTGGCCCCTGAGCAAGGCTCTTAACCGGCATTGCTTCAAGGGTGCTGTATCATAGCTGTCCCTGCACTTTTACTCCAACCATCAATTTACTTTTACATCACCTTGAATAAAAGCATTTGCAAAGGGACATTTTATAACATAGCATTAACACTCCACCATATCTAACAAAAGTTCTAGAATTCTTTTAAGTGTAGTTAGCTGCCAAAAAAGGTGGATTTCATCTTACCATAACATGTTAATGTACAAATAGCATTGAACAAAATTAAAGTCTTCACTGATCTCTCTCCCCATGGCATACAAGTTACAGCTTATAAAGGCTGCGGATGTTCATCAGGCAGAGCTGTGTCAGATGCATTAATCACTCTTAAATAAATAAAATACAATCGCTCCACCTTTCCTCCCCGGCACCACTGTGATACCGTCACAACATGGTTTTGGCAAAAGTCCCAGTAGCGTTTAACAAAATTAAAACTCTTCCTGTATTTATGCTCCAGGAAAACCTGACAAATATATTGTTTGCTTATAGGTGGCAACTGATTTTGGCATATGGACATTCCTTTTTATTCTCAGTGAAATAGCATGTCATGCATAACTAACTGGACACACTACGTGAATAATGAGTTACTAACTCATAATACTATATATATATATATATATATATATATATATATATATATATATATATATATATATATATATATATATATATATATATATATAAATATAATAATTCCTGGGGGTGCCAGGAATATATAATAATTCCTGGGGGTGCCAATAATCATGGCTTTAGTTTTAAATTATTATGTTGTTGTAAAAAAACTTTTCTCAAAAATGATTTTAGTAAAGTTTGTATTTTGATAATTTTTCTTTTACCAGGTCTGTCAATATTTGTAAATCAGATTTGCAAAAAAAAAAAAAAAAAGCTGTGTCCTTATCTTTTAATAACAATAACAATATTCATTCTGATAACAAGATTCATTAATTCATTCATTATCGTCCCCTTATTCGTTTGATAACAATATTGTATTTTAAAAATGCAAGAAGACTGGCACATAGCTCACAGCACAAAGTAAATGGCAGGGAAGCGTCCTAGATGGGTTGCCTGTCCATCACATAGGCCATTTCTGACCAAATTATGGACTGACTCTGTAACCTTGATTTCATACTTTTTGCATCATATTATGCTTAATATGCCAAACAGAACAGACAAGAATGTGCAAAATAGTGTTTGCAACTTGGGGAAAATATTTCTATGACCTTATTCACCAGTCATTACATACTGAATATATGTGAACATAACACCATAACAAAATAATAAAATATTGAAAGCAACTTCCTCCCTCTCTCTCCCTCTCTCTCTCTCACACACACAAACACACATACACACATGACAGAATACGCTGATTGAGGTCCAATGGGTATCAGGCTAAATGAATGCATTACAATGGACCTGATGTGACTGAACTGAAGAGGCAAAAATCTGAATGTAGATTAATAAATAATTAATTGGATGGCTATTGGAAACTGGATCCAATTAAACAGGATGCAGCACAAACTGGACTTCGTCTGTTATGTAAGCCTAGACAATTTTACTGTCTTATGAATTAAAGGATGATAAACATAGGTTTATTATAAGAAGCAAGATGGGCTAGGTAATTGTTAAATTCAGTTCAAGGTGGTAGCAGTGGTGTTATGTGCGTGTGTTGTGTGTGTGTGTGTGTGAGAGAGAGAGAGAGAGAGAGAGAACGAGTGAGTGGGTGGCTATATAAGTGGCTCTAATAATCTCAGTACATATGTGTGAGATGGAGCAGCCAATCTCACCTTGCATACAAGACCTGTGGTTATGTGAGAGCGAGGAGTAGACTGTCAGAAAGAAGGAGAGCATGGGGGAGAGGAAGGAGAAGAGGGAGGGAGCAGGGGTGTGTGTGTGTGTGTGTGTGTGTGTGTGTGTGTGTGTGTGTGTGTGTGTATTACGCATCTGTGCCTCAGTTCTCAGGATGAAGGGAAGACATGATTTATTCATCTACCCACAGGCAGGTTTTGATCTCTTTCTCTTTCTTTCACACGTACTGTCCATTCTCTCTCCCTCCATCTCTCTTTCTCGCTCACACACACACTTTCTTTTTTTCAATCATTTTCATTCTATATCTCTTGCTCTCCACCCCACTGTTTCTCTGCCGCTCACACCTCTCTATCTCTGACAAAACATACACAAATACACATTCACTCTCACTCAGACACACACACACATAAGCATGTGCACAAAGGCACACACACACACACGCACACAAACGCACACACACAAACGCACACACACACTTTGAGCACACTTCAGCCTCTTTAGGAGAAGAGGGAGGGGGTTAGGGAAAGAACAGAGAGAAGAAATGATTGGAGTGATACTAAGAATTAGGTGTGGGAGCAGGGAAATGGTGCTAATGGATGGGGAAGTAGCAAATGAAGCGAATAATATTTGTTGGGTTAATTAGAGCTAATTTAGGCAGTACACTAAAGTTTTATTAGACTAGTTAATGAGTTGAGCAGTTTCATACATCAAAATCCTGTACGTGATTGTATTTAGAAATGACTTTTTGGTACACATGCACCACTGCTCTTATTCTGTTCATTCATTCATTATCTTCTGTTCAATCATATACAAGGAGGGTTCTCCATGTCCATCCAGTGGAGAGCGTTTCGGGCACTCACTCAATCAATCACACAAACACACACAGTGTATAGGGGCAATTTACAGCAGCAAATTTACATTGAATCCATATTTTTGTTATTTTTATATTTTATTTCCTCCTACAGTCCAAAAACATGGAACAAGGTCAATTGAATTCTACAAATTACCCCATCTAGACTGTGTTTGTGTGAGTGAGTGTGTGCCCAGCTATAGATTGGCGCCCTGTCCTGGGTGTATCTGCCCAGCACCCGAAACGTCCCCCCCCCCGACCCTAGTAGAGGATAAAGCGGAAGATAATGGATGGATGGATGGACTTTTGATGATGTATTATTGTCACAAAAAACCTTTACAGAAATCCAGGGCAAAACCATGTCTTAAGCCAAATAAGCATAGATTACAGAGAGAAAAGTTTGACAGACTTCAAGAGTAGGAGTTCAGCAAAAAGCAAATGTCAAATAACAAGCAACATGTTTTAAGATCATCTCTACAATGAAACCTCTGTGAGATTTTAAGTACATATGGTGGGAAAGGTTCAGATAGTATTTGTTCATTTTTCCTGGTTTAGAATAACTTTATTTCATCTCATTATCTTCCGTCTAACTCTTTACTAGGATCAGGGTCATGTTTTATGTGCTCGGCACATGCAATCATGACAGGGCGCCAATACATCATTGAGCGCACACACACACACACACACACACACACACACACTCTATATTACATAGGTAATTTAGAAGAGCCAATTTACCACAAATTCATGTTTTTAGAAAATCCAAAGAAAACCCACGCAGACACAGGGAGAAATTGAAAACTCAGTTTCAAACCAGGGGCCGAGAGGCGAAAATGCTAATCACTATGCCACATTGCCCCTTTGGATGGTTTCTTTCAACCATCAACCATGACTACACAGCATCCATGTGTAAATGAATATGTCTGTGTCTGCTCTGTAATGAACTAAAGTGTTGCTCTGAGGTACAAATTCAGGACATCCTACAACCCTGATATAGATAAGCTACTTAGAAAAGAAATAAATTGAAGGTATTTATGAGTGACCGTTATTCATAGTAGTACATTGGCCATTAAAATTATTATTAATAATTATTTAATATGCTGTCCTTTATCCGTTTTATGTTTTTAGTTTTGGCAGCCACTTCAACAACAGGTGTCTTTAACAACAGGTGTCTTTAATGCTGAAGTTATGCCTTTTTCACTTTTTTATGACCTTACATTACGGGACATTACATAAACTTTGGTTTATTTTGTAGAGACTTAACACTAAGCTTAATTATAAATGCTACTGTAGCAGGAGCGACGTGGTGCTGAGGGAGAAGGTGGAGCCTTCAGTAATGTACTTTGATTATGGTTGGTTAATGCGTCTGACACAGCTTTGCCTAAAAAAGATGTGCATCCATTAAACCGGAAACATCAAAAGCCTCGGAGAGAGAGAGAGACCAACCACGAACTGGCGTTATGGTGCACACAGCACGTTTGTAGGTAATACTGTAGATGTGTTGTTGTTGCAATAAAGCCTGTTTGTTGTTGAGAAATCCTGTCTCTGGTCCTTGTTCCTTTACCCCCCCCCCCCCCCCCGTTACAGCTACTACCCTAACATTAACCTTACCATAACTATAACCATACAGCATTTTCACTTTAAAGATTTCACTTTAAAACTTAAGGATTTACAATGTGGGGCGGAGCGGTGACTTAGTGGTTAGCACGTTCGCATCTCAGCATTAGGGATTCCTGGTTCGAATCCCCATCTGGGTGGAGTTTCCATGTTCTCCCCGTGTCCGTGTGGGTTTCCTCCAGGTTCTCCGGTTTCCTCCCACAGTCCAAAAACATGGATCAAGTCAATTGAGTTCTACAAATTGCCCCATATAGAGTGTGTTTGTGTGCATGTCTGTGTGTGTGAGTGTGTGCCCAGCGATAGATTGGCGTCCTGTCCTGGGTGTATCTGCCCAGCGCCTGAAACGTTCTCCCCTGGATGGGCATGGGGAACCCCCCGCGACCCTAATATAGGATAAAGCGGAAGATAATGGATGGATGAATGGATTTACATTGTGTGGTCCCCATAATTACATGAAGTCCCCATTGTGTGAGGTCCCCACAATGTATGTATCTGTACATCCACATCCAAGCCACACCCACATATACACAGAGACATTTTATGTAGCGCTGCCTAAGCTGTGACCATAAATAGAAATGCAGTTGCAACTAATGTTATTTTTTTATTTACAATGAATTGATTAATTTAAGTTATTGGAATGAGTCTATGGTCTCCAGGGCAAAACCTATCCCAAAAGTAAGTGTATACATTTACCTTGCATTTAGTCATTTAGCAGATATTCAATCCAAAGCTTCTTACAAACGAAAGAACAATAGACAGGTTTTTGGTCCCCACAAACACACACAAATTCAGTCATTCACCTATAAGAAGTAATATACAGTAAGTGGATTCATGAGCTCAGATAACAAATGAAAAATTTAATACACAGGGATGAAAGCAAGCAGAAATTTTGAGTCAGAAAAAGTGACAGAAATGACAGATTATAAACATTTAAAAATGTATTAAAACATTTCAAATATTGTAATAGCTTTACCTAATAAATTCAGTGGATCAGTGATTTTGAGAACACCCAGGCTGTAAAGGAATCAGTGTGCTGCAGGGAGTAAATACCTTTGGGTATCATCAGATGCAGACTGGGCAGTCGAGGCTTTAAACATGATTAATTGTGGTGGAGCCTGGCAGACACGATGAGCTTCACATTTCTGTGGCACGATTGTTGAGCCATTTCAGATGAATGTTTACTGACTGATTATACATAGGAAAAAGGAAGCGACTGCAGTTCTAGTGAAATGTAATAAATGCAGTCTCTGCATAACATTAAGATTGATGACAAATTCAACTCCCAAATTGAAGGAACTTTTTACTCTTTCATCAGAATATTTCTTAGTTCTCACTACTGGTAAATATCCAGCCATGTTTTTACAGAAACATTAGAAATCACGTTCCACACATAGTGGTACCTTAGTTCAATATGTCTTTAAAACAGATTATAACTGACTATTGCTTACATAAGTCTAGAAAGGACAAGTTTGATTACTTCTTTATGCCGTGATCTTAAGATGACAACATTTTTTTGTGATCGTGACTTATTTCAGAGAGGCTGGAGACATTGCCGAATGCTTGTCATTAGGTCAGGTATATTTTAGTACTGATTTAATTGGATTTTATTTACAGAGACATATAAAATCAAGTGTACTATGATTGTTTAATGGCAAATTGTAGCGCCACAATATATTAGCACGACGAGTGAATTTTTCTTTGTGACAGATGCAATTAGTCCTGCTACATTTTGCAATAGCTAGAGTAACAGCACTGTACATTTTTGTTACTATGAAAATTTGCAAATTACTTTACTATATAAACTCCAAACCTCATTAGAAAATGTATGATACCAAGCCAAAAAGGATATTGATCAAGAAGCGACAAAAAGGCTAACAGAACCTACAAATTTTAATGGCTAAAACTGGTTAATCTGTGCACATGACAATAGCTTTGTACAAAGATGGACTGTATATGGCAGGGTATCAAGAAAGAAAGTGATCCTAAAACGATGCATATCATGTAATCCAGGAATGTAATTGGAGTGAACTCCAGGGAGTAGGTTTAGCAAAAAAAGAAAAAAAAAAAAAAAAAAGAAGAAACACACAGCACACCACAAACAATACCCAATGACCAGAAGAAATCATGGTGAAGACAACTTTATGTTATGGAATGTTTCTCCTGCACCTTGACAGCTAATGGGGGCAAAATGTTCACCTTCCAGCACAACAACCCTAGTCATACCACCGAAAAACAACGCTTATGAACCAAAGCATCATGTTTCATTTGTAGCTGTTAGAGTTCTACCTCAAGAAGTTTTCCATACAGGGACAACAAATTGACCTGATTGGTCATAAAATGAATAATGTGAAAGAAAGGAATAAATAGCTCTGACTTGCTATGGTGGCAGAGCGGTGATTAAATACTGAATTATGAAATAGCGTGCAGCCAGTGAAACAGGTGTGGTAATGGAGGTCACCTGTGTTAGGGAATGTTTTCTTGCCACTGTTACATTTACATATAATTAATTCCTAGTGGTCTTTTAAGGGTTTAGGTTTTTTTTTAAATTGTGTTCTAAAATAAACAGCACTACATAAATAAACTTGAACTGTTTTGAAAAGTACTAACTAGTTGGCAAATGTTAGTAAAACTACTAACTATCTGGTAAATGAACACAGAGGTGCAACATTTAAAAAAAAAAAAATAGTAGTAGTAAAATGAAAAAATAAAATAACCTCAAATAATATTACTCAGTACTTCAACATTGTACTAAGGTATGTCACTTGATTGTGTTCAATGGTGTACAAGTCTGCCACCATATTGCTGATTCAGCATTTTTGGAGTCCAGTAATAGATGAATCATATGTATTTCTGATAAGGTAAATGCCAAATGTAGATAAAAAATGTAAGGCAAAGAGATTCAACTCATTATACCATGATCAAAATTCAACACAACGGCAGCCTGACCCAGTGCATGGAAATCTCATTAGCATGAGAGTGTAACTAATTCTTATATTCTGTCACAAACCCTCTGTTTGTCTACAATGCATGGAAAACACATCAGCAGAGAATTATGCAAACTACTGTGTCTAAATGTAGGGAGGGGGTAGAGAGAGAGGAGAAGATAATAAAGAAATATCAAAAAATGAAAATGAGATGACCTCACTCCACCATAGTGCCAAACCATCACCACAGCAACACAGCCAAGAGACACAGAGGACTGATCCAACTATTGCATCAGGAGAGACACAGCTCGAGAAAAAGTGTAAGCATGACAGAAAGGGTGATGAGTGAATGTGAGAGAAGAAGTGTGAGACAGGAGTAAAAGTAGGAAAAAGTAAAAAGAAAAACGGTGTTTGTTTTTGTAACAAGAAAGGAAACCCATACTTGTTCACCCAACACACACACATACCCACACACACAAACTGTGTAATGAATGAAGGAGTTAAGACCACAGGGAGTACTGATTGGTCCATTGGTTGACAGAAAGAAAGAATTAGACAGAACATGTAGGCTTCATCAAATTGTAATCTGAGAGCCAAACAGGAGGGAAAGGCAAATGAAAATGAAAAAGCTTATGTATGTGTGCTTGTGTGTGATGCAGAGAGAGGGATGGAGAGGGAAGAGACAGATTGGCTGATTAAGGCAGACACAGGAAAAGAGAGAAAGTAAGGGGGTGAGGTAATGATGAAAGGACTAAAGAGAGTACAGAGAGAAAGAGAGGGAAAGAGAGAGAGACTGACAGTGCTCATAAAAATCAATGAAGGTGTCTGAAGAGAAGAGCCTGTCCTTCGGTAACCCGCTCTGGCAAACACAACTGTGAGCACAGGATCAAACACACAAACATGACTGGGGTGTGTGTGTGTGTGTATGTATGTGTGTGTGTGTGTGTGTGTGTGTGTGTGTGTGTGTGTCTACATGTGTTTGTGAGTGAGATAGTGGGAGGAAGAGACAGGGAGCAAACAATCTTGTAAGAATGAAAAAGAGAAGAAGGTGATTAAGAGTTTAAACACCAAATGCAATTTAAACATCTAAATGTATATATATACACACACACACACACACATATATACACACACTGTATATATTAACATATTCACTGCATGAGATGGATGTAATTAGCTTTGTATCAATACCGATAGCAATCTAATACTGTGCTGTGCTCATGTCAATGCATGACTCATGCACTCATGCTCGTAATACTATTCCAATCCAGACACCACTTTAAATTATAATTTTAGTCATGCTGCAGTAATATGTTGTGTGGGACTATAATCTATTGAATTAGTAACAGTTTGCTCAGAAAAACATGATTTGGATGCCTTCTTCTCTGAATGCCTTTCGCTTGAGTAAGAAAGTAAGGAACACTTTTGATCTGCCAAAATAAAATGTTTGATTGTACTTTTTGTAACTGTATTGTTGGGGTTAATAACTAAGCATTTTGGTAGTAGGTACTGGCAACTACCTAAATGTAAGTACCTGGTATCAATGTATCCCTACAGGTTTAGAGCTTTATTTCAGATGAGTTAAGTATTTTTGTTATAATTCTGACCATAAACATTTGTGTGCAGTGCACAGCAAAAGGAAACAACAATGTACACAAAACAAAATCAAGTGCATGTATGCCGGAGTATGTGCAAAAGACACAAGACAGTGTGCAAATAAAGAATTCCAGGGGATGGGGGGGCAATAAGATTAGGATAGTCAGGCAGAGACACATTTAATTTAAGTATTAAGAGGACAATTAGGTGCAGATCAAGTTCCCCTCTTTGGATTGTAAGGTTTTCTTTACCAAGCTAAACAGCTAAACAGCAACATATGACTAATTTCATCATGGCATTACTTATTTAAAATTAAGGCAGAATGCAGAAATCAGGTGTATGCAAAAAAGTTCACCATAATAATATCCATAAAAATCAAGTCTGAAAGTAGCATTCAGGTACCTGCTCATCAAATGTTATTTAGCAAGCATAGTTCATTGGCAACAGTCTGATCATCTCTATGAAGCAGAAGCTTGATTTGATGGTCACAGCATTTACGTTATGTTTTCACTGTCTCTACTAGTCAATTACTGATATTTGACTTCCCTAACTGCTTTTCTTATCGGTTTCCCTTTATGGTATCAACAGTTTTTTATCCACAACACCGCCAGAGCACTATAACGACTATCTTTAAGGAATTTTATCTTCACAGAAACTTGATTAATGATTACTAACTCATTCAAGTTAACTTCTTTTATGACACTACACACTGATTTGATAAACAGAACAAGTTTCTACTTGACGAGTGGCTGCCTGGATGTTACTGCAAAGACCAGTGAATAGTTTCAGAGGCATTTAAAATAAATTTAATCAGTTTTTTGTTTATTTTACCTTATCACTTTTGATTTTAGTTGTGAAGCTGCTTTAGGACAATGTACTATTGTACAAAGTGTCATATAAATAAAAACATCTGAAGTTGGCAACAATGCCATAAAAATGACATCAGCACTGATCCTAAAAAAGAAACAGTTGCTGTCTATTAATCTGGGACATATAAAAAAATAATGTATATACAATTCTACAGACTGTAGGGTCAAATGTTCAAATTCAGGACCGTACAACTAGAGAAGATTGAACATATACAGCTTGTTTAAAAGGTTTGCTAGCAGTGGCATCTTCTTTTTAAAAAAAGCATGGGAGCGTAGGTTAAGTTTCATATCAAACGATGAAATACATATCAGAAACAATGTTAATTGGACAGATGAGCCCAAACAAAAAGATGTTGGGCAGTACTATGCTGTGGTGATGGTGTGTGGTGAAAACACACAAACACAGCGTATCAGCACAACATACCATCCCAACTGTCAAACGCAGTGCTGGAGAGGCGATGATTTGAGCTTGCCGTGAATCCACAGGACCTGGACAACCTGCAGTCATTGCCTTGACCATGAACTGCTCTAGGGTTAAGGTTAAATGTGAAGCCATCTACTACAGAGGGGCGTGGTAGCTCAGTGGGTAGGGCTTTGGGCTATCAATCTGAAGGTTGGGGGTTCAAATCCCAGGTCCACTGAAGTTATCAGTGTGGATCCTTGAGCAAGGCCCTTAACCCTCATTGCTCCAGGGATATTGTGATTAACCCTGTGCTCACCTAAGTGAGTAAGCGACGTAAGTCGCTTTGGATAAAAGTGTCTGCTAAATGACCAAATGTAATGTAATCTACTGAACACCTAAAGCTTGTCTGGAACTGGCTTTTGAAACAGAATCCAATAATTGTAAACAAACCAGCAAATCAACAACAAAATGGCTCAAATTCAAAGAGTTAAGGTGTTACAATGGCCCAGTCAAAGTCTGGACCCCAACATTGTTGAAATGCAGTTGTGTAGCTGTATATAAAGAGATGTCATCAAACCTCAACAAACATTGTACAAAAAAGGGGGGGGGAGCAAAATTGCTCTAGTATGATGCTTGTAAAAAGGTTCTACAAGATATTAATTTGAGTGGTTTCACTTAAGAAAAGGTGTTTTCTTAAGCATTTCCATAGCATTTTCATAGTTGAACTTTTTTTGTTTGAACTAGATGTTTTTATTATGTCCTGACACATGATAATTTTAAATGACTTGTTTGCCTTCTAAACCACATGTAAAAATTATGGCATCAAGCAACAGAGAACAGCTGCCAGGTACATAATATTTCTTAACTATGTTATTTTATATTCACTTATAATTTTTATATATTTCTTTTGCTGTGCACAAATTGTTACCACCATACACCTTTGTTATGGTAAAAATTATTTTGTTAATTCACATAATTGATTTTTTTAAACAAAAACACCATTTAAATGGATATGTATAGTTTATTTGTGTAATTATATAAGGGCTGGGAAGGACTAATTCAATTTATTATTTAATTTTAAAATACAAATTTCATTCTTTTGGTCGGTTTAGGATTTTAATTAGTTATCTATAAATAGTAATTTGTTGTAAGACACACCTATACAATTGTTTTATCCAAAATCAAATTTGAAAAAGAACAAAGACAAATTTAAGAAACATTTTTTTTTAAATATATACCGGTATATTTTTTTTAAAAAAAGCTACTACAATAGGTATGCTGGATGTCATTGCTTTTCTGTAAATAGAACTGGACTTACTTTCACCTGATTGAATTCTGACATGCTGATTGGTTATTGTATGTTACCCTCAAAATAAACCCATGAAGAATTGAGGGTTTAGTACATGCCTTTTGTGCATTTTGAGTTATGCAAGGCATACTTATTTTACCGTCATTATGATAGCAAAGACGGATTGCTAAAATAGTGCCCAGAATGTTCAATTAGTTTGGCTTCTCCATGCCGGTTGTCTAATTAGTCACATTTTTTATTGAAAATAAATTAAATTTGGATGTTTTACATACTTTTAAAGCACCACTGAATTTATTCTTTAAGGTATTTTAAGCATACATGTGCATGCAAATGTGATTGTGTGTGTGTGTGTGAGAGAGAGAGAGAGAGAGCGTGAAAGAGAGAGAGAGCGAGAGAGAGAGAGAGAGAGAGAGAGTGTGAGAGAAAGAGAAGTGAGTGTGTTTGTGCGTGTCGATCTGTGTGTGTTTGTCTTCAACTTCAGGCTGTCTGACTCACCCTGCCAAGTCTCTTACCACAGCCTCAAAGGGGAAAGTGTTCCACACAGCCTAATGGAAACCACTCTGCTTTTCCCAACACTACACCCATTGTAAAATACACACACACACACACACACACACACACACACACACACACACACACACACACACACACACACACACAAAGACAAACACACACACTTTGTATTACTGTCATAACCAACATGCCTAATGCTCACACATTGAATTATTTTAAAAAATCACTATTTACTTGTATAAAACAAACTAACTACACACTTATGTTAATATCTTTTAGACTTTTTTGTTTGTTTGCTCTCTGATATTTGATAAAAAATCTGAAATTTGTTTGTAGACATAGTACAGTACATATTACAGTACTTTTCCTTAATTAATTAGTTCACTGGTTCTAGTAGCAAAGTGTGACCTTATTTCTCTGACCTCTCTGCTCTCCGCATGTGCAACTAAAATCTCATAGTTATAAAAACTCCAGCTTTGAAAAATAGTTAAACTACTAATCTTTTCTTAATCACACTAACCTTTAACATTTGGGTGAAACTAGAGACAATATACATAACACCCCAGTTATAACACAAACCTACCAAAATCTAATGCAAGCCATCACATCATGAGCGTGCACACAGCCATGCAGCTAATAATGACATACACATATTTAAATACCTATGGACAGTGAACAACAACCAGGGTATAACCCACCAACAAAAACAATCAACAGTGTAAATGAACAGGATACATATGCAGAAATATAGTAGAAATACATAACAGTATATATTCAAATATATATTTGGGGGTGGCACGGTGGCTTAGTGTTTAGCACGTTTGCCTCTCAGCACTAGGGATTCCCAGTTCGAATTCCAATCTGGGTGGAGTTTCCATGTTCTCCCTGTGTCCGCATGGGTTTCCTCTGAGTTCTCTGGTTTCCTCCCACAGTCCAAAAACATGGATCAGGGTCAATTGGATTCTCCAAATAGCCCTATATAGAGTGTGTTTGTGTGCATGACTGTGCGAGTGAGTGAGTGCCCAGCGATAAATTGGCACCCTTTCATGGGTGTATCTGCCCAGCGCCCGAGACGTTGTCCCCTGGATGGGCATTGGGAACCCCCCACGACCCTAGTGGAGGATGAAGTGGAAGATAATGGATGGACGGATATTCACTTGGGAAAACAATCATTATGCAAAAGTACTTTAACATAACATATGATTGCAGAGTTGTTTATTTGCAAAATGACTGGTAATTCTGCATAAACATTTTTATACAAATGTATACAAAACAGTGAAAGTAGCATTCCGAACAAAGCCAGTTTGCATAGTGGTTGAATATACACTATATTGCCAAAATATTGAAAATGGTAGAAAGCACAAATCCGTATTACTTGTGAAAATGTAGTGGAGTTGGCTTTGGAATTAGCCAGGATAATATAGCAAATCTTATTTCAGATCAGATTTCAGAGTGCCAGGTGTAAATTCAGGCAAAAGGGATATTTAAATTTTTTTTTTAAATTAAGACACAGCAGTGATTCTCAACCTGTGGCTTTTTACATCCGTATTACTCATCTTGCTATTTGCCCTGCCTTCTGCTTTACACAGAAGCACAGACAAACATAAAAACATGACACACAGTTGCCTCTAAGCATGTGCATGTAAAAACCCAGCTGAGTTGTCATAGAAACAGTAATAAACACACATTCATCATTCATTAGCCTAAGCTTTAATCTCCACAACCTTCTATTTCAACTCCTCTCTTTTCAACCTCTGAGCCTTGTCTACTTCTGTCTCTCTCTCTTTCAGCACACAGTTGGGACTTGCTTTGTATTTCACTCACGTTTCACTCTTACAACTGCAGGAGTAAATAGGAGAACCTGAAAGAGTAGATGTGTGAAGAGCACTAAAGAGCAGGACTGAAGAGAATGAGAAAAAAGATGCGTATGAAAACAGAATAGAGAGGTAAATTGTTCAGGCAGTTTTTAGGGCCCCTTTGCAGTCTCTAAAATAGCAATGATCAAATCAGATCAGTGTCATATGTACAAGTGCAACAATCTCATACACACTGTATCAGTCATACAACCCTCTCTTGTCTTTATTACACTTGCTGTCCACTCTCTTACTGACCCACCCCAACACACACACACACACACACACACACACACACACTCACAAACACAGAGATGAAAGAACAAGCTCTTTCATCTATCCAAAGGCATCACAGACTAAGACTGGTGAGAAAATACAGTGTCCCTAAATCTGTATGTGTGTGTGTATGCATGAATAGTTTATACACAATAACTACAGAATATTTAGATCCACAGTCATATTATCTGACTCAACCAAAAGTGATTTATTGTTAAAATGATTTTAATAAGCTGATATGATAACTAAATGCAGTTCATGTTACAGCACCACTAATTCACGCCTTTATTGATATCTTTTTCAATCCCAGAGACTAAAACTGCAATAATAGTAAGACATAAGCAATATAGTAATAATACTCAATAGTGAATTCTCTTGTATTTAATTTTAGTTACCTAAATATAGTCAAAAGCTGTAGAATAGTTTATAAATGGCTGTGTCCATCGCCTTCAAAAACATAAACACCCCAAAAACTTGAAAAACAAAATTCAAATTTGCACTACTGAATAAGTGTAAACTGCAAATGTATGTGCTTGGATGTGTTTAACAGAATGCATATTAGCATTTAAGAAGAAAAATTACTGCAAGTATATGACACTTGTAAATATTCATGTAAATGTTAGTAGAGCTCACAGAAAAGAAAATGCTGTGATTCACTTTGGAAGTGACGAAAATGGACAACATTTGGAATGGCTATTCGTAGCCACAGATATTGTTACAGTTAGGGCCACTTTGTTTCAGTCAAGTTTAATAATAACATTAATGCATATATTTATATGCTATAAACTACATCATACTTTGGCAATACTCTTTCATTCTCGGTACCCATGTGAAATAAAAAAAGAAAGTCTATCCCACATGCTTTTCATTTTTGATCAGCTTTGCTAATATATTGTGCTGTTATTAAAATTTGCATTATTCATTCATTCATTCATTCATTCATTATCTCCCGCTTTATCTTCTATTAGGGTCGCGGTGGGGTTCCCCATGCCCATCCAGGGGAGAACATCTCAGGCGCTGGGCAGATAGACCCAGGACAGGGCGCCAATCTATCGCTGGGCACACACTCACACACACAGACACACTCTATATGGGGCAATTTTGAGAATTCAATTGACTTGATCCATGTTTTTGGACTGTGGGAGGAAACCGGAGAACCCGGAGGAAACCCACGCAGACATGGGGAGAACATGGAAACTTCACCCAGATGGGGATTCGAACCGGGAATCCCTAGTGCTGAGAGGCGAACATGCTAACTACTAAGCCACCGTGCCACCTATTATTATTATTATTATTATTATCATTATTATTATTATTAATAGTATAATATAATATTATAATTAGTGTGTTTGTATCTATTGTGTACATATTCTGCCTTAATTTCCATAAGAAAAATAAGATGTCAGGTAAGATCATGTTACAGAGGATTACTGTGAAATGAACTGTATTAATACTGTTACCATGGTGACATGTTTTTGTCTTTTAATATCGTATATGACAATAGTCAGTGATTGAACAACTATAGTGAGTGAAGACAGTAATCTACCCATTATGTCATTTTAAATAGTGTACAAGACCAGCATGCACTTTGATACAAACAAGAACAGATAAAAAGTTCTTTACTTCTGTGTTCTGATCCTTTGTATGGATTTGGTATTTTAGTTAATCAATTGTTGGCAATTTTAAAACAGGTAGTTCCGGTCCTTAAATCTGATTGCCTTAGCAGTTTGTACAGCAGTGACATTATTGACAATAATGCACACCTCTGACTGCTTGATATATGCTTGATATACAATACATTATTTTAAAATCACCTACCATAAATTAAAATACAGATTAATATCAACAGCAAACTGATTTATGATGAGCATTGAGCCTGTAGCTGCTGTTGTTTATAAATTGTGTTCTGTAATATGGCCACTAGATGGCACTTTTGATTGTTAGAGAAATGGTTATCCTGTTACTCGGCAATCAATGTTCACTTTTAAGCCCAAATGGTTCGTCTCTTAGAGGGTTCCGAGAAGTCAAATGTTTTCCATGACTACCTCTCGTTAATAATCATTCTCATTCTGAAATAACTAACTTTAAGATTGAAGAGTGGTAAACCTTGCTTCTTTTAGATCTCTGTTAGGTGTCTTCACTCTTTGGCATTGTATTAACCCAAGACCAGAATGCTGCAAACAAGTAATGATTTCACAGAGGTGATCACACTAACTAATAAACAAATAGTCAAAGCCAAATAATTATAGGGTACCCGATGACTATGCAACTTCTTAATTCTTAGGGATTCTGCATTCTGATTTCATTTTTGTAAAATAAATAAGACCACAGTAACATTTGTCAAGTGCTATCACAGTCCTATTTACTTTATTTTAAGAACTTTTAGGAATTGGATGTTTTTTAATTATGTCTTGATATGTGAATCCATTAAATTAAATGGATGAACTAATTAAAGAGGGTGTACTTTCCATTTTTACATGACTGTCTATGATTGTACAAATTCATGTAATGATCACAGTAACGTGATCAATTATAGATTTCCTTTCATCTTGATATTTATATAGTTTCTTGATATTTATGTAGTCAATAACACAACATGACATAAGAAGCAAATAAGTGTACTACAATTCATTGTGAGATTGACGCGAGTAAATCAACTTCGCAATGTCAGCTTCAGTAAGTCCACACACACACACGCACGCGCACGCACACGCACACACTCATGAAAAATAGACATAAACCTTAGTATCTAAATGAAATTTTAAAAAAATCACAACACAGACCTTATACGGACAAAGATCTTCTCGGTTAGTGTAAAACTCCCGCTGTCTGTCTGACAGGAACTCCACCACTGCCATTTCACCCACATGAGACTCACCAACCAAAGTTCGGAATACCTGAAAAACATACAAAATAACTATTCTGCCCATGATACAATAAATACATTGTGTATATTTTAAAAGTTATTGATTAAAGTAGATTGAACTTTTAGAAATGCAGCTGCCACCACTTGAAAACCTAGGTTGCATTATACTGTGAACTGGAGTCTTTTGGGAATGATGAGTTAGAAACCCACTTGTCTGGCACGTACATGCTTAGAGTACATAAATGATCATGCTTGTGTAGATGAAGTAATCATTTTATTTTTAAATCCAGAAATGAGACTGGGATGACATCAGAGAACTTATTTTGTTATCACTTTCTATCACAAGACCTGCACAACACATCCATCAGAAATAAAATAAAAGAGGAAAATTAACAGCTTTAATAACCTATTTCATGTGCCTTTCCAAAGCCATTTTAAGTTGGGATAATTATACAGCAATACTTAATAGGTTTATGTTTATTAACTGAATAGGCTATGTTACTGAATAGGTTTATGTTTATTAACCCATTATGTCGGTGAGGTTTGTATAATTAAGGACAGAATGTATGCGGCACAAGTCAATTGTTACTGATTGAACCCATTTTACAATTTTTTACGTTTTTATTTATGATGTAATGGTGAAGTTAAGTGTGCATGTGTTACAAGTGTAAAACTTTATCTTTTCTTTCTTGACCTTGAAACTGAAACATAATCTTAATGAGGATACAGTTGTGTGTGTGTGTGTGTGTGTGTGTGTGTGTGTGTGTGTGTGTGTGTATGTGTGTGTATGTGTGCACGCATTCACTTAGAGGTGTAAGTTTATAAACTATGAGCTTAGAGGGTAAAGGGGACAAACATTAAACAAGCTATTTTTAGATCTTTTCCTGCAAACATTTACACTCCTCTCTTACTCTCTCTCTATCGTGCACACATGCACACGCACGCGCACACACACACACATGCGCGCGCACAAATATTATATATAACAAATATATAATAAGTACTGCACAAACTTTTCATTAAAAAAGGCTTTTGTCATAAAAACAATAAAGAGAAACAGAAAAAGCAAAAAAATAAATAAAAGGATGAGCGATTGAGAGTTTTATATAGCAATCATATAAATATTAATAACATTTAAACTGTAGTATAGAACCAGTCAAACGTTTGAACACACCACCTTCTAGTGTCCTTCTCTATTTTCTCCACTTACCAAATAGATGGACTTTTAGATTTTTCGTTAGTGTCCCGTTGGTTCTCTGTTCTCTATTGGTCTGGACCATTACAGAACAGGTAGAATTTGGTGGTTTTAGTGAAGCAGTGCTGCTGTAGTTTACTTTAAACATCTCAGTGACACTGCTGGGATAGGAATAATGAACCAACCAAATAATACCTGCTCTGTGGTGCTACTATTGGGATCCTGACCATTAGAGAACAGTGTAAAGGTGACTAACGCAGTATGTACTGTAGTCCACAAACACATAAACTACAGTCTGTAATAATAGAATCACAAAGTCCATCTTTACGGTAAGTAAAACTAATAAAATTGACAATAAGAGGAGAGTCCAAACTTTTAAATGGTACTGTAACTTTAACTGACATAACAGCTTACATTTTCACTGCAAACGTAGTATCCAAAACTCTGGAAAGGTGATTGGACACTGTGGAGCCAGATTGACCTTTATTATAGCAAATCAGTGCGTTTTGTCTGAGTTCTGTAAGGAACAACCAAATATATTTTACTTCTCAACAAAAAACTTTATTTTTATTTTTTTTATTTATATCCTAGGTAAATGGCTTGATCTAAAAGACATTGATGATGCCATAAAACCTGTGTATTAGAAGAATTTTTGAGAAAAAGGAAAAGTCTATGAAGTCATTGTGTATATTTCTATCTTATGCATCTTACCATCCTTATGCATTTTATCCACCTTTCAATAATTAGTCTAATGGCATAAAACAATTGTCAAAATAATTTGATACATGACAAGAACATTTATAATGTAATAGTAATACAAATGGTATGTAAATACCAATGAATAATATGTCTTCCACAGTATTGCAATGTCACACTTCAGAAAGAAGTAATATTTAATTTAACATGGACTTGGTGTACAAGGGACTAATTATAAACACTGGAGTCTTTGATACAAGTTCTTAAACAAGCACATATTTACAGCCAGAAACAAACTAATTACAGGTGTCAGTTCACTGAGACATACAGTCAACAGCAGGATCATGAAACTATTTAATATTATCTGTGGGTTCTGTTTACAATGTGGTGGACACAAACACCAGCCTGCAGCCCCCGGAGCCTCATCTCCTCCCAACAACACACACAAATAGAAACACGCAAGCACATGAGCATGTGCACACCCCCCCTCCCCCAACACACACACACACACCACACACAGTAATTGTCTTCCTTCTCTCTCTTTCACACACACACAAACTAGGTCACACACCTGCTGAAGCATGACCATACACCCACACTCTTGGCAAAGCACAAAGTGTTGCCATGGTGTAATGTGTGTGTATATGAAATGGGGTGTGTGTGTGTGGGGGGGTGCAGGGTGAGAGTGAGGGCTGGAACATCATTAAGCCTTTAAAAGCTGCTTCAAGCCGTTGCCACAGGATTCAAGAGACAAAGTGTGGTGGTGTGTGAAAATGCACAAGTGATTCCATTCACATGAAAACCTTTGCAAGAGAAAAAAGTAAGCAGATGTGTAAAGTGTATTTAGAATTAAAGTGAAAATGGATTACAGCACTGTATATTGGGCTTAAATGCTGACTAATTTACAAATTTCTACTTAAATGTTTATTCTCTCTCTACGTATGTATGTATGTATGTATATATATATATATATATATATATATATATATATATATATATATATATATATATATATATATATATATAATTATTTTCACTTACGAAGTATAACAATTAAGTATTGTTAAGATGCAAAGACTAGTTAGACTTAAAAAGCTGTTGCAATAAAGTAATATCAATCAATTTCATTTCTATTAAGCTTAATATAAATGTAGTAAAACATGTGCTCAATTGGGATTTCCTTGACAAGCAAAAACTACAGTGTGTTGTACATACAGTACTCTCACCTAGTGCTCTTGTGAGTTTTGCTTTAGACAGGCTGAAATAGAAAATAAAATGTATTCTCACCAATAAGGCTTCTTAGTGAAACACAATATTGAGGCAGGTTGAGAGATAAAGCTATAAAGTTTAACAAAGCAGTACAAACAGATCTATAGTGGAGTAAGTGCTGCATGTAACAGTGCACTGACTTAAGCTTTAAATAATATTACACATCCTGAATATGGTTTGAAACAACACTAACATAATAAATGACTCAGTCAGTCAGGTGCATAAAAGGGTGGGTGAAACAGTGTGAATATATATATATATAACTGCTAGTATTGTTAAATTGTTAGAAATACGTCATTATAATTATATAGTATCATTATTTAAATTACAAAATGAAATGCAAATTTCAGTTGTGGTCATGGCACTTAAAATTAATATTCTATGCTATAATTACTATATTGTTATTCCAATAGAATTTTACTGTGTAGTAAAAGTTGAGGTTGGACAATATATCAAATTAACTAGATTAATCTGAGCTGTTGTGACACCAGTGTGACCAAGTTGGTCAAAGGTCTAGCACAACTACAAGTATTCCAATGACAATCTTGTTATGGTGCATAAAACAAATGACAATTATTAATAATAATAAATATAATATAATTATCTCTTTTCTCATCTGATTACATTCAGCTAATTCTTCTACTAGGGTCACGGGGGGTTCCCCATGCCCATTCAAGGAGGAATATTTCTGGCGCTGGGCAGATACACACAAGAAAGTGGGCCAACCCATCACTGGGCATATATTCACACACAGACACCATAGACAAAGATAGGGGCAAATTAGAGTATCCAATTCACCTTGAATCCATGTTTTTGGACTGAGGGAGGAAACCGGAAAACCCAGGGAAAGCCCACGCAGACTCAGAAAGATCATTTCCAGAATGTTTGGGTGATATAACTCTAATCATAACTCTGTCAAAAATCAAATTGAACGAGAATGAAGATTGCAAACCAGATCAGTCACCGATCTCGAAAAATCCTTTATTTTTTTTAAATAAAACACATAATTTCTACAGACACACTAGAAAACCTAGTAGGAAGCATTCCAAGAAAAGTGAAAGCTATTATATGGTCTTGTTGGAAAGTGGAGACTGACACCAATTATTGTTTTCATGTTTGCTGCTTCAGCATTATTAAATCTCTATGTCTAATGTTTCAATAGCACACAGTAAGGTACAATTACATATGAACATATACAGTATATGTATAATAATATGGCCTTTTAAATAGCCAAATTTAATAAATGTATAATGTTGATCATTGTTTTTCAAGCTTCCCCTGGTATGATGAATATCAGCTTCTGGGCCAAGTCCTGACTGCTGGCAACCCATTCTTGCCTAATCAGTGTTTGGAGTTTATCACAATGACAGTGTTTTTTTTTGTCCACCCACATTTTAATGTCATTAAGATTTAGGGAGTTTCCTGGCTATGGGCCCGAAATTTCAGTGTTTTGTTCATTGAGTCACTTAGCCTTGTGACATGGTGCTCAACAAAAAAAGCACTGTTCATTACTGAATTGCTCCTGGATCGTTGGGAGAAGTTGCTCTTAGAGGGTGTTTTGATGCTATTCTTTATTGATGGCAGTATACTTTGTTAAAATTGAACCCACTCACTTGGATTAGAAGTACACCCCACACATTAATGTTCTTAGGTTGATTTACTGTTGCATTAAATTCTTACAGGTCTTCAACATATCTGACTTCACACACATTAACACACATTTCTACTCACACAGCCACACACAGAGTGGATTGATGGTGGCAGACAATCAGCTATAAATAGAAATAATGCACAGCATGATACACAACCTGTACCCACTGAATATCTCTCTCCATCTCTCTCTCACACACTTAAACCCAATTATCAACACCCACACACACACACACACACACACACAGGCACAGGCACACACTGACAGACATGTACAGATATAGGTCAAAAGCTAGATACTAGCCAGACACAGGTTACACACATAGACGAACACTCAAGCACAGAGCCCTTACATCCACATATGAATTAATATAACTGAGAAAACGAACAGCAAATTGGACAGACATCCATAGGGACTTCATCTCTGTGAATCAGTTTGTAGTGTAATAACAGTGTATAGTGACCGCATAACCCCATGATGATAGTGATAAAATATTGACAAGAAGGATTACAAACTGTGTGTGTGTGTGTGTCTGCGTGCGCGTACGCACACTCATGTCTGCTAAGCAGTGGAGTATGTGGAAAGCGACAGAAGCAGATAGAAAGATTCTGTTAATGATCCATTTAAATAAGCTCTACCAGACTTTCTCTAGACTGCCAGGCTATCTCTCCCTTTCTCTCTCTCTCACATAAAGTAAAGTGATGAAGTGATCTATTTTGTAAACTGTGCCTGCACACAGAGGAATTTGTCCTTCACATTTAACCCATCTATGCACTAAAAATTACACATATACTGACACTCGTGAAGTGAGCACAAGTGCAGAGCACTGGGCAGCCCTGTACATGGCACCTGGGAAGCAATTGGTGTTAGGAGCCTTGTCCAAGGCACTTCAGGGATAGTGCTTGGTGGGATCAAGTCTCCTTAAACACAATACAACTGCCCCAGTCAGAGATGACATCTGTCTAAACAGCCACATAGAAAAAAATATTGTTGCCAAATAAAAATAACCATTGAATATATATATATATTATATATTATATATATATATAATCATTATTTAAATTACAAAATGAAATGCAAATTTCAGTTGTGGTCATGGCACTTAAAATGAATATTCTATGCTAGAATTACTATGTTGTTATTCCAATAGAATTTTAGTGTATAGTAAAAGTTGGGGTTGGACAATATATCAAATTAACTAGATTAATCTGAGCTGTTGTGACACCAGTGTGACCAAGTTGGTCAAAGGTCTAACACAACTACAAGTATTCCAATGACAATCTTGTTCTGGTACATAAATCAAATGACAATTATTAATAATAATAAATATAATATAATTATCTCTTTTCTCATCTAATTACATTCAGCTAATTCTTCTACTAGGGTCACATACGTACACAGAACTCATCTATGCTATCTGTGACTATATCTATAGTAACATTAGTCATTTGGCAGAACTAAACCATTAGTATGTATACAAGTGAGCATGGATGATTCTCTTGCATTAAGTAGATCAATCTAGCTCTGACTATAGGGCAAATGTAGAAGTTCTGATAAAAATATATGCAAAATTATTTTTATAATAAATGATTTTGCCCACTTTTAATAACAGGAAAGGTATGAAATGATTTTATTGCTTGTGTGTAAAAATATGGTTCGTAGACTACTGCACATAAAGCCCATCCACACCATGTGCCAAGGACAATTGTGTGCTCTAAGTGAAGGAGACTGTGGGCAGCACTGTACTACACACTCCTCTGAAAGAAATCAATAACAATTACTATCTGTGCCTTTCCCCCAACACTAATCACCTTTATGCCCCTGTCATTTTCTCACTGCTACCAATCTTCTGCTTAATTACAAGTGGAATTTAATGGCTTCATCTACATATTTTATTCAGTTACATTTAGTTGTTTTAAAAAAGCTGTTTTATAAAAGTATACACTGAATGTTGTCTGCGAATAGAATAAAAAAATAAAAGCAACATCAAATAAAGTAATTATTATAACTACAATAAGAAAACTACAAAATGTATGTGTGTACGTGCTACTGAAATATTAATTTCCCTGAAAGAATCTAATTACCCTAATGTATGGCGGCACAGTGGTTAACGTCATTACAAGGTTCGATTCCCAATTGGGGTGAACAGAGGTTCTTTCTGTGTGGAGTCTGCATGTCCTCTCTGTGTTTGAGTGGGTTTTTTTTTCACATACTCCAGTTTTCCTTCACATTCCATGTGATGCTTGTGACATGCTTTTTGGCAAATTGAAGATACCTTTCAATCAAACTCTATGGAGCACAATCATCTGGCCTCCAATGGTTGGATGCTAGAATTTTTACCTGAAGCTGTGAAATTTAATGGTTTAATAAACCAGTAACAATGTCGTTATATGTTGTCCGCCCTGTTTTCATTAACAGTGCTGTGGCTACATTGTAATGTATTGCAAACACGCTGGACAAATGATGAACATATGATTTACAATAATGCAAGAATTACAATTCTTATAACTAAAGTTATTCTCACGATAGTACCAAAAACTGTTACCATGACAACATTTATACATCTGGACAGGCAAAAGGTCTTGACTATCATGAACGAAGTTCACAATTATTTCACAGATAAGCCTTTCAGAATGTCAAAAGCAACCTTTCAAAAACTATGCACTATAATCATCAGTCGTTTCCCATCACTAGTCCCGCGTACCAAATAAAAAGTGAACTGCCATTGCTTCACACAGGCTGGCCATTAGGGGGGAATTATTAAGGAATTTGGCAAAATGTTTGGCATATGTAGAACAGTTTACTGCTGTGTATATCGTATATGTTAAGGAATAAGGCTGGAACTAACATGTAATGATCTATCAAGTGGGTTTTTTTTTTGTTTAACTTACCACTACTATGACTTTCCACTGTTAATGTTGTAAGCACAAGTAACATGTATAATGTGATATCAAAGAAATTAATTTGTTAATTTATATATTAAAAAAATATAAAAAGCCCTTTTTCCCTCCAGCAGCCAGCAGTCAGGTATAAAACTTGCAATTTTCTGCAGCAAACTTTTCCAACTTGTCCTAGAGTAATATTTTCTAGCATTTGGGTGCTTTTTCAAACATACACAAGTTTTTGTGCATTTCTTTTATTTGCAAAAAAACTGGAAGTAAATATTCTACCACATGCTCAACTCAGTTTCTATATTTCATTTTTGGACTGTAAGAGGGAAGAAAATGTTATAAATATGTCATATTAATGCCACACAGGTCACCTCTCTGTGAAACTATATAGCCAGAGCAAAAGTAAAGAAAGAGTTTACTCTAAATATCCGGCAATCGCAGCTCCTTACAACTGATTTAATCAGAACACAACTTATCAAAGCCGCTAACAAAAACAGACTCAGGACAACTGTTTATCAGTGGCAACCCATCACAGGGATACTTAAGAAACAAAACTTTAGCCTGTCTGTTGGAAGCACAAGCATTGTAAACAACAAACTCGGGCATTTTACAGACCATGGGCCACATCTGGCTCCTTGATTGTCCCTGTACCACATGAGGTCAGTGAGAGGTTAGAAATCAAATGCAAATAAGTGCAATGAGAAAGGATTTCCAGGGATTTCATTTCTAAAACATGCACACACAGGAAAAAAAAATTAAATCGCCGTCAAAATAAAAGCACTGCAGATGTACTGCACTGTATACAATGCACCTAGTATAAGTACATTGGTTTCTGTTTGGCCCGCCACAACAGTTTAAGTTTCTCATGTGGCCTCTTTAGGAAATGAACAGTTAGTTCTGGAATCTGCAATGAATTTGCCATCAGTGTAAACTGATGGTAAATCTGCACTCAAGAATAGCGATAAAGTGACCAGAAGATTTTCATTTCAAAACGAAGCTGACCTAGAGCAACACTGACACAGAAGAACACTGAAAACAAATGCGCTGGGTCCTGATGTCAAAGAAAGGAGTTGACTTTTATGCAAAACAGCAGAGAGCTCAGAAGAAATTAGGTTTGATTAGACTATTTTGGATGTCATGTTACTTAACAGAGCCAATGAACCAATAACATAACAATACACAGTTATATCCACTACAAACACACACACACACACACACACACCTATTCACATACACATACACCATTACATTATAATCATCTTATGTGGTTTAAGTAAGAGGGATACATAAATATAGTGGAGCGAGACAGAGAGAGCGAGAGAGAGTGAGTAAAAGAGAGTCAGAGTGTATGTGTACGTGTGGACATGTGGTTATGCCGTTACAGGCAAACAGCCAAGAGCAGGCTTTGGTGCATGGGCTTCTCTGTCTCTCTCTTTCACTCTCCCACACTTACACACACTCGCACAAACACACACACAAAGCTAAATATAGTCACACTGAAGCCTACACACGTTTGCAGCTGAGTGCAAACAAACAGTGTACACATGGTGACACACTCCTCCTTTAAAAAAAAACAACAACCATATGATGGAAGTAAAATGAAGCATTCCCTAAAGTAAACACCATTTATTGCAGTATGTGTGTCTGAGCAACAATATTTTACAATACAATTAATACAGCCCATGTAATCTACTAATTATGACCACAGTGGGGTGGGGAAAGAAAACACACACACACACACACACACACACACACACAGTTAATCTGTTACTGTGTAATTTTTTTTTTATCTCTGGTACATTACTTTTACGTTGACTTTGAGAAAAGAGTCCAAGGTAACCTGACACACCTACAGCTATGAGCATGAGTACACACACACACACACACACACACACACACACCTCTGAGACGCTGCAGAACAGCAGAAAGGTGAGGATGATGGAATGATCAATGAGAGAGGGAGAGGGACAGAGAAAGTCCTTTCATCTCATCTTTCTTCCTTTCTGCTTTCTAATATCCACACACCTGAACTTCTTCTCTGTACACTTATGTATTTTTACACATGCACATTTACATACACACACACATCAAACAAAACACATATACACATATAAAAATATGCTATAAAGATATTTGAAATATGCTTAGAGGCACAGATGTACTTTATCAATTTACCTCATAATCAATGCAATTAACAGATTAAACTGAATCAGTATCTACAAGCAACACACATCTGCTCTGCCCATGCAGCAAGAAGGACCTGAGTATGACTCCTATGTAGGGATGCTGAGTCTCCATGTTTGTTTGAATTTCCTCTGGGAGTTGCTGTTTCTTCCCACATTCCAAAAACATGCCTGTAGGTGAATTTGTGATACTTAATTTCCCCAACTGGTGACATGACAGTCACAGGGCAAGGCATGGTGTTAAAAGATGTGGGCATGCTGGCCCCAACCACGTAAGACAGAATAACATAATTTCAGCATGAATAAATAAACATTTCGCAGAAAATACCTCAGATGTGTATGTGACCCCTACAAACACAAACATACAGCAGGGGGCACGCTACTCTTAATAGTGAAGAAAGGCAACATGGTTTACCACAAATAGCATGTGCACTCTATGGAAAATAAATAAAGAAACAGAAATAAAAGGGTGGTTACCCTTTTACCAGGTGGTTACCAGGGTGGTTAAGCTGCTGCGCTGATCGTGCCGGACTAGTGGGGGCCCTTTGCCTCCCCAGCCACACCAATGGGGAGCAAGCAGAGAAAGCACTCGGTTTCTGTCTAGTCGGTAGTTAGCTGGTGGCTTACTGATGCGTGGTCTGCACTTTCGTTCAGCAGGATGACCAGGCTGACCGCCCCCGGACCAGACGGACAGCAGAGTGGCAGCACAAGGGCACCTGTCTCGCTTTCATATTGTAATGCACTGTTTGTTTGTCCACACAGAATGTTTATCAATTAAATCTAAAATAGCTAGTCTGTTCACATGTTTCACAAATCAACCATATGGCCTGGCCATGTGATCTTTAGTAAAGGACAGATAGTTCTGACTGGATTAAGTATAAACTCAGAAAGTGGTTTTGTAAACTTTTCAATCCTATACTACACTTTTACCGTACTCAGAAATCGTGTTTTTGTCAAGATACACTTCCACAAACAGACTTCCAGATCATTGTTCCAAAACAAAACACCCACTCACATCTGATTCACCTTCAAATGATGTGTCGAACCTAAAGGTTCACATAGGCTACTTTTGCTATTCACATATATGAAGTATTGGGTTATTTTTTAAATAAATAAATTACCAACTCTAATATTTCTTGTTTTATTTGTTTGATTAGGTTATTCTATTACTACCACTTCATCCACTTTTAAAAAGACAGAGAAAGACAGCTAGGCAGGCAGACAAACAGCAGACTATGTAACAGCAGTCACATTGACTTGACTTGACATTGACTTTTATCTCCAATCATTGTCAGTACACTGCATTTTTTTCTCTCCCCCCCCCCCCTCTCTCTCTCTCTCTCTCTATCTCTCAATCGGTGTGTGTGTGTGGGTGTGTGTGATAGAGAGAGAATAACACACACACAGACACACACTTCTCTCTTTTAAGATCCACCTACAAGACGAGTTGTAAAAAACAACATAATCTGTTTGTGTGTGTGTGTGTGTGTGTGTGTGTGTGTGTGTGTGTGTGTGTGTGTAGAAGGGGTCACTGTGATAGAGCTGTTGCTGCTGACTCAGTGATATTCTACAGCTCATAGTAGCAAGCATGCTTTTTATTTGATTGCTGTCAGTAAACATTACTCTGAAAGGAAAATGGTGTCTATGAGTGTGTGCGTGCGTGTGTGTGTGTATGTGTGTGTGTGTGTTAGGGAGAAAGAGAAAGCATTACAAGTTAAAGGGGTTGTGTGGCTTTAAGTCAGACATTAAAGAGAGGAAAATATTTTGAGTAGAACTGGTGTGTTAGAGAGCGAGGGAAAGAGGTGTGTTTGTGTGAATGTGTGTGCATGTGTGTGCGCACGCGTGCGTGTGTGTGTGTTGACAGTGCAAGATAAATGAGAACAGAGGGATCAGTAAAGGCTGTGTAAAATCTGCTACAGAGCTACTTCCCCTACCTCTCTTCCAGCTTGCTCTATCTACCTCTTCTTTTAATATCTGCCTTCACCATTCACCTTATTTTGTTCTACATTTTAAATGCTATTGCTGTTATTCTAAGATATTTATTTTTACCATCCTTTACCCTATTTTCAATCATTTTATTTTATTCTTCTTCCTATTTACATATACCTCCATCGTCCCTAAAATCTTTATTTATCTATAACAGCAAACGGGATTAAAACTGATTCTTTAGAATAAATAATCTAAATAATAAATATTACTGAAAATTATCATTTCAAATATTTGAGTCCTACAAATTTCTGTGTTGTCTGTTATTTGTTTCAATTGCTTTCTTTCAAAACATCTGCCTTTTTTTAAAATAAAATGCAAACTGACTTTGTAAACAACCTTTTGAACAAAACAGCTGTAGAACCACTGCATTATGCAGCTGCATAGATTAAAACCAAAAACTAATAATCTAACTCTATGCACAGTATCAAAGATGTACATGTGCCCTGAGCTCATTTGTTTTGCTTTATTATATTTATTTGATAAAATAAACCTTTTATAAACTTTTATTTGTCTCATGTCTTGCATATATGGGTCCGGCATGTCCACATATTTCACCAGTATGCCGTGCCCCGTAACATGTTAATGTCTAATACAAGTGTTTTAAGGATCAGACTCCTTGTCATCCCATTAATTATTAAAAAAAGACTAATTCTACCTTTATATTACAAATCATATATAGGGACGTGGTAGATCAGTGGTTGTTTTTCAGTCTGAAGTTTAAATCCCAGGTCCACTACTTTACAATTGGGGGGTTTTGAGCAAGACCCTTATTGTGCCAGGGATGCTGTGGCCAAATCTGATGAGGGTTTAGGTCAGATTTATGAGAGAAAATGGAGCATTCTATAAGGATTACAATCGTACATGCAGCATTGCATTATATTCTACTCTTGCACTCAGTGTTCCTGAAACTGACAGCATTATTAGCAAGATTCATCCTAAGAATAAGTATTTTCCTGTGACACTCAAGCTGTAGTTTTTCTAGTCTCTTACTAAACATTTTGACACATAAATCCTTACATTTGTCTTTCCATTTTATTAGCATCAACACTTCTACCACTATTCAGCTACCTGTCACTGACTGCTTCCTTCTACCAAGCTCTATTAGATTTGTACAAGAGGTAAAAGGTGAAGGAGGAGCTGCAATCCACATTCCTGTGTTAACAGCAGAAGTAGCTGATACTGCCACAGCAGTGAGAATCCTAAAATCTGCTAGGGTCAGATCACATGTTCCATTTACATCTATAGATGGCTCATTTTATTGGCCAAAATAATATATGCCACAACTATAATTTTTAATATCAAAACACTAGGCCAAAAATCTAATTTTTTGTCTCTCCTTTAGAGACATCATTTTGAAGGATTTTATACTTGGTTGCATTCACACATATCAGAAATGCCATAGTTAAATGTTTATTGTTCAATGTTTTTTTTTAACCTAACTGATTAACATTTCACTTAAACTATTGCTAAATTTGAAAATTAGGACATATCTTTAAATTAGATCTGAGAATAAATAGTTTAAATGTCACAACAATATGTTATAATATAATATGTTGTTACAGCATGTCAGCAGCAGTTCTTTTTTACAAAAAAGAGAAAAGATGCAACTGTAGCAAAACTGCAAACATCGTCCATTTGGAATTTATTAGCTATCTATTAAATACTACTGCTTTAAAGCTGTCATCATCAGGTCCATGTGTTTATTAGTGGCTTTAAACTTTGACCTATGTTATACAATATAGTCCAGAATAACAGACAATTAGTCAGTAGCCACAGTAACACTCACACACACAGCAATTTGGTGTGGTTATGTAAGTCAGCCAACAGGACAAAGCTCTAGTAAAATCTCTTTAGAGTCAGAGTTCAAATCAGGAGCTGATAATGCCAAGAGTTCAAGCTGCTTTCTCTATCTCAGCTGTACAGGATCACAAAAAATCACTTAGAATGAGAGGTTTTATGCTTTATACAGCCACACACATACTTGATCACATGCACACAAACACCCTTGTTTTCAAGCACTATAACCTTCACTGTAACCTTAAAATTAGCCTTATCCTGAACCTAAACTTACCCAAAATTTTAAACATGTCTCAAACATAAGAGACGAGAGACAGAGAGTGAAAAGCTCACCCACAGAGCAAACTGATGGGTGTTAGTTATACACTATAATACACTTTCTTTTGCAACTCTATCTTTCTCTCTTTAACTGTGTCCTTTTATTATATACTGTTATCACATGAGCTATGAAATTCAGTTTGGTTGAATTCAGTTATTAGGAATGCAACACCATTGCAACACCCCTATGGAAAAGAGACTGGCAACAAGGTAACATTAGTGAATACATATACAGACCCTTTTTAAAAAAAAAAAAAATGTATATCATGGAAAAGTTTATTAATTTCCATAATTCCATTAAAAAACTTTAAGTATGTATTTGTTTATTTGTTCATAATTGGGCTTCCAACTCATAAAACCCATAAAAACAACACTTTTTAGTTTTTGCAGAAAAAATGAAATTAGTATCACATCAGATCAATCATAATATGGTACTTTATATGATATGTCAATCTTCAATATTTGGTTGTTAATCCCTTTGCAATGAAAATCAGATGTACTTTTTTTTGGTTTCTTTTACACAAAACCTGCAACGGAGGAAGATACAATAAAAAAATATGGTGTAAACTACGAGGTGTCCCAAACATTTTAGAGACATTTAAACCTTAGATGATAATATTTTTCGAAACCTTATTATAAGGACATTTGTTAGCTCCCCCTGAAAAGTAATTACCTTCTCCACACAAACTAAACTATGAATGACAAAATAAACAATGAGACACAATGTAAGCACATTTCAGAGTACTATACTAAAAGAAACAATTTTTAACAACTCCTAAAAACTCTGTATTGAAAAAAGAATATAAACATATACAAATATACTAATAGTGAAATCCATGCTAAATTAAATCTATAGAAGAAAAAGAGGAAGAACATTTTGACACATGTAAGTAAAATATACAAATCATCACTGGCCTTAACTGTGAACTGAACTATGCAAAGCATTCACCACAGACAGAAAAAATCATAAAGCTGAAACAGTATTAAAAGAAAAAAAAGACCACAAGAACTAAAGAACATCAGCTCTGTCAACCAGCATAAGTCAGTTCTGCATTCCTAGTGGGAGTGTGAAGACAAACAGAAAAATGACCTTAAAGGAATATAGTTCCCTGAAAAACTCTGCAGTGGGAAATATATTTTCAGAAAAAAATTGACAGATCAAAAAATATTGTTCAAGTCTGTGAGAGAAAGTTAGAGGTATTGGAAAGTATGTGTGTGTGTGTGTGTGTGTGTGTGTGTAAGAAAGAGCAAGAGAGCAAAAAAGAGAGACGGAGAGAGAGATAAAGCACCTTGAATTGAATAGAATTGAATTGAACACATGCTCACCACTGCAGGCTGTAGAGAGCTGTTCTCTTGTGAGGTGCTGCTCCTCCTGGCCCACACCAGCTCATACTCCAGTACAAACACTTTCCATTCCTCCCTAATCCTGCTCCAGTGTTGCTCTGCTTCAGACTCTCCAATCCATTCCACACACACCTAACACCCATGCACGCACACACACACAACCACACACACACACACACACACACACACCATATGTAAGCATTTAAAGGTGGGGGGGTATTGTTATAATGTGACCATATATCAGCAGCACAGTTTATATGATTACTGTAATTAATAAATGCAAACCATAGTGCAGTAATTCCCAACACACTGAAGTCCCAACCCACACACACTTCATCTGCAGCAGCATATTATGTTATTATATTATATTTTATTGCATTATACTATGTATTAGGAGTACTCATTTGAAAAACTCAACAAGTCAATGTAATGTACTATGACTGTGTGCATATAGACTATATAGACTGTGTGCATATAGTCTCTCACTCTTCATCTGATATCTCTGTCAGATTTTCAGATTACATTTAGTCAGATCTTTTTTTGCCATAACACACTATTTGAAAATGTCCTCAAAATGTTTATTGCACACCTTAAACCCAATACCTTTGTAAAAAGCAATGGCACTACAATCAGATCCTATTTAAATGATTTTTCAAGACCACTCACTGATGGAAGACAGAATTATACACATTTATATGAAAAAGTACAAAACGGAATGTTCAACACATTTCACATAATTTCACAGAATGAATGTGAACTCAGTACATTAAAGGCCTCTTTAATGTTCAAGCAGATACATATAAATGAAAAGCTAATTCAGTTTCGATACAATGACATCCAGATAATTATAGTTTTTCTAAGCTTACAAAAAGTTCAAGACATTGTATTGTAATCATTCTGATGGAATGCTTTGATAGGATTATGTTCAACTGGTATGTAGTATAATAACAATGTGGCATTATAACATTCTAGTATAGATCAGTACTCTTCAGATGTGAGACTCCAAACAATCATTTACTGTGCAGCTTCACTGATCAGGATATTTTTATTCAAATGAACATTAGATAAAAAGCAAAGCATGAAAAGTAGGTAAAAGACATATTTACAAAATAAAAATAATGATATACACTGGCCCTTGGAAAAATCTACTGTAAATCAAAAGACATCATAACCAAATCGTGTTATAGAAGAAGATAATCACATCTGTTATGACATTCAGCCTATCTGCACTCTAGATACTCCTTGGATAACAGTGTGTTTGCTGTAATACATTAAAAAGCAATTTAGTAGAATTAAAGTAAGAATTACTTGACCCCCAAAATATTTATTATTTCGGTTCAAATTCAATTATAGTCTTAGATGCAGGCACCACTAAGCTTAATAAAATATTGTAAATTATTATTATTTTTTTAATACACTTATCCTGATTAGGGTTGTAGGTAGGGGAGCTGAAAACTGGCTCACAGGGTGAAAGGTACTGACAGGTCACTACGAATTACAGAATTAATACACAAACACACATATTCTTACCTAGGGGCAATTTTGTATAATGTTTTTGGACTCTAGGATGAAACCTGAGCTCCCGGAGGCAAGCTGTGCAGACACAGGCAGATCATTAAAACTGCACATAGAAAGAACTGACAGAGAATCAAACCCAAAAACCATCTTATTGTGAAGCAAGAGAGCTAACCACTGTGTTATAATATCATTAGTGTTATTTAAAAACACACTTTTTCCAATTCAAGGATTTATGCATGAATACCATTCGCAGTGAAGCAGCAGCAACTCAGCCAACGCAAGATCCTGAGAGGCACCTGCCACCGACCATACAGTATGTGTTTCAGTTTGGGTTTTAATCCACTGGCAAATATAGAGGAGGGTGATTAGTAGTTACTCTTCAAATATTTTTAAGTATTATCTTAATCATGAATCCAGAACTGTAGTTCCATCTAAATAACTCAAGCGCTAAAGGTGCCTTTTATTTACCTTAAAAGCCAGAACTCAAGACTGATAGGGGTGTAAGAGTAGGTGTATTTATTTTGTGCTGTTTATTTCTAGACAGTGTTTTTGATACATGCTGTGATATAGTTCAAAGTGCTATCTTGGTTAATCGAAAGATAAAGTAAAACTGTATGAGTATATACTATTTTTTTACATGTCAGTGTGCAGAACAAAAATTCAATTCCATAACAAAGTCAAGAAATGTATCTTTTAGCTCAGGGTTTTTCAAACCATCATAACTTTTTTTTGAAAATCGATAAAGCAAGGCCTATTACATACAATGTAACTGTAATCTATTTTTGAATTTGACATCTTAGAAAAAACATATTTGTTCATTTACTATTCAGCATGTTAAAAATAATAATTAGATAATAAAAAGGGATAATAATTTAGGACAAACAGAATGAAACAGTTACTAACACAACAAGGAAAAACTTTTTTTAAATGTGATGCAGAGTGAATGGTGAAAAATAAATGGACTTGGCTGTGAGCTGGAATCTCGAGTGCTACAATATTATTTTAAACTGATAGACTATTAAAAGTATTCTTGCTATTTCATTTTATAGATAAAATAAAACTGAACTGTCAGATAATCAGCAGCGGGTCCAAGGAGGAGCCAAAAAAAACAGGGGAGGTAATTGACTCACCTGCTATGTGTTTACTTTATAGTGTCTGTGCAGAAGATAAAGGAGAAAGAAGAGGAAAAAAAGAGAGAGAGAGAGAGAGAGAGAGAGAGAGCAACGGATAGAGAGAAAGCGAGCAAAAGAGAGATAGAAAGAGAGCAAAGAGAAAGAGAGAGGCTGGAAAGAGACAGACAGTAAGGCACAAGAGCTGTGTTTGTGTGTGTATGTGTGTGTGTGCGTGTGCATGTAAAGACAGAAGTTTTGACAGAGGTAACCACTAAAATGTGAAATGTTTTTGGCCCGATGCCCTATAGCAAGGCTCAGGACATTGCTCTGGCTTCCCAAAGTGGCGCACAAGTCAAGAGGTGCCACAGACATGAAGGTAAAAAGAAGGTCACAAATTAGGTATTGATAGAATGCAGCTGTAGGCATGTCGTTGCCACTAAATACATGATTTACAAGAAACAAGCGATTTAAATACAAAGAATAAGTGGCATGAGGGTAAAAGGACATTGCAGTAACGGTAAATGGTACCTATTCAGCAAATTCATAAGGCATGAATACTAAAAATATAACATCTTGAAAGGCATCAAAACAGATGGATGTTGTACCACAATAAATTTGGATGGCACTACAGTGGGGTTTGAAAAGCAGATGGCATCGCACCACAACACTGATCAGGTTGAGCGATCATGATTTGCTCCGTGTAACCAGCTCAAATGCCAAATAATAGTAGGTTCGCTGCGAAGTTAAGAGGGAAGAAGGTTATGAGTCCCAATTGTTAAATAACAATCACAATTTTTCCACAATAGAGATTCCACCATTTCGCCAAAAACCTTCTTGAAGCACCAAATCTAAAAGGACTGTGGCACACAGAACTCACAGGTGGGGGATAAGAAGAATGTAAATTAAATGGGGAGAAATCATCTGGGTTTTCCCCTCATCAGCTTGGGTATTTGAGTCGCTTTTCTTTTTTCATCTGTCTGAATTTAGAGTCCAATGAAGAGAGCAGTAAGGGTTGTGCAATGGACCAATCTGCTAACTGGGAAAGGCTAAAACTGGGTCACTGATTTGAGCTCTTTGCAGGACAACAGAAGGTAGGGCAGGTCTTTGGTGTTCAAAACTTGTATTTTTTTAGGTTGTCATTACAAATAATCTTCACACATGCATTAAAATGTGCACAAGTTTGCAGAAAACTATAATAATAATGATAATAATAATAGAGTGACAGGGGCGGCATGGTGGCTTAGTGGTTAGCACGTTCGCCTCTCAGCGCTAGAGATTCCTGGTTCGAATCCCCATCTGTGTGGAGTTTCCATGTTCTCCCCGTGTCCACGTGGGTTTCCTCCGGTTTCCTCCCACAGTCCAAAAACATGGATCAAGTCAATTGAGTTCTCCAAATTGCCCCATATAGAGTGTGCCTGTGTGAGTGAGTGTGTGCCCAGCGATAGATTGGCGCCCTGTCCTGGGTGTATCTGCCCAGCGCCCGAAACGTTCTCCCCTGGATGGGAATGGGGAACCCCCCCCACGACCTCAGTGAACTCAAATGTTTAAAATAGTTGTACTGTAATTACTCTAGGCAACTTCTTTCATTTGTTAAATGAGAAAAAAAATGCAAATAATTGTATGTTGAAATTAGAACAATATAAACATCTGAGAGAGAAAAAGCAGGCAAAAGTGAAACTCTTCAGTAACTTCTGTGGGTTTATTCTTTGGTTATCACTAAAATAACTTTTGTTATTTTAAAATAAACTTTGAGGAATCACAAGATCCTACTATGGTTCCTGGATCTCATACATTTTGCAGCATGTCGTGTCCTTGATAAAGTGCTATATTTGGTCTGGTGTGTATTTATTCTGAATTTATAATGATAATAATTTCTAATACATTAACAAACACAGTTAGAAGCCAACTGAAACATACACACACACTCAGTTAAACCCTTACTTGAGGAGAAACGCACACACATACACGCACACACACCCACTTGAGCACACACACACACACACACACACACACACACACACACACAGCTCCTTTTGGTTTATGGATGAAAAAATTCTGAGGTATCGAATCTCAACTTAAGCCAGAGCCAACCTTTCAAGCACTATAGAATTATAACATTATCATTGTATAAATTTATATATTGATATAAAAAACTAAAACACATGCACAGGCATACACACACAAACAGATCAATTGCATTTATTACAGAATTATACAGAACACAACAAACTATACACATATAATAAATGTAGGCTCTTCTAAGACGTTCCTGACATAAAAAAAATCAACATGAGACAATCATGACAGTTTATGAGTGCTTATGTAATTGTGTGTGTGTGTTCCACCACATGCAAAATTATCATTAGTACATGCACACATGTGCTTATAGTATCATTCACTACTCAACAAACTGTGATCCATAGACATCTCTCTGATCAATAATTCACTGAGTGAAAGTGCAAGAGAGCAAATGAGAGAGAGAAAGAGAGAGCGAGAGAGAGTGAGAGGTTTCTTCTCACACCTTCAGGTTGGTTTAGAGAGTAAACAGCATGTGTGATTATAGAGCTGTAGTAGGGAGTAGTGTAAGTGAATAAAGAAGAGAAAGGGAGAAACGCTGCACTGCACACACATCTGATAATACTGCAGCATTCAGATACTCTTTCTTTTAGTTTTGTACTTGGCATTTCCTTTCCTATTCAACAGTCCCATTTAAAAACAGAGGGTTTTTATATGATTATTTTCGCATTACTATTACATGTCACAGCTAAAGTACACACTATCATGGCATCCTTCAATGCTATAACATAGCATTAAACAAACCCTTCACCCTGTGTGTGAACACATTCAAACAATGAAAATCTTAAATATAAACACTATACTAATATTAAATGAATAAGAAAACACTATACTAATATAAATTAATAATATATTCTATATAAATTAATAATAAACACTATGCTAATAATAAATGGTTTGGTATTTGTTAACTGCTTCATCTTAATAATTACTACATTGCAACAAAGAACACTCATTAATTGCACAGTATATTTCTAACATTAACATAAGCTAAGAATGTAATATGTGTGCACACACAGTAACATTAATATATTTGTAAGTCAGCACTGCACTATCAAAGAAAAAATTCTTAATACATCAACTATTTGTCAACTTTGTATCAAAAGCAATAACTACGTGATTAGTTATACCATGGATGCAAGTGACTATGTACTGTGTGAGTTAAATTATATTTTCCTCTTTGTACTTTTTCTTGTTCTACCTTTTAAATGGTATAAGAACAGTTTAGTTCCTGCTTTTAGTTTCATTATAGCAGCTATAAACAATAGTTCCTCAACCGATATTCACTTCTGGTTTTATATCTTGATTTCTAGACTTCAAAAGAGTAAGGTCTAAGTTTTTTGCTACGCTAACTTTGCAAATACATTTGAAGACCATATTTACAACAAGCAGAAAATAAAGATTATTTTACAATAAACAAAGAAGACAAAAAGTCTAAAATAAAGGTTTGTGAATTCTGCACGGTTCAGCACTTAAAAAGATATAAAAAGATAAGAGTTTTTTTTAGTAACCAGTAAAAATATTTTTATAGTTTGGGGTTTTGTCAGACATTTTTCTTTGGTAAAAGGCTCCTCGTTTTGTGAGATGTGTCTGTGTGATGTTTGTATCCAGACTTTTATTTCTTGTAATTTCATTACAGAGCAAGACAAAAAACCCTCTGTTATCTTTTTTCAGTCTTTAGGCATCAGTTTATTTTCTACTGTTTGCAATAATCAAAAGTTCAACCAGCATGCTCAAATCAGACCAAGACTTTTAATAATAATGCAGAAACAATGATCAAACAAGCAAAAAAAAAAAAAAAAAAAAAAAAAAAAAAAAAACAAGATATCAACAAGTTATCCAAAAAAATCAACGATAATGAAAAAAAAAAACAACCTGAACAACCTACTTTCTGAATATTAGATGTACATGACTTTTCCATACTACTCTCATTATTCAGTTCTGATTTTCTGCTCAGATTAAATTTGCCTATCAAAATGGTTCACATTCATATGATGAAGTGATCTGTGTCTGTCTGTCCCTAAAAATGGAAAGCATTGTACATGGATACATTTTTGCATGTTATGTTTACTTATGACACAGGCGTCAAATTTTATCAAATTCACAACTGATGGGAGTCAGTTGTATCTTGTGTGTGCAGTAAATTTTGCTTTGGGGGATGACAAATCATTCATCAGTTGTGAATGATTTGGTGAAGCAGGATAAAAAAAAAGCCAAATCGGCAGCTTTTTTGGTGTTGGTTGGTGATGAAAACAAGTCAAATGAATACCAAATCATATCATTAAAATACTTTTTGATACTTGAGTTTGAGATTTTACTTTAATAAAAAGATTTATTATCACATAAACACACACACACACACACACACACACACACACACACACACACACACAGAGACAACAAACATTTTTATAATCCCTTAATTTGCAATTGTTCTTTCTCTTCCCTATCTCAGCCATATACCTAAAAATTCTCACTTGTTGCATCTTCTATCTCATTAAACACACACAATCTTTATGGTATGTAAAATTATAAACACTTCCCTGAATGAGTTTTAACACCATCTGTAAAATGTTAAATAAAAACATGTCTGGATCATGCACACATTCACATTAATACAAGTGCACACCTACAAACAGTCCACAACGACAACACTCCACACACTTAGACATATGCAAAGACACCACTAAGAGGAAGGACAAAAAGTACAGAACTGTTTTTCATCCTCAGTGACATGAACTATTGAAAGACAATCTGGCTTTGCAGACTCATGTACCCATATATCTTTACTAGAGGTGGAGGGTGGATGGGTGGCTTTGGATGTAGGTAATCAAGAGTACCTAAATAGAGCAGAGTATACATATACACAGCTGCATGCACACAGACCATGTGTGAGTGTGCAAGTGTGTGTGTGTGTGTGTGTGTGTGTGTGTGTGTGAGAGAGAGAGAGAGCGAGAGGGAGAAAGAGAGAGTAAAAAAAGCAGTGTGCTCATACAAGAGACAGTGTGAGAGAGAGAATTAATGTTCAAACAAAGACATCTGGCTTTACTTACTGTTGTCCAAAAACAAGACTGTCAGGGCAAGCTGACCTCATCACATGAACACAAGCATGTGTACGCCTGCACACACGCACACACACTCACACACATGCTTGTCCCCACACACTGGTTTATTATATGCCATATCAGACACATAACAGCAAATCTTGTATCATTTACTCCTATTTCCTAAACCATTTGTGCTGATAAGGGGCATGGGGGCTGCTAAAGTCTGCCCCAGCACTCATAAACATGTTGAATTCTCATGTTATGTGTAAAAATACTACTGACAAAAGCAACGCTTTAAAAATATCAACATGTGAATTAATTGCACAGATAAAAAAGCAGCTTTGCTTAGCCATCCAGCCACTGTAGATTCATATAAAAAAATAATGCAACTGTAAGTGATTTGTGATCTCACAGTGCAGACTGAAATGAGTCTGCTTGTTTTGGTGACGTTTTAAAAAAGCATTTTCTGAGGTTCTCTTTAGTTCTATACTCATAGTATAAGTGCACAGTGCTCAAAAGAATCAATAAAAAGAAGAAAGTGTGAATTAACTTGCAAATAAGCATTTGCAGCAATATGTGTTTTTTAAAGAAACTAGACTAATCATCTAAATAACCTGACATAACTAGATTTACTCCTGTTATGGTTTTCTTCTGAATCTTCCAATAAGAAACAATGGGATCTGAATTTAGTTAGACTGTAGAGACTAAACCACATGCCATCAGTCTCACATTCCATATTTTTCTAGTACACAGTCCTAAACAATGGTAGGGTAAACAAATTTTAATTATTCAGGCAATAACAAGCATTAACTTTTTAATGAAAAGGATCTGATATTTAATTGTCTGTGACAAAACTATGTTAATCTATTCAGTGCAAAGTGAATTAGGTGTTTTAATTTCAGGATCATGTCAAGGGGAATGTGTGTACCTCTCACTACCACATTGTCAGCAACTGCAGACACTTTGGCCTCATCCTGCTCTGATCTCTGGTACATCTGTGACCACTGATATAAGCAAATGAGCGAATTGAAACTAAAGAAAAATACTGAAGTAGAAGAACCCAAAGAATACAAGACATTCTTGCAGTTAATTTTTAATTGTCCAATAAATAATCCCAACCTCAAAAGTTACAGCTCTGATGTATCAGAAATAGGTAAAATGTCAGTGAGTAACTGTTATTCCAAAAAATGTGCAGTGATTCTTGTGAAGTTAGGTATGTATTGTCAAAGCTTCTGTCTGTTTTAGAGTGTAACAAAATTCTAAGTTAAACTTATTTTCGCCGTAGTTGCTCGCCATTTCCCCATTTTCTACTTTGGATTAAATGACTATATTTCTAAACCCTGATTTGATGTTAAACTTATAATAAATTATAAGTACTTATAAAGTATTATTAGTCTTTAGGTTTTGTCCATAACCAATACCAGATAATGTTAAACTTTGGAACAAAAATTCCAAGAGGATTACTGCTGTTCTGAAGCTGTGTGTGGAAGTGTGATGATTCGATGTCCCCAAAGTGGGTGCATGTTTTTGCAGTTCAGAAGATGAATGTTTAAAAAGCTGCCAGGATGTGTACATGTAAAGTTATCAGTTCATTGATGTGTATAAACAAACCAGAAACACTTTACTCAACCAAGCATGTGACACATGAGGGCATTTTACTAAGTGATAATAAAGGTCAGGTCAAAGAGGGAAAAGAATGTTAAGAAAATAGATGAAGAATGAGATGATAAAAAAGGCTATGTGTGTGTGTGAGTGTGTCTGTATTAAACACAGCAGGTGGTTGTAACCCAGAGAAAACTGTAAGTCACATGACTATGTCTTTGTTGCCAAGGGGACGCTTGTCTAGCCAATGGAATGAGCCTGCGTCCCAAAAGACAAATAAACATGTAGACATATGAATGTACACATTCATATTTACTTTTACAAACATACTGCACAACATTCCTGTATACACAAGCACCCACACATCACATACAGTGTGAGGGATCAAAAGGGAAATGTCAGTTATCTTACTATCTTTTTCCATTAACAAATCGGCATGTTCTCCTAATAACACACAGCCAGAAGACACTAGTACTTTATAACCTCAATATACATAAATGAACAAATAGACGAGGTGGCTCATTGTGCAGGGGGGAAGCGTTGCAACCTCTCAGAAAGAATGTCCTGGTTTTGACTCTAAAATCTTTGACCAAAGCTCTTTCTTTATAGAATTTGTATGTTCTCTCCAGGTATGTATGGGTTTCTTCTGTGAGCTTAGGTTTCCACCCATAGACACTAAACTACAAATAAGTGTGAAAAATGTGTATGTGTTCGTGTGTATTAGAAAATAGATGAACAAGTGAAAAAGATGAGCCTAATGTTTACTCATTTGTATTTCATTTGGTTTCATTAGGTTTGTAAGTGCTCCTGAAAATTGAAAAGAAATTACAAACATTACAAGTTGGACAATAGTACAGGGTGGACTGTGACAGTATGTGAACATTATTTTTTACAAATATTTAGTTTACACACATATCAACCACATTAAAGTTATTGACTGGTTATATTGCTGTAGCTGAGAGGTGAGATAGTGTCATACTAAATGGAAAATTCTATGATGTTCAGATTATTGCATATGCATGGTACAAAAATAGCTACAAAATAATTAAAGGAAATATTTACTTTTCATTGAACTGATTATGATTAACAGCTCAAAAGTAGGTGCAATGTTTTTTATTTACAGTACCAAAGCACAGTTTAAGGCAAATTTATAAAAGTAAATATGATAAAACAAATGTTTGTAAAAGTCTTAATCAGCATTATATGATAAGACAAGTGTGTCCAGATCGGTGGCTTTAGCTGATGAGCCAAAATGCACTCAATGGGTTTTATTGTTGTTGCTAGTTGGTGTACTTTATATTAGGTGTGCAAAACGTATGAACAGTTATATTGCTGGGCAACATTCCCAGTTAACATTAATGACCTGCTAAACTATATAACCAGTATATAAAACTGTCAAACAATGAATCATTTCATTGTTTGACATTTGAAGCTATTGAATCATTTTAGGCAAATAACCGTGTACCGTGATACCGGTAACGGTTAATATCGCACAGCCCTACATTGGGATTTTTAAAGTTGATATCACGCAGACAATAAGCACTAAACATCCGTTGCATGTTAGGAAATGAGTATGAGTATTTGAAGGTGTGAAAACTTACGGTTAATGCGGGGCTGTCGGTATCTCGGGTGCTGACAGCGCGGATGAGTCCAGCTCTCCAGCCCCAGTGCTCCACGCTCTGCTCGAGCTGCTCGCCGCCGCAAACGCACAGGAAGCGCCGACCCACCAGCTCCATGCCCCGCGGTTACAAAAGTGTCAGGCGCAATATGTCCGCGGGGAGGCAACTTCCCAACAAACGCCAGTTCTAGTGTGTATTCATGTTTTAAAACAAATACAGAAATGATAGTATACTAAAGTGTAACTGTGACAGAACCCCGACAGGTTTCAATTTCCTACTCGCCTCCTCTCGCGAGTGCTGTGTGCGCACCGTGAAACTGATTTACACTGAGAGTAGTAACAGTCATTACGGCTCTCTCTCTCTCTCTCTCTCTCTCTCTCACTCACTCACTCACTCAGACAGTCACTCTCCCCTCCCGCTCTCTCTCTCTCTCTCTCTCTCTCTCCCTCTGTCTCTCTCTCTCTCCCTTTCACTCACATCCTCTCCTCTCCCTCCCTCCCTCTCTCCCTCTCCCTCACTCCTCACTCACTTTTCCTCTCCCGCTCAATCTCTCACTTACTCACACGCTTATCTCTTCACAAGTCTGTACACACACACACTCACACACATAAATACGCACACACACATACACACGAACACACACACACATACATACACTCACACACACATAAAAATACGCACACACATACACACATCAATACGCACACACACATATACACGCACACACACACACATACATACGCACACACACGAACACACACACACACACACACACAAATACGCACACACGCACACACACACATAAATACGCACACACATACACACGCACACATACACACACACATAAATATGCACACACACATACACACGAACACACACACACACACACACACAAATACGCACACACATACACACGCGCACACACATACACACGCACACACACACATAAATACGCACACACATACACACGCACACACACATAAATACGCACACACATACACACGCACACATACACACACATAAATACGCACACACACATACACACGAACACACACACATACACACGCACACACACACATACACACGAACATACACACGAACACACATACACACGCGCACACACACGAACACGCGCACACGCACACACACACACACACACACACACAGTGTTCATCCGCCCTCGCACTGTGTACAGCGCGAAGGACTTTGCGGACCGCAGCCCGCACTTTCTACGTCCGCCAGACAGAGTTCAAGCTCGTCTTTACTACAATCTGAGGACAAAATAGTCCCAATTTAAAAGTACATTTTCAGAATTCCCCCCATAAAATTAACAGAACAGAACGCGACGGTCGTAACCTCTTAAATGTGGTATACTATTAAATCAGCTAGAGCGTGGCTTTATTAAATTTGGAATCATTAAATCATTACTGGCTAAGCTTGTTAGTGTCTGTGGTTGGTTATTGGTGTTTTTTTAAATAATTTATTAGAGTTTATCTTTGTGAAAACTCCACGTCAGTGCATATTTTGTCGACGTTAGAGGAAAAACGAATGACTAAAGGTTATTTAATAACACAATTAATTTAGGTCATGCTTGCAGGATCACAGTTTATATTAAGGGTTGTATCTTATAGTAGAACTGATGATTAAGTTACATGCAGCAAAATATGATGAGTAAAGCAGTTCAACTAAATTATTCAAGGAATTCTCTTAACTAAATTTAGAGTTTTTCTGACAGTAACCTGCATAAATATGACTTAAATCATTAGCAACATTTCAAACAAATCCCAAAACAACCCAATTGGACAATTATGTGTTAATTATTTACTGAGGAAAAGGAACCAATATTCAACCATTATTTAACAGTATGTGAACCTTACATAATCTGGATCTAGTTTCTCCAGGTATTTTGTTTCTTCCTACAGTTCAAAATTATAAGTTCAAAGTGAATTGGCTGCTCTAAATTGCCCTGTCTAAAGTGTCCTATCTAAAATGTGTGTGTGTGTGTGTGTGTGTGTGTGTGTGTGTGTGTGTGTGAGTCCTGTCTTGGGTGTATTTACGCAGCACCCATAACATTCTTGCCTAGATTAGCAATGGGGAACCCCACAACCCTAGTAGGAGATTAAGCGGAAGATAACAAGATGAGTTGAGACCTTACACACATTTTTAGTAGATTGACGGTATTCCCACTTGACAATTACCAAACATTCTTCTTTAATCATTCTTGATTAAACAAATTGTGTTTTCAGGGTCATTGTCTTGCTGTATGACACTTTCAATTAAAATTTAACTTAAATACAAATGTCTCAACATTTTCCTTCATTATTCTTTGGCATAATGCAGAATTCATTGTTTCTTCAGTGATGGCAAGCTGTCCTGGCAGATTCAGCAACACAGGACCAAACCATAATACTACCAACACTGTTTCACAGATGGTATACCTTTATTAAGCAGGAATGCAGTGTTTTTCTTAATCCAAACATGACACTTCTAATTTAAATAGTATATCCATATTTCGGTTTCTATCCATCCATTTAACAATTTTGTAACCTTGCAAGTGGGTCCTGAAATTCCTGACCAACAGGCCACAGTCTGTGAGGATCCACAACACCTCCTCCACCATAATCCTCAACGCTGACTTCCCCAGGACTGTGTGCTAAGCCACCTCCTGTTTACTCTGCTAACATATGACTGCTCACCTACCAATCTGGGCTGTCATATTGTGAAGTTGGGGACAACACAGCAATGGTTGGATGCATCATAGACAGGAGGTGGTACACCTGGAGGGTTGGTGCAGGAAAATCAACCTCTGCATCAATGTAAAGAAAACCAAGGAGATGATGGTGGGCTTCAGAAGGGGCAAACATGCCCACCTTCCTCTGGATGTTGGAGGTTCTGTGGTGAGAGTTATCTCCAGCTACAGGTAATTGGGTGGGCACCTGAGTAACAACCTCACCTGGAGCACCAACACTTCCACCTTAGTCAGGAAGGCACATTTGCGGCTCTACTTCCATGGCTGAGGAGACTGGGCAACTCAGTCATCATCTCCTTCTACAGAAATGTGGTGGAGAGCGTACTGTGCATCAATGTGTGGCACCAAAGCTGCTCTGCTGCAGACAGGAAAGCTCTGTAAAGGGTGGTAATGGCTGCACAGAGAAGAGTTGGAGTCAGCCTCCCCACCACCATGGATATCTACACTTTCAAGTGCAGGAAACGGGCCTCCTGCATCATGAAGGACCCCACTACCACAGCACACTCACTTTTTGTTCTGCTCCTCTTAGGCAGTAGACTGTGAAGCATTAAAGGCAAAACAATAAGACTGAGAAACAGCTTCATACCAGAAGCTCTAAGACTCTCAAACTCCACCTAACTCAAACAGACACTCCCCATGGATACTACACTGTCACTTTCCTCAACAGACACATTCATAATTATCTTATCTCACTTTTAGTTTTACTGTCATTGATGCTATATTTTATACATATATTTAATTCTAAATTTTAGATTTATATTTTATAAATGCTGCTATATTTAAAAAATAATAATAATTTAAATTAAATAAAATTATATTTCCTTTGACATCATTAAAGCGCATACTAGTCACGTACATACCCTTTATTATTATTTTTTTTTTTTTTTTAAATAGCTGGTTTGATAGCATGTGTAAGACAAAACCTATTATTGCATATATCCATGGACCAACCATTGGTCCAATTCCAAAACCAATTTGTGCCTTCACATAAATGCCATAAGTCATGCCATAAGCACCGATGTATGCCATAACATGACATTGGCTTTTGCAGTATTAATAAACAGTGTGGGTGGTTTCTTTTGTTTTTGGCACAAATAATTCAGTGTTTAAGCTAAAACCTGGATTTATCATTCATGTTTCTCTTAATTAAGGTTGAAGGAAACCTCCTGGACAGTACAACGATCCATCACAGGGCAGACACATAAACATATTCACCCCTGGAAATATTTTAGTATCTTTCTTTTATCTACAAGCATATTCTGGTCTGTGTGAGGACAAAAATCCAAATTTAAATAAACCCCTCAGCCAGGACAATACCCACCTTTCCTAAGAACCAAAACTCAACTCAAGACTCTTTGTTCTGAGGTGAGTGTGATAAACTATGCTACTGTGTTACCGTACCCCCCTTGATGGTGATTATGACCCCTGCTTCTCATTCCTGTGGTTGAACTTTAGATGTGTTACAAATTTTAAAGGTTTGCATAATTTTGCCAAGTCTATTATTTGTGTGTGTGTGTGTGTGTGTGTGTGTTTGATTCATTTGGCTTCAAACTATGTTTGTTAATGTATTAGAGTTGTTAAAAATGTCTGTGTCGAGTGAGTGTGTGCCCAGTGATGGATTGGCACCCTGTCCTTCTGGGTGTATCCGCCCACTATAGGTTGAAGATAAAGATGAATCTGAAATTTAATATGATTTACTATAATCCTTATCAGAATACATGGTTAGTAACAATGAATGCATGAATCTTCTGAAACTTATCTCACAACCAGTCAGTTACTGAATAGACACCATGCTTACTAAATGGTGTTCATCTCATATGTTTTAGCTAACTTAATATTTAAAAGTGTGTCATAAAAAAGTGTGTTTGAATAAATGACACTGCTTGGTTCAAATCCAGATCTGCTCCCTGACACCTGCTCCATCACCCAACCTGCACTATGACAGCTCACTTGCACCATCTGTAATTGTATACCCACTAGTGGGTTAGTGGTAACTATCTATTTGTGAGGCATGACATAGGTGCTACCGCACATGCTGACAGCCTGAACATGTGAGCTTCTATGACATTGTGACTGTCATATTTTTAGTATTGTTAACAGGTGTGCAGTATGCTATTTTATCAGGCTTAAAATCCTTACCTACCAAGTATATATATATATATATACATAGTGGCTTAGTGGTTAGAATGTTCACCTCTCAGCAATTCGACTCATTCCAGGTTCGAATCCCAATCTGTGTGGAGATCCCATGTTCTCCCTGTGTCCATGTGGGTTTTCTCCGGTTTCCACCCACAGTCCAAAAACATGGATTCAAGGTCAATCGAATGCTCTAAATTGTCCTATATAGAGGTTGTGTGAGAGTGAGTGTGTGAGTGTGCCCAGCGATAGATTGGCATCCTATGTTGGGTGTATCTGCCCAGCGCCCAAAGTGTTCTTCCCTGGGTGGCAGAGTGGAAGAGAGGGTTTTTGTGGAACCCTTCTGAATTATTTCTTGCTAGTTAATGTACTTTTTCCCTTTACACACTCAACTTAATATTTAAATATACATAACATACTGTACATAGTTATCACACATACCGAAGAACGCACCCTTCGTTAAGATGTAATTGCTTTCCACATTCTTTACCACTAGATGTCGCTATCGCTTAGGATTGTGAGTAATTTTACTGCTATCTTCAGAATATTAGCTGTTCACACAGCACGAATTGCGCCCTCTGCTGGTTATATGGACAATTAAAATGGTTGAATTCTTAAATAAAATTCTATTTCTAATCTATTTTTGTCTTGCATGTTACGTTTGTCATATTTATGATTAAGCACTACTTTATATGACTAGAAATGCAAAAGAGCGTGATGTAAAGGATATAATTGAATCACATGAAAGAAAATAAAAAAGCTAAATATGACACACTGACAATAGTATTTTTTTAAATTGTTAATAAATTACGTATATGACACTAATCGGTGTCCAAAAATACACACATGGAAACCTTTCTATGACTTGTGTGTTGCCTCACTGCCAAACAGCATATAGAATCATTTTTTTTTTTAAAGATTTGACTTGCATAGAAAGTGCAAAAAGTCTCATGACCCTCATAGCACCTCACGTTGAAACCTGACTTGCTTAAGATGTGTTAGGTTTCACTGCATTTTTACCACTAGAATTTGCTATTTTAATAATAATAATAATAATTGCTTTATGGTGGTCCTGTGCAAGTACTGAACATTAGAGAGCCGTGTAAAGAGGGATGACAAAGTATGCAGAGAAACATAGACAAGATTTCATTATGTCATTGGGAAACTACAGATTAACATTTATATGTTAAGTGGAATTTAAATAAAAACAAAACATATTTTTTTGTACATTGTATATACATTGTTTGGATTTTTGTATATATTTTTTAGACCTTCTAATCATATTTTTTTATGTTAAATACATACATACTATTGCTATTCTCCCAGCATGCTGAATGTTATCAACTGTCAAAAAATCGGTCCCCTAGTTCACAGTGCACTATGAAGACTTTGGAGAGACTGACACTGAGTTTATATGACACCACAAAACTGCAAACTAGATTTTTTCAAAATAATGCAATTAAGATTGATAAAAGCTGAAGTTTTTAATGTAAACAAAATACAGTATTTTTGGGAAAGCAATTATAAGCTTAAAGTGGTAGTCCACCCTGAAAACTCATATATCTCCTGAATTTATGATGATTGTTTAGTGATTAATCATGAACTGTTTACATTTTAGGGCAGCACGGTGGCTTAGTGGTTAGCAAGTTCGCCTCTCAGCACTAGGGATTCCCGGTTCGAATCCTAACCTGGATGGAGTTTCCATGTTCTCCCCGTGTCCGCGTGGGTTTCCTCCGGGTTCTCCGGTTTCCCTCCACAGACCAAAAACATGGATCAAGGTCAATTGAATTCTCCAAAATTGCCCCATATAGAGTGTGACTGTGTGAGTGAGTGTGTGCCCAGCGATAGATTGGCACCCTGTCCTGGGTCTATCTGCCCAGCGCCCGAGACGTTCTCCCCTGGATGGACATGGGGAACCCCCCGCGACCTTTCTAGAGGATAAAGCAGGAGATAATGAATGAATGTTTACATTTTAGGGCGCAAAGCACGTGGTTGGGGGCGTGGCCTGCTTGCAGATCACCTCCGCTTCTGCTCTTCTCTAACTTCAGTTGCTGAACTTCCCGTGAAAGGTAAACAAATGGACCGCCAAGCGAAGAATCCCAAACTCTTCCAAAATGTAACCCAAAAACGGGCAATTAAAGGAATAAAATGCCTGGACAGAAGAGAAAATACAACGTTCGTTTTCCTCCCGTGAGTAAAGCCCGCTGTTTGTTTAACAGGTTAAACGGTTGACTCGTGTTCAGCTCTCTCACTGTTCAACGCTGCAGGGGCGGATTAAGAAGATCATGCAGAAAGACACGGAGGTCGGCAGAATGGCCACTGCTGTCCCCGTCATCATATGTATCCTTTCGAAACGTTTCTTCTGACGTGCAATGTGTCGCCTTTAGCCTTAACGCGATGCGGGGGCTGTGTCCTGATTGTTCAGCCGTGTAGTGCACTACCTCAGTGTTTCTGTGTTTTTCTCCCTGACTTCAAACTAAGCTAAAGCTCTGGAAATGTTCTTAAATGCACTTCTTACAAAGACTTGCTTGATAACACAGTCCAAGAACAGCAGAGTCATGTCCGTCAACCACATGTGAGTGAAATACCTTTATGAAAATAAAGTGCCTTTGGGCAAAAAAAAAAAAAAAAGATTTTTACTTGAATATCTGTTGGTGTAAGCGAGTTAAATACATTTCTGACTTCGGGTTAACATGATCTTGATTACAGCGTTTGTCCTCAATATCTGTCACGTAAAGTAGGTGGTTGTCAAAGTAAAAAAATAAATTCGAACTGAAATGGAGACTTACTATGATTTGATCTACATAACCTTTTTGAATAAATCACCTATCTCTGCCTAGCTAGCTGCAGGAGGTTCATTTTGGTAACATTTTGATTGAATTTCATTCATTCATTCATTTATTATCTCCCGCTTTATCCTCTATTAGGGTCGCGGTGGGGTTCCCCATGCCCATCCAGGGGAGAACGTCTCAGGCGCTGGGCAGATAGACCCAGGACAGGGCGCCAATCTATCGCTGGGCACACACTCACTCACACTTGATTGAATTTGGAATGGGAAATATAATACTTTGCAGCATTGTGCTATTTAACAGTGAGAACTGAAGGTTTAAACACCTGCCCTGTAATGTATGGAACATATGGTTTATGAATTAAAATATAAAAAGAACCTGTACTTTTGAATCTCATCTCCCTTGTTATTTGTAGGAAACAATGCATCGAGTCAGAAAAGCTGTTTGACTTCCTAAAGGACTTTGCAGAACATGCTTCTGGCTCAACAAATAAAGAGCGCAAAGCCAAAGGAAAGTGCACAGGGCACAGGTACACAAGTCCTGCTAAAATTCGGCATCATTGTCTACATTTGATAACAAATCTTAAACTGTGGAACTAATCTTAAAAATGATTTGCGTTCTTTTCAGAAGGATGTGGCACCACATGTCCACTAAAACGAAGTCATCAGAGCGAGCAATCGCCAAGAGGCATAACGTTGGACCTGCAGTCAACAGCGACTCCTCCAGTGTAAGAAACATTATTATTAACAATACTTATTCAAAGTTTATTTAAAAACGCATTTGTTTAATCAGTATGTTCACTTAACTTTTTCCTTGTTCTTTTTTTTACTCTTACTGTAATAGCCCATGGGTACTTAAAAACGCACTATACATTCATTCATTATCTCCCGCTTTATCCTCTATTAGGGTCGTGGTGGGGTTCGCCATGCCCATCCAGGGGAGAACGTTTCGGGTGCCAATCCATCACTGGGCACACACTCACTCACACAGACACTCTATATGGGGCAATTTGGAGAACTCAAATGACTTGATCCATCTTTTTGCACTGTGGGAGGAAACCGGAGAACCCGGAGGAAACCCACACGGACACGGGGAGAACATGGAAACTCCATCCAGATTGGGATTCGAACTGGGAATCCCTAGTGCTGATAGGTGAACGTGCTAACCACTAAGCCACCGTGCCGCCCTAGGCAATTTACAAATATTATTAAATATTAATAATAATTTTTGTGTTAGTGTCATGATTATGTACTAACATGTTACAAGTGAGACTGAATATAGCACATACTGAATATAGCACATACTGAATATAGCATGTTTCCCACAGTGCATGTGTCAATGGATTTCTTCTCCATTTTACAGGAGTCTGAACTTGTCATCTGCCTGGAGACACAGTCTCCATAATAACTGCTACATTTTGAGTTTCATACTACTTTTCATACATTTTAAAGTAGAGGTTGTGTGTAATCCTAACTAGATTATATATTGGAACACAAAATGCTTCTCAGCTGAATCCTGTTTAAGTGCTGTATTGACTGTATTGTTTCTGTACATTAACTCATTGAAAAGTATAGCAGTATGTAAAAAAAAGTGAATTTATTTTAATATTTATCAAAAAATTATTTTAATTTGGGTTTTCTTTTGCTATTTTGCCAAATTATTCTGTGGAACAAACATGGTGAATTTAAATAAGAATTATTGAGGAGTATTGTGACTATTTTTCTAAATATGCTAATGCAAATATGATGCTAATAACTTTAGTGTGTTTTAAATCCTGTTTTGTAAAAGAAAATTTAAGTTTTGATTTGTTTTTTGAACCTTTTCGATTGCCATTTGAGTTGTTGTTTAATACTTCTTACTGTACCTTTAAATGAATTTTGAATGAAAGTTCACCTGAAATAATGATTAAATCTAGGGAATTATGGGAATAAACTGTAGACACATGTTATGTTATATTTATGTGCTATGTAATGTTTTAGGGTTTCCAGTAAACATGTTCCTGTTTGTTACATGGCTTTAAAATATATATTTACTGCTCTTAACTAGTATCAGGGATCTGACAAGAAAGGTGGAATGTTATTGGATATTAAAAATAAAATATCTGAGGATGATGATACAATGGACATTTTATTTTAGGAAAGTGAAAGGAACAGTATTCTGCTGTTTTCAAAATGATGCCTGTGATAAAGTCTGTGTTTGTATAAACTCTTAGCACAAGCTCATTGTTGTATTATGAAATGAAATGTCTTCATGGACAGTTATTCATATTTTTTTTTTAGTTTATGTACTAGTTGGCTGCAAAATGCTTTAAAGAAAAATGGTTTCTTTGAACGATGAAAAGGAAAGGAACAATACACAACCAACAACTGCAAAAATAAATATGGAGCTTAAAATCACAAAATCATTTTAAAAAAAGTCTCCACTTACACGTTGTGACAAATTTCAGGACGGCCTGCCGAACATACAGAACATGGGCTTCTTCCATTCTGTGAGTTATTATACATACATTTAACAGTCAAAAGAAAGAAAAAAAATACAGTTATATCATACGATGCTGACCAATAGGAATAATCGTTTCCTAACTATTAATCACTCCAAATTGTACATTAATCAAATTAACAGAAACAGCAGTTAGTGGTTTGAGGTTTTGTTTTTTTTTCCAGTCCTCTGTGCCACTGATCACTTTAAGGGGAAAAGTCATTAGCTATCGAAATTATAAGAAACAAAATACAAGTCTCGGTCCATAAAGGCACCATTCAAGTTTATACCTGTATAATCAGGACATTAACGTGCCAGGTGGAGATATATTACCGTGCTTCAATAAAATCTTTTATTACACACATGAAAATGACAAGCCTCCTTTAAAATTCTGTGCCCATTGTAATCTTAGTCCATTTTCTTTTCTGTTTGGGTTTTTAACCAAGAAACCAAAATCAGAAAGTATATGAAGATGGTGCAAAGTCTGCTAATTAGCAGTCATAGTCTGCTCCACTCATTTGCACATATGAACAACAAAGGAGTAAATAAAATGCAGCCAAAATCAGAGTTATGTGTATTTGGAGCTCAGCAGAGTCGTGCACCGTAGCCAAATGTCTGTTTGATGCTCTGGCAGTAATATCTCTGCCAGCCCTCTCGTGTGCGTTCCTCCTCGTTCTCAGGAACAGCTTTACACTCGATCTTCAGCTCGGTCTCGTTGCCCTTATCAGTGAAGGTCAGGGTCACTGTTGCATAGTGTTCTGTGTCCAGAAGAGAAGGATACATTAGAACGATCATGCTCTAAATCTAGAAAATGATTATGACTTTGCCGATCAGTAAATGCCATAAAAACCTGTAAGGTTTCTCTAATTTATTTAAAGCCATATCACTATGCATGTTAACTGGGTCTTAATTTTACTTTGGTATTAAATGCCTGTCAAATTATTATTAGCAATTTTGGATTGCTCAAATTCATTAACGAAGGTAGGAATGTGGCACTTTATTTAGCATGCTAGCCTGAGTTCTATTCCTGGACAGAGCAGATCTTCCCAGTATAAAGTTTGGTCGCTATGTGATTAGCTGGTGAGCTGTACAGGAAATTTCCTGTACTGGATGCCAGTCACTCTAGGAGTGCTGGGATAGGATGGGAGCAAACTTCACCTCCTAGAAAACTTGATTCGATATGCTGCTTATAAAATTAATTAAATCTATAATAGTTAATACCCAACTTGAAGCTTAATAAGGTTTCTCTCTTACCACATGGCCATGTGTTATACCTCCACTTCATGACTATCTTCTCATCTGGAACCTAAAAGAACACAAGCATTTCACACATCATGCTTATTATTATAAACTTTAAGCATGCACATTATTTGCTCTGTGTCTGTGAGAGTGTGTGAGTGAGTTAAACATTGAAATAAAGATTGAGGGAAAGAGGTAATTACAATATGTTAGTGGTATGACATAATAGGGAATGGATCAGCACATCAAAGTTCCATCAGTCAAATCTGAATGTATAAGTCAGTCATTTGATAACATAAATGACTGTAAAAGCAACTATGGACAGCTACAACTATAGCTGTACAATAATGTGACACTACTATGGAAGCATTCTTTAACACAAAAACTCACCAACTCCTGAAATTCCCCGAACACATTGCCATTTAAAAGGCGGAACTTGCCTCCTTTCTCGGGCTCAACTACAGCAACAGCATGTGTAAATGCTTGCAACATCTACAAAAGATACATAAATGCTAAGTGTTTAAGAAATGAACTATATTAGCAACAAGAGTTAAGCATTAAGAGTATAATGTGCAGACTTAATACCATACACAGAAACCAAACACTAACCTCCTGATTGAGGAAAACTCTATACAGGTCTTCTGGTGAAGTGAGGAATGTATCGGTTAACGAGAACTTGCATGTTGGGATCTTTACACCAGTACTGGGAGGAGGTTTTGTGCTACCAGAGCCAATCTTTACATGAAAACAAATCCAATATTAAGATCATTAAAGTAAACACATAATCCCTTACCCTCTGTATTTCAAAACTCACTTGTGTTTTGTCCATTTTAATTTTAGCCTGGGGTGTCGTCTGTTGAGTTACACCATTTACTGTGGGCAGGATCATACCTTGTGTGAACTCTGAAATAGAACACAAATAAGGTGTCAAAATTATTCTATGCAAATTATTGTCCCTTTTCCACTTACTTAATGTCATACAAGCTACAAGCTAATATCCTTTTTTGTGGGAAATTTCCTGGCTGACAAAGAAGCATCTGATATTTTGAATTAAAGGATCAGAACACTTCATATAATATTACCAGAGTGCCAATAAATAAGAGACTGTGTCTGAAATGGCTTACTGCCTACTACATTGCAAATTTATGTCTGAAAATTCACCAGACGAATTTTAAAATGAAATCCCACTAAACTGAGTTAGCACCTGCAGCACTGTGCTATTCCACAAATCAACTGGAGCTGGAAACTGGACATTTGTGCGCCCTCTAGTGCCCTTTCCACGTAATGACTGAATTCAGAAAAGCTGAATCCAAATTCTGTTAATTGTTCTTGTTAAATATTGTTTACAACACTGTTTTATTGGCAATTGGATTCATATTTACATATAATATAAGCACACAGATTTACTGGTCTTTTATCCATTTATCCACAGTTTATAACATCCAAAACAACCTTAAAACCAGGCTGCATACAGTAAAATACAACAAAACAAAATTACAATTATGTCTAATTAAATAATCATACTATTATTAACTACCACTTCATGTTATGTAAATATAACCATTTTAGAAACATTTGAGAGTATAGATATGAGCTGTACCTGTTTTTAGAAGTTCCACGTAGCTGTTCAGCACCTCTCTTAGTTTCTTCACGCCATCGCTCTTCATGAGATTAAACAGAGGTGTGTCAGGCTCGTCTTTACACAGAGACACACTAATCTAATTCACCCACCAGTAGAAAAAAAAAGTGTTAGTGAACATCAGGATTGAACAACAAACAGAGATTAAAATTATGGACCTGACAAAACTAAGCAATATTACGGATCTCTAAATGTAATCAGAAGGAAAAAAACGTATGTAAGGATTTTAGGCATATATTTAAGGACTTAGGGCTTAATTCACCTAGCATTTACTATACAAGCTTATGTTACCATGAAGGAAGTTATACAAATTTGATCTTTTGCTTTACTGTGACAGCTTTTACAGAACTGTGAACAGAACATAAAAATCCCGTCATTTCGAATCAGCTTTGTACTTTTATACCAGATGAACATTTTATTTGTGACAAAGAATGAAAACTTGTGTGATTTTAGTCTACGAGTTTGAACACTGTTTTACAGCCAACACTGGCAGCTTGAAAAGCATGCATCTCTAGGTCTAACAGAAGCAGCCATTCTGTCTTTTTTTCCTTTTGACCTGATGGTATACAGCTGAGGAACTGTCGGCTGCTGAAAAATGCACACACATTGTTGAGTACTAGCTTGTCTGTTTAGCCAGTATAAGTTTTTCCCCTTAGTGATTTAGGAAAAGTTGTGTAAAAAATAAAGATAACACAACATGTTTTTATGAATGTGTGCAGTCAAATTAAGCAAATCTAATCTGACCAAAAAGCAAAGAAAATCAACTAAGCAGCTTGTAAGATAAATGTAACCGTTGTAAAAAAAAAAAAAAAAAAAAGGAGGGGTTCAGGGAGCTTGGGGAATTTGGCCATTACAGAGTTCTGACCTTTTGAAAGACTGGGATGTGCTGGAGAAACTTAATAGATAAATGCTGAGACCTTGCAAAAGGTTGCTGAGACAATGGCATGGAGAATGTACACATAAAAAAAATAAAATAAATGAAATTGAATATTCTATGTACAACAGAAAGAAAAGGACCTACATCCAAATCATCCATGTCGTTTTCATCTGAGAGATTTGGAACTTCAACATTTCCTTTGTATTTGATCCCCGATTTAGATGTTCCTGCAACATAAATTACATTTTGTTTTTGATACAACAGAACAGTTTAGAAATACATAAATATACAGCATTGGATACACTACACTCTTAAAGTCATTCCAGATCATACAGAGATTGAATTGATGGCTTTTTAAACTTCTACCTGTGTTTAATTTATACATCTTCTTAAAAAATAAATGTGTGTGTCACTGATGAGTACAAATGACAAGATTAATCTCAGGTCACATTAAGTCAAAAAAAAAAAAAAAAAAAAAAAAAAAAACATGTCTGACATGCTCTGATAGCTCATGCAATGCACTCTTCAACTCCAACTGACCAAAAAATATTCAGACTGAAGCCAATCAACCCTAACTCACCTTTACTACAAATCAGAGCTATTATCAGGTTAAACATAGCATAGTGTGGACTAGATATTAGCTCACCCAGAGATGTAAACCAATGTTTTTAAAAAAACAGTTGCTATTATTTATTTCACCTTTTGTTTCCATTCTCACCTTTCCATTTGGCTTTTAGGTTCCACTCATAAAAGAAAATAAGCTTTCCTTTTCGGTTGTTGATTGAAGCTTCGCCTTCCAGCTGGCTGACCTCTGTGATTTCACATTTGCCTTCATCATTCTCTACATTTAAACCAATCAGTAGCTCTTTTAACTTCTCTGACGACCAGTTTGTGGCATCCCTCTCCGTCCTGAAAAGGAAAAAAAGTTACTACATATAAAAAAGGTTAAAATTATACATTCAGAATTTTTAGATATTTGTAAAAATGTACATTTAATCATTGAACATTATCTGTACATTTGTGTTCTGCATGGTCCCTCACCGAGCCCACTGGTCATTACAGTATTTATAACTTAAAAAACACCACCACCAAGGAGCTGCTTTGAGACAATTTACTATTGTAAAAGGTGCTATATAGCATCTTGGTAACTGTAGACACATTGTAAATTTCTGACTGCTAAATATTTAAAAATAATGCTATAAAATTGTGTCTTTTTTTCCCCCCTCAACAAACTAATGTGTAACGGTGGATTTTAGTACAACCCACAGTAACTATAATCTTATCATTTATGTACACAATGAACTTTATTCGACGATTCTGCAATATACATTAATCCCATCAGTAAATTTGCAAAGTTCAATACTGAACTTGCACAATGTACACACTGTATAATTGTAGCTGTCATAATACAAAAAACTATCTGAATTCTGGGATACAAAGTCAGAAATCTGAGATATATATATATATATAAAAAGCATAATACTTTTTTTAATACTTGTGTGTTATTAATTATGAATTAAAACAACTGTATGTAACAATCTTGTCTTAAATGGCCACAGCCAGGATGTGACCAATTTGAGTAATAAGTTTGAAAGTTTGAAGTATCCACAACATCACCTGTTTGTTTTGCCTCTCCCTTCATACAGGGATAATAAGCAACTGATGGAGAGCTGTGATAAAATGTGCCTGCATTTAATTGATTTTGCCAATATTTATGCTTTAGTAGTGAGACCGTATACATCATGTCCAGTGAGTGGCCCTGCCCTTTGTATATTTTTCTTTTTGTGACCCTCAGGAAAAAAAATGTTTGGACACCCCTGTCTTAAACCATTTCTGTAATACAGCCTGTGTGTAGGGTGCGGTATCTCAATGGGTAGGGCATTGGGCTATCAAGCTGAAGGTTGTGGGTTCAAATCCCAGGTCCACTGAAGCTCATTGCTTCAGGGATGTTGTAAATAACCCTGTGTGCATCTTCTAAGTCGCTTTGGATAAAAGCTTCTGCAGAATGACCAAATGTAATGTAAATGTGTACAATGCTCCCCCATGTGGTCAGACATCGAAAAGATTTTTGACATCTCATTACAGAACCACAGACATTGGAGGTGTACTTTTCCTTTATTTGTAACAACGGCCTTTCACTCTTTTGGGAGATTTTGCCATTCTATTTTTATAGATATTCCATTATTTGACTATAAAGAACTTTTTTTAATTAAGACAACATTTAAATGTTATTATACAAGCGGTCAGCATGGTTATGTGAAGACATGCAAACTGTAACAACGGTGTAACGTGTAGAATTGTGTTAAACATGCTGTTGCATTTCCACTGATCTTCGTTGAATCACAGCCAGTTTGATCGTATTTTAAAGAACTTGATCGGCTTTGCTCCCCCCCCACCCCACCATTAGCTTTAAAACACTACACCTTTCAACTAGTAACCATGGAAATAGCAGAAGTGTTTGTCACAATGGTGCTCCTGAACTCGACATGTCTAGAACATTCTTAAAGCTGATCGCCAATGTTTTAAAGCTAGGAAAGAAACAGCATCAACATTCATCAGATCACAGATCCCTGCGTTCTCCATCATTTACTAAACCCTCAACTATTCCTCAGGAACAGCTATGCGAACGCACTCATCAGCTGTGCTGACCCGACCCAATAATGTTGTAAAGCTTCCACTGGAGTCAGAATCAATCATATAGAACAGAAAGAAAGACGAAGCTACGCGGCTACGCTAACTGCCTTTCAATTCAGAAATAAACAGAAATAAACAGAGATAAACAGAAATCCACTCTCACGGGTCCTTTAAACGAGCCGCGCGACGGCCGCCTGGCTGGTGATTTCTTTGCGTCGGTTCTCGTGTTTTCTGTCGCTTTAACGTAACGTTCCTCGGTGTGGCTGAGACTCGGTGGTTAGCTCCGCGGCTAGCGGCAGCCCCACGCCGGCTGCATGCCTTTCGCTCTGATCTTCAGTCTTACCAGTGCCAATTGTTGACGTTTGTAGCGTCCGCTCGCTCCTCCACAATCCATCGAGGATCCCCTTCTCCCCATTTAGCCATGTTGAACCGCGCCGCTGTTTGTAATTCCTTCTGTAGAGAGAGATAGAGAGACAGGTGCGCAGCGCTCCGCCGGCGTTTCACTTCTGGAACTCTCCACACACCGGCCTCCCCTCCGCTGCCCGTGGAAATTACTGGAACCGGAATCGCGTGTCACAGTCAAAAGGTTTCGTGTGGAACTTACTGCGCTGCAACGTTCGTTCCGGGCCAGTCTAAATTTTAAAGCCGTGAAGTCACACATCCATCCATCCATTATCTTCTGCTTAATCCTATATTAGGGTCGCAGGGGAGAACGTTTCGGGCGCTGGGCAGAAACACCCAGGACAGGGCGCCATTCCGAGGCCAAATCCGGCCCTTAATACAATTCTAATTCTATGATTTTTTATTGTTCATTCATTCATGCATTCATTCATGCATTCATTCATTATCTCCCGCTTTATCCTCTATTAGGGTCGCGGTGGGGTTCCCCATGCAGGGGAGAACGTTTCGGGCGCTGGGCAGAAACACCCAGGACAGGGTGCCAATCCGAGGCCAAATCCGGCCCTTAATACAATTCTAATTCTATGATTTTTTATTGTTCATTCATTCATTCATTCATTCATTCATTATCTCCCGCTTTATCCTCCATTAGGGTCGCGGTGGGGTTCCCCATGCCCATCCAGGAGAGAACATCTCGGGCGCTGGGCAGATACACCCAGGACAGGGCGCCAATCCATCGCTGGATTTTTTATTGATCCAATATTATTGTTATTAATGGCCAGGTGATATGTTTTTTTATGGAGAGCAGAAATACTTCCATCCATCCATTATCTTCCACTTTATCCTCTACTAGTGTCGTTCCCCATGCCCATCCAGGGGAGAATGTTTCTGGCGCTGGGCAGAAACATCCCAGACAGGGTGCCAATCTATCGCTGGGCACACACTCACTCACGCACACAAATACACTCTATATGGGGTAATTTGGAGAGCTCCATTGACTTGATCCATGTTTTTGGACTGTGGGAGGAAACCAGAGAACCCAGAGGAAACCCACGCAGACACGGGGAGAACATGGAAACTCCACCAAAATGGGGATTTGAACTGGGAATCCCTAGCGCTGAGAGGCGAATGAGCTAACCACTAAGCCACCGTGCCGTTCGTCACACATACAGTGATTGTTAAAAGTTTGGACACACCGCCTTCTAGTTCCATTCTCTATTTTCTCCACTTACCATACAGATGGACTTTGTAGTTTTACAATATCAGACTGTAGGTCATAAGTGTCAAACTCGAGGCCATATCCGGCCCTTAATACAATTCTTATTCTATGATTTTTTATTGATCCAATATTATTGTTATTAATGGCCAGGTGATATGTGTTTCTCTATATGGAGCAATTTGGGGAATTCAATTGACCTTGATCCATGTTTTTGGACTGTTGGAGGAAACTGCAGAACCTGGAAGAAACCCACGCGGACACGGGGAGAACATGGAAACTCCACCCAGATCGGGATTCGAACCGGGAATCCCTAGCGCTGAAAGGAGGACATGCTAAACACTAAGCCACCGTGCCGCCCCAAAATCAGAAAATTTTAACAATAATAATAAATACAGGCGGCACGGTGGCTTAGTGGTTAGCACGTTCGCCTCTCAGCACTAGGGATTCCCAGTTCGAATCCCCATCTGGGTGGAGTTTCCATGTTCTCCCCGTGTCTGCGTGGGTTTCCTCCGGGTTCTCCGGTTTCCTCCCACAGTTCAAAAACATGGATCAAGTCAATTGAATTCTCAATATTGCCCCATATAGAGTGTGTTTGAGTGAGTGAGTGTGTGCCCAGCGATGGATTGGCGCCCTGTCCTGGGTCTATCTGCCCAGCGCCCGAGACGTTCTCCCCTGGATGGGCATGGGGAACCCCACCGCGACCCTAATAGAGGATAAAGCGGGAGATAATGAATGAATGAATGAATGAATAATAAAACAATAACAAATAGTAACAATAAAAAAATCAATAATAAAGTGCAATAACATGCTAACTTTGTTCACTTGTGTGATGTACAACAGCACTAATGGTTTTTCAGCATTGGATCCAGTTTATTTCTTGTGGTTTGCTATGAAGCATTGCTGGTTTGCATTAAGACATTGCATTAGCATTGCCAAAAGCTCTTCAATCTCTTGTGGACTAGTTTTGATTGGTTCCCTTAACTCTTGAGCAGAATACAGAAAATTGACAGTGCTTCTTCTGACACAAATGAGCCACATTTGCTTTAAGTGAGTTTGCAGTGGACACTCTGATGATGGACTGGACATGGGCATCGGTCAGTCTGGATCTGTGCTTGGATTTATTAAATTTTACAGTTGAGAAGAGTTTTTCACACACATATGTACTTTTTTCCCCCCCAAGTTAACTTTTCTTTTTTTTAAGAGTTTTTGCTAACAAAATGTTTTTTCTGGGAATGGTGAGTGCATGCGTAGCGTAGTGTCACATCCACCATACCTTCTGTACCTGCTATTCCCCTTCCTGCCACTGGTGCTCAGAGTTCTTCTCCAGAGTTCTGATTACTACTTTCTGTTTATCTCTCTATCTCGCTGTTCGGTTGGCCGTTTGTGTCTGATCTTCGGTAATGTGCTCCCCTGCTACCTTCAGTTCTATGGATTACCTCTCTGGAGAGTTCGGTTTCCCGAGTGTCAGTGATCATCTTCATCGCGGCGTTACACCATCAGTACGTTTACTGGGGTTAAAGCGCTGTTTTCAATAAACCAGTAGAATGTTGTGCTGTAACATGGGCACTATGCTTAAGGTATGCGTTGCGGGTGGACGAATAAAGGTGTTACACACGAGATACATCTACGATACATGTGGAAAAGAGTAAAGCGATTCAGAGTTCCTATTTCTACATGAGTCTGTGTCTTTCATTTCCACCAGCGACACATCTACACCAGTGACTGTTACACTGTTCATCCACTTTGGCTTCGTTTCTGAGTACAACCCGTTCCACATAGAGACGTGCAGCCTACAAGTGGGTTGAGCTTACGCAGCATTGCCTGGCGCTAATCACCAGGCAATGCAGCGTAAGCACAAAAATAAAGACAACATACAAACACCACATTACAAATTAAGATAAATTTTTTAATGCTTATTTTGTTAACCCGTGAGGGGCCGTATAAGACTGCATCCAGCACTTTGAGACCCCTGATCTAGATAATCTAGATCCTCTATTTGATCATCGTCTTCACTCAGATCAACATCAGACTCTTGAGTTTTTTTTTGGAGGACTAGGACAGAACGTGGTCTGGGACCATTACATATTTTTGTGTCCATCTATTATTTGTAAAAAAAATAAAATAAAATAAATAAATAATAAGCGGGGAAATATAATAATAAGGGGGGAAATAGCATACAATTTGTTAGAACCACATTCCTTGTACGTGTCAAAATTTGTGAAATAAATAGATTTAAATATATTGCATGTAATAACAATAAATTTGTTACAAAAACAAAATATGGATGCATGATCAGAGATTTTTAATTCAAAGCAAAAAGTTGGTTCTAATTACTATAGCTAAGCATACAGTATCTACTTTTACCATAAACAGTCATCGCAACCGTTTGGTCACGTGTTTTAAAAATATAAAAAAAATTTGACCCTTATAAAACATATTTATGCTGTAAAAAGTTACATAATTCTGATTATTAAAGCCTCTCAAACTACATTGTGCACAGAAAATATGCTTATATTTGAAAATTTGGCCAAAAAAACGTCCGAATGTGGGCTTGTTTTGCTGGTTACCGACTTCGTCTATGGAGGTGAACTGAAGTCATACTATTAAAAGACACAGTGACCCCTAGTGAATTTTTCTAGCATAACATATCTCTACCGAATGGTAGATATGGCACAATCAGGTTGAATTAAGTTTAACAACTTTTTCAATAAGATATAGTGAATTAAAATGTGCTCTACCAAATGGTTGAGCAGGACGTTAAAGGCCTAGAACACATATGCTGTTTAGGGTCACACTGGTGCTAGAGTCTATCCCATTGCTTACAAGGTGAAATAAAGGAAAGCAATGGCAAAACAAGCACGCACATACAAACACACACATTTAGTCCTAGTCCATTTCCAAATCACTTAATGTCAGCATGTTCTTTTAACTATGGTATAAAATTAATAAGTAAAGTCTCTCTCATTTTGTGGTAAAGATTTTGGGCTATCAGTCCAGTCTAAAGGCTCAGTGTTATATCCCAAAAGTTGCCAGTGTGGGTCCTAGAGCAAAGCCCTTAACTCTCATTGTTGTAGGGAGCTGTATCATGGCTGATCATTTCTTGTTAGTCGCTTTGTATGAAAGAATCTACAAAATGATCTAATGTAATGTGGAATGTTGAATACATATGTATCAGCAAAACTATCAATGTGGATATTTCTGCATTCTCTTTTTGAAGAGTAATTGAGTGTTACAAATAATACAATAAACCTGCAGTTATCTCTGAAGTGTCTACACAAGGTAAATAATATTTGTACAGTTTTTATATAACGTGAATGCAATAAGCAATAAACATAAATGACAAGATGTATTAACTTTGTTGTTAAAAACCTTTATTGCAGTTTAAATCTAACATTATTTTTCTCAAAAATCTTCTTAAAACATGTGAACAGCAGTTGAAGCTTGCAAATAATTTTACTTAAAAATTCAAGCAAGTCATTAAAATAGATAAAGGGTACAAAATCAAACAAACAAGACACAAGTATTAGACTTGGTCACCTCTTTACTTTACCTTCACTTGCTCCTGGAGTAATCTGTTGCCTTACCACTCCTGAAGTGTGTAACAATGTTCTTGAAATCCCTGCATTTGTACCCATGTCTGACTGTGGCTCGGTGGAGTCCAAACTAATCTCATTTATTTGTATTATGCATACTTCCACAAACATGTTGTGAAGATCAGACTTTGATAAAGACTCAAAGATTTAAATAGAACATCCAATTGCCTTACTGATCTTCAATGTGCTGACCTCAATAGATCATATACATTTGGCACTCACAGATATGCAATTGTTATGCAAGGAAGTGATGGGCCTGAGGCTGTAAACAGGAGGCAGGGTTAAGATGCAGATCAGGTAAACAGTAAACACAAGCCTCCCGTTCACAGGCTCCGGCCCATCATGTCCTCGCGGCACAGTAATAATGGATTTTATTCAATAAATAATAAATAAGTTTAATATTTCATTTGAGTTGTTTAATTTGGTTTTAACCTTAAGGACATGAAAATCTGATGAAGTTATAGGTCAAATAAATAAATAAATAAATAATTTAAGTACTAGATAAGCACTAAATATGTTAACCCCTTGATCAGTAGATATTCCCTGTAATTTCTATAAATGTCATAACTTTATCTTTTTTTTGTAATTACAATTCTAAAAGTAGTTCATCTGTAAATAAATTATATAATTTAAAAGGGTACATAGTATTTAAACTATTTAAAAATATATTAATTATACATTATGATTAAAAATAAAAAAATATTACAATTATAGAACTGTAATATTTACATAAATACTCATGCCACTGTTGATAAAATAACATTTAAGAGCTCCACAAGCCATTGTCTGTCGTCAAGATTTAAACATAAAACTTTGTTTATGTTTATGTTTAGGGTTCATTATTTTGAAGTTAGTAGTCATGCACCTCTATCAAAACAAAGCACTGCTTTGGGCAGCATGAAGGATGGTGTTGCATAATAAATCTAATCCAATAAAGACATTTTAAACCATGTAATAAAACATTTAGAATACTTTGACATAGTATTATGGCCATTTAGTAAAAAAATATCTTTAAGTTAAAAAAAAAAAAATAAAAATCACCATTCAGGATAAAATGGTTAAGGATATGTTCTATATAAATAACTGGCCATGGTTTATAAAATTCATTTTACATTTTAAGTTAACAGTGCTCCATTGATTGTTATTCTGGATCACAAGCAACTTTATGGATTGCAATGTAATAAAAACTTTCATAAATAATCTTAGAAAAACCCTGAACAACTTGCAACATTGTCATGAGATAATGTGAAGGCAGCATTGCATAAAGGACTCAATAGCTTGTTTTAACTCTATATTCAGTCTTAAATTTAATTTTTAACATTATTCATCATAAATAATAGATTGGATACATTAACTAACTTTAATTTTAAAAATCTTAAATGTAACAGTCTATTGGTAAAACCAATTTACAAATAACATTTCTTTTACATGTGCATTTGCACATTTTTTTTTCTAGATCGGAGTGCTGGTCATCATCATGAGCTAATGTGTTGAACAAAGTTTTGTTGGATCAGGCTGCTGGCATCACATGAGGTCTTTCTTGTCATGGTAATTTTGTAATCTCAGTTTATACTGATTCAGCCATTGGCAAGAGATTTGGTATAAGAATCTGGGTGTGTTCTGACCCAACGTAGGTGCAGTTAGCTGAAGACAGAGATAATAATAGGAACTTATGGTGGTGTTTTTTTCTGTATTTAATTTTTAATTATTTGATTATTTTAAATTATCTAAAAAGTTTAAATTGTCTTAAATTAAACAAATAAATTAACAGACAAGTACCTTAGTCTGAATGAGGGCTGTGGAAGAAGCTTCCGTTTCTTTAACATCAAGGTCATCAAATAGTTTGTCCTAAAACAAAGATACAATACCTTCTGAAAATCCAGTGTGCAACATTGTGTATACAGTATTACAAATAAAGTCTGTAGATATGGGTTATTTTTGTAGATATTACATATTAATCCCTTTTTATTTGTAATTTATTTCAACTGTATAACCAGAAGGTATAAATACTTATACTATTTTTTTCTCAAAAATATACTATGTAAAAAAAAAAAGGTCCCATTTGAATTCCAGGAGTAAAGGCCAAGAATGTATTTATGAACATGGTCTGCAGGTTTGTGCTAGTTTCATCCAGCAGATCACAGTTTAAAGACATGCAAGTCAGATTATTATTTTCAGTTACATTTACCCTGTATGTGTTCAGTACAAGTTTAAACCCACCACATTCTGGCTCACCCGAAACGTTCTCCCCTGGCATGGGGAACCCCCCCCCGCGACCCTAATATAGGATTAAAGCGGAAGATAATGGATGGATGGATGGATGATTTACATTGCACACATAAATAAATGGGTGTATATTTTTTACTTACTTGTACAGTAGTTATATTCAAGTGTTTTAGCTGGAGCATCTCGATTAATTTTTTGTGCGAGTAAAAACTATTTTTGCTCCAAGCATCAGTGTCATTCTCTGGTTCACTTAAAAGCCGGAGATAAAAATTGGCACTCTTACTAAAAAAAAATGCAGACAAATTTTACACACGTCACCAAAAGTTTATAAAGAAACAACTGGTCTAACAGTCATTTAAATAAGAAATCTGTAGGGCAGATTTTACTCTGTAGGTTAGCTATCGCTCGCCTGTTGCTATGAACAGTTGATCAAACAAGTGTGGACCCATTAAACAGACATGTATTTACATCCATTCTTTAAAATAATGACTATAAAAATAATTACAAAGACAAAGTAAAAATATATATATACATTATATTATATATTTAGATTATACATTAAACTCTTGACACCCACCTTGACATTCGTGCAAACTGAAGCGGAGAGTCTGTAGAAGTGCGCAGTATTTGTGAGAGTGGTAATATTTCCGTTGTTCTGTTTTCCTCTATCGTGTCTTCAACAAGGAAACAATCACGAAACACAAACCACTGGTTTACTTCATTCCCACCTTCAGCCTGTACAATTAATTAAAAGAGTAAACTGAGACCAGGATATTAATCGTTTGTCATTAAACACTACAGTCATATATTTACAGCTGTATAAAATGTATTGGCACACCTTTTGAATCATTTTATTTAAAGGTTATATAACACAAACTATATTTGATATAAAGTACAGTCCGTCTTAAAAAAAAATGGTAGGAATCACAGCCTGCAAATACTTTTTGTGTCCAGCTAAAGGTTGTTTTATTCTCATTTACTAGAGTCAATGTGGGGTTCCCAATGCCCATCCAGGGGAGAATGTTTCGCGCTCTGGGCATACACCCAGAACATAGTGCCAATTAATCACTGGACACACACGGTCACTTTATGGAGGCCATTTACAGCAGACCATTCACCTTGAATCCATGTTTTTGGACTGTGGAAGGAAACCCATGTGGACACATGGAAACTTCACTCAGTTTGGAATTTAAAACTGGATCCCCTGCGCTGTGAGGCAGGTGTGCCAAACACTGCACCACCATGCTGTCTGTTTAGTTGTGTTTGGAATTTTCTCGTCACTCTTTTTTTAAAATCCCTGTAGTCCAGAATATTCTTGGATTGTCCAACCCATGTAGCTAAACATTAGCAGAAAAATCACAGAGACTTCTATAATACTGTCTGTGCAATAATGTCAACTGGCTGTTTTATGCTTTCCAATGGGCAAGGTGCTGTGGTGTTCATTTTCAAAAAATATATTTGAATTGAATACTAAACAGTTTTTTAACTTATTTTCTTATCATTTATCATAAATAAAACATAGGTTGCAGACAGTTTTTTCTTCTTGTTCAGGTACATAGTATTATTAAATCCTTGAACAACCAGCAGATATTCTATCAAAACTTTATCCTGGCCAAGTCTAAGATAGCAAAGATATTTTACAATAGGATTTTATTTATGATTTTTCTTGTTGTAACTTAAACACAACAATTTAAATGTTAGATAGTACATATGTTTAAAGATGAACTAAGAAAAGAAAAAAATGTTTTTTGCAGTCTGTTTTGTTTGCCAGGAATCAACAGTAAGTAGTTAGTAAGTATTTAAACAATTACCTCATGTTCACGGTCTATATTGTACTTCTCCTGAGTTGTGGACTCTGCTTCTTCACCTAAACTTTCACTAAAGCCAGTCCAGTCCCCATAGTGGTTGTCCTTGTTATTCTCATTCCAGTGTACCAAGCTGGAGGTGCACCAATTTCCAAAATGTCTATTTTCAGTAGGGCTTTCCATTTCTGCCCAATTCTCCATCAAGAAAACAAACGTATTTGGTTTACAGAGCCGAGAATCAAATGCAGTTTATAATAAATCTTCTTTTGTTTCTGGTAACAAACAGGGCGCAGTTGTTCCTATGCTTCAGCAGAAGCTCCCATAGTTAGGTCTTTCAGGCCTTTTAATCCCCCAAATACTTAACTGTGAACACTTACAGTATTCACCTCATCACTGTGGATGTTTAGACTTTATTCCTTTTTTACCTAAACAATGCAGTTCTTCCTTTAGATGTTATTTTTAGTTGTTGTTTAAAGTCAAAACTCTTCTGAACACACAGGACACGGGAAGTTACCATTGTGTTCTTCCTGTTAGCATTAAGAATAACTCCTTCCTTTGACCCAACAAGCAGATGGTTTGTGTTTTCTGTTAACAATGGCTTTTCAAGAACAGAACACTGAAGAAGCATTTGATGTGCTTGAAAGATGTGCTGTTTAAATGTTAAAAGTGCGATAAATCTGAAAAAAAGTAGTAATATATAAACATATAGAAAAAACTAACATAAAGCAAAGTAAACATTATATAACAGTATTTTTTTTTTTTTTTTACATTTTAAGGAATCTCTTACAAACTTCACATGATCACACATACATTATAATTATTAAAAAGATTATAATTAAAAAGCTGAACATATTGCTAACAGGTGCATAAGCCAATCAGGACATCTTAATGGCCAAGCAGTAGTAGTTGATCAACATGAACAGTGTAATAAATTTTAACACTGCACATTTTTAACAAAACCCTTCAGTAAAATTCCTGGCCTGTTTTAATTCTTAGCCAACTTATTGTTTGTAAAATGTACATATTAAAAAGCAATGGGTTATCTCAATCAGCTAATACAGGAGTGCTCAATACGTCGATCGTGAAGGGGTGTCAGGTAGATGGAGGTTTGAGAAAAAAAAGAATTTATCACGCATCAGCGCTTTTTTTTACAGCACAGTATCGGAAGCTCCTATACACACACGCGCACACATTCACACACAACATGATTCATTCTAAATCGCGATCTCTATCGTTCTGCAAGCGAGCGGTCTGCCCCCCCACCCCCCGTCTCTCTCGCTGTTCCCAAAAACAGTACGTGGCCACGCCTCCGTGCCTAAATCCGAAGCACTGCCTCGAGAATCATCTACATTAGAAAGTTTCTGTTTGTGTTTTTACACTTTATTTAACTGACAAGACAAGTGAAGGACGAGTGAAGCTCAAACTAAAATGTTCCACTTTCATTTAGAGTGGGGGGGGGTGAATATTTTTTTATAATGTCAAACTCAAAATGCATTTGCTTTTATTAATGTTCATGTTCTGTTTGGGGGCAGCACAGTGGCTTAGTGGTTTAGCATGTTCTCCTCTCAGCGCTAGGGATTCCCAGTTCGAATCCCAATCTGGGTGGAGTTTCCACGTGGCTTTCCTCCGGGTTTTCCGGTTTCTTCCCCCAGTCCAAAAACATGGATCAAGGTCAATTGAATTCTCCAAAATGCCCCATATAGAGTGTGCTTGTGTGTTCAGTGATAGATTGACGCCCTGTCCTGGGTGTATCTGTCCATCCCCCCCACGACCCTAATAGAGGATAAAGCAGAAGATAATGGATGTATGGATGTTCATTTGTGCTGTATACTGTGTGTTTGGTGGTTTGGGTGTAACTAAAAATCAGGTTTTCTCTGTGCTATTTGCTGGAATGTGTTTAATAAAGGAGCAATTCTAACAAATTCGACAATACTAACATGATGTGTGTAAACAGGTTTCAATATAAAAGCTTAAAAAATAGAGATTGACCCCGGTAGATCTCGATGACCTGTCCAATGCAAAAGTAGATCTCGGGCCAGAAAAGTGTGGGCACCCCTGAGCTAATAGAATCTTATATGATGAGAGGTCTGCAGGTTTTAGGACAACTTAACAAACAATGTGATGTTAAATGTTTGTGTTTCTCCACCTTCTGCTCTATACAGTAAGTGCTATGATAAACTCCAGCAGCCCAGACTCCAACTCTAATCAGGATAAGCAGCTTAAAAATCGAATAGCAAAATAGATGCAAAGTACAAGATACATGAAATAAATAAGACTAAACTTTATATACTCCTATTTTTGAATTTTGACTGAAGTTGAATTACAAAGCGAAATTTCCAGGGTGACCCGAAGATATGTTCCTGACCTTAATTACAGTCACGTGAGTATATATGTTTAAGTCAACGTTCTGTTAATAACATATTAAATATGGTTTCTTATCATTTCTTTAATTCAAACCACAGTTTATAATCGAAGGACGTTATTTTCACTGAATATCGCGAATCACCTGTTTATCCGAACCAGTGACGTGTCCCTGCATAAAAGCGTTGCAACAGCAATAATATGTCGTTTAAACCAAAATTTGTAAAGAATAAGCCAATGACAGCATCTTAAATCAGTTAAATCACTCAAGTGGTTGGTTCCAAACAAACACAGCTAAGAAATGTATTACCGCGTTCAGACGACAAGGCTGTTTGTGACCAGCGCCTAATAGATAGATTTACATACATATAAACTTTCATATATACATACCTTATACATGTAAAAATACAACTAAAAGCAAAAAACAACAAAGCAGACCCAACTTTTTGTAACGCTGTGACAGGTGAACTGAGGAACCAGCTCAACTGCCAACTAATACTTCCGCTCCGATTTAGAAGCTGTGACGCAGCCGTAGGGACACGCGCACTCACGCACGCCCACGCGCTCAGCAGGGATGTGATTTACATTTATATTTCATGGCGGCAGGGTGGCTTAGTGGTTAGCACGTTCGCCTCTCAGCACTAGGAATTCCTGACTCAAATCCCAATCTGGGTGGAGTTTCTATGTTCTCCCCATGGGACTCCTCCAGGTTCTTCGGTTCCCTCCCACAATTCAAAAACATGGATCAAACTCAGGCTTAGTGGTTAGCACGTTCGCCTCTCAGCACTAGGGAATCCATATTCTCCCCGTGGGTTTCCACTGGGTTCTCCACTTTCCTCCCACAGTCCAAAAACATAGATCAAGTCAATTGAGTTCTCCAAATTGCCCCATATATAGTGTGTGCCCAGCGATAGATTGGCACCCTGTCCTGGGTGTATCTGCTCAGCGCCTGAAACGTTCTCCCCTGGATGTCCCCCCCCCCCCCCCCCCCCCGCAAATAGGATAAAGCGGAAGATAATGGATGGATGGATTGATCAAACTCATTTGAGTTCTCCAAATTACCCCATATAAGTTGTGTGAGTGAGTGTGTGCCCGGTGATAGATTGGCACCCTGTCCTGGGTGTATCTTCCCAGTGCCCGAAAACACTCTGGGCATGGGGACCCCCTCCACCACCACGAAATGCGCCCCCAGTAGAGGATAAAGCGGAAGATAATGGATGGATTTACAATTAGTCAATTAACACACTTTTATTTATAGTGACTTACAAATAAGAACACCACAAGTTGTTCTCATTTGGACAGGACAGGACAAGAATATAGCATGACTCATGTTTAATAATTCATTCATTATCTTCCACTTTATCCTCTACTAGGGTCGTGGGGGGTACACCCAGGACAGGGCGCCAATCTATCGCTGGGCACACACTCACACAAACACACTCTACAGTATATGGGGCAATTTGGAGAGTTCAATTAACCTTGAGCCATGTTTTTGGACTGTGGGAGGAAACCGGAGAACCCAGAGGAAACCCACGCAGACACGGGGAGTAAGAGTTTAACTTCATCAGTGTGACCAGTTGTATGTTTAAGACTTTGAAACCATTAAAACAATGTAATATATATATATATATATATATATATATATATATATATATATATATATATATATATATATATATAGACAGCCCTAGTTAGTTTATAATATAACATAAACCTTGTTTATAAACACCTTTGCCTGTTTAGGATGTACCCAAAGAATGAGAGCAGTTGATTACCTAAATATACAGAATCACCAGGTTATACCATGAATGGATTTTTTTCTTCTCTGATAGCACAGAGCATAACCCAAGGCATAATCCAAGAGAACAATGGCCAGACCTGAACCCCACTGAGAATTGTGCTGTGCTGAGAAGACTTTTCCCAGTGGTATATATATATATTTTATTCATTCATTATCTTCCGCTTTATCCCGGTGGGCAGATACACCCAGGACAGGACACCAATCTATCGCTGGGCACACAGTCACTCACACAGACACACACGCATACACACTCTATATGGGGCAATTTGGAGAACTCAATTGACTTGATCCTTGTTTTTGGACTGTGGGAGGAAACCGGAAAACCCGGAGGAAACCCACGCAGACACGGGGAGAACATGGAAACTCCACCCAGATGGGGATTTGAACCGGGAATCCCTAGCGCTGAGAGGCGAACGTGCTAACCACTAAGCCATATATATATATATATATATATATATATATATATATATATATATATATATATATATATATATTATATAATATATACAGAGCAGCCCTAGAGTTAAATAACAGTTGCCAAAAATAACTATAGGATTAAACACACCAATCAACACTGGGTTAATGCAACCAAGAAAGCAAGTGGACAAAGTTAGAATTCCTTTAATTTAGAGGAAACCCCAAGTCAGACAGATTACAGTGAAGAATGTAGGAGGGGCATGGCACAAGGATGGCTCTAAACAATGTAACAGGACAAGCAGAGTGTCTCTGAACATTTCAAAGCACAATACATTATGTACCTGTCTGTGTCAAAAATATGTCCTGAGAATAACGAGACAACAGGACAGATTACACTTAGAAGAGGACAGGACAAGTAAATAGCATGACATGTTTAGTGATGAGAAATTAAACATGTTTGTGTTGTTTTTTTTTTTATAAATGCGGTGGTATTTTTATGACGAATTAGATAATAATATTCTATAAACTAAAGCCAAGCAGTTTGGGCTTTTTAGTAACTGCGGCCAAACAAAGTGTAGTATTGGGCTGGTTCTTTTCCACTGACGCACATCTGGCCTGCTTGAAGGGCCTTTAGTGGCTGGAAAGGAATGCAGAGACTCTTGGCTCCCATTGAGGGTGCACCAGGTTCCAGGTCCTGATCCCTACAGGCAGGCAAAATAAACTGATTTTATCTCAATTCTAAAATGATGCTGTACATTCTGTGCATTATGACACATTGTGGTAACATGCTATAGACATACTAACAATGTATATGTCAATATTTACTTTAAAATAACAATTTCTTACTTGGCTGTGGTCTTTTTAATCCAGTCCTCACACTCAATGCCACCACAGAATGGAATCTGGACAATCTGTTAATAAATCATAAAATTAGGGGTGTATTCAACTAAAGATTTTCATAGTCGAATCTGATTCGTCAGATTTTCCCTATAGTCGACTGATAGTCGAATCAGTTACAATTTCACCACAAGATGGCGCTATAAGCATAGTTTTTAAAAAAAGATTTTTTAATATATTTTACTTGTTTTTCTAACAAAAGAAAACCTTTTTTTTGTTTTTCTTTTTTCTTCTAGAAATTAGGATGATTTTATTTGACAAAAGGCTATATATATATATAACGAAAACAAAGACATTTCATGTAAAAACTAATGCTTAGCAGCAGCCATGGGCACCCCCATGTGGTCAAAATGGTACATTCGACTATGAGGTTCATAGTCGACTACGGTTCTCCGAATCGAATCGTCGAATCAGCGAATATTGCAGCTCACCCCTACATAAAATATAGCTTGTTGTTTCACACTGCTCAGGCTGAGCTCTTATGTATATTACTAATAAACACTTAGAGATTGGTGGATAAAACTGCCCACCTTTCCTTGGTCCAGCTCTTTCTGGAACTGCTCCATGGTGTCTACAGCGATCATGTGTGTTTTTAAATCAGTAGAAGCCCTAAAAAAGGAAAATCACTGTAAACACAGAGTGTAATGCATTGTAAATCTGTTCTAATTATTAACAATGTTGGTGTATGACCGTTCAAAGAGGTTGTTCTGAATCTCCTCAAGCAGGTTTTGAATTTTCTTCTCGACCTCACCATCTGGAATGACTATCTTTTCACCTGTGTCTCGTCTTACTGCCATACACTGGCCCTGCTTCATATCCTTAGGGCCGACCTCCAAGCGAATTGGCACACCCTGTCAAAATGCCAAATGCCAAACATGTATATTGGTCCAGACAATATCAAAATCTTTTAGGGCTGCAACAACGAATCGATAAAATCGATAAAAATCGATTATCCAAAGTATCGATAAATAATTTCCATTATCGATTTGTTGGGTCGCGCGATTTCGCGTTACTCGCAATGTCGTAACCGCTTATGTCACCTGCAGCGCTTCAATAACGCTGGAAAAAAATAGCAGATTGAACAGAACGAGGCGGAGTCTGCAAAACAAGTTGATAAATCGTACAAATGAAACACAGCCAACACAGAAAACAAGCTTCAGTCTAAATCAAAACTGCGGGAGCTTCACGCTGCACACAAACAAAGAACGTGGATTATGCAGCTCTGCGAACATGAACTGAGCTGCATGGAGCAGCACGGTGATGATACACCACCTGAAACCAAACACTGATTAGGATAAATCACTACAACATCCCGAGCTTCTTTAGCTTTTAAGTAACGCAACGTAACGTTATCAGACTGGCAGAGCACGCGCGTCATGCTGTATTTGGTTGTTAACTGGATAATAACAGCGATAGAGAACGTCTTAACGTCCGTTATACAAATACGTCCATACGACAAATATGTCCATATGTCACGTCCTGTCCCGGTTTATTTTTTAAAGTGAGGAAATGTCCTGGTTATTAGCGAATCAATAGCAGCACACCGATGGGGAGCGGGGGATTGACACGCACACGCGCACGGCGTAAAAGTACGCAGCTTTAAATGTCCCGGCACAGGGACACTGCGCCCCCCCCCCCCCCCCCCCCCCCCCCCCCCCCCCCCCCCCCCCCCCCCCCCCCCCCCCCCCCCCCCGCTTTCAGACCGTGTTGAGACAAACTGGAAGCCTTGTACACGGTGTGCAAAGCAGCCACATACGTCCCAGTGTCCAATTGAAATTTCATACAAGAGGTATTTTTTTTGTTAACTGGCTAATTTTTTTTTTTTTCCATAGCTGATTGTTAATTAGTTCATTTGTTAATTTATTTTTTTCAATAGCTGATTGGTAATTAGTTCATTTGTTAATTATTTTCCAATAGGCTACAGAACAGACAATATTTGGTTCATTACTAAGGGCAACTGAGTATCATGTGATATTTGGAGTTGAATTTTGTTGTTAAATGAGGGATGTTTAGATGATACATTACTTCTTTCATTATGCTTTTCATTCATTAAAGGAAATGTTAACTTAAACATTTTGAATAAAACTACTATATATAACACTATACTATAGAATAATTTTACTGAAACACATCCATCTTTGGATAAAAGCGTCTGCTAAATGATTAAATGTAAATGTAAAGAATTTTTTTTATTTATCGATTCATCGATTAATCGAAAAAATAATCGACCGATTAATCGATTATCAAAATAATCGTTAGTTGCAGCCATAAAATCTTTATCATTATCTTTGGAGTAAAAGGTACCTTCAGCTCCCAGTGGTTAAATTTCCAGCCAGGGGAATAGTTGTCTCGAAGATCAGACTTTACTCTTATTTCAGCTGTTTGTAGCCTGGAAAGATACTTACAGCACTGAGCCAACAGTAAGTCTTTCTCAGTCTCAGGCAGGGAGGCGGTAATACCACAGGGAATAATGATCACCTAAGCAAAAGAAAAAAAAATATGACAATGAAGCTCGAAATCAAATACATTTATAGACATCACATGACTAAAAATTGTAAAGTAAGAACCTGTCACTTCACTGTTAAAGTAAAATCAAGTAAAAGCTATCCATTATGATTAGCATATCAAATATTAGAAACTTAACACTTTGAGCTTTTAAATTATGTATAACATCAGCTATCAAAAATAACTTGAAAATCTCTGAGTACAAAAGAGTAAAACCTGTTTTAATGGTTTGTACCTGCAGACAAGCAACTCTAGGTGGCAACACCATGCCCATATTGTCACCATGCACCATGGTTAGTACGCCAATGGTGCGTGTGGTAATGCCCCATGAGTTCTGATAGGCCAGCTGCTTCTCACCAGGCTTTTTAGGATCCTCAAACACAATCTCAAACATCCTGGAGAAATTTTGTCCCAAGTGATGTGATGTGGCACCCTGAAAGAAAAGGGAAAATAAATAAATGCAATTGACATTAATCATAGACAGACATGCAATTCATGAACCACTGTAAAATGGACTGTGAATTTTGAAGCAGTTTAGATGACTACTAACTTCTGTGGAAATGTTTTTATTCAACCAGCACATTATAATCTGAATTTTGCAGTCATAAAAGAGATTTCAGAAAGTATGATGTGTTAGAACTGACCTGAATGGCCCGGCCACTTGCCGAGATAAAAGCTTCCACAGTTGTGGTATAGTCTCCACCAGCAAATTTCTCCTTCTCAGTTTTTCTTCCTTTAACCACTGGAATGGCCATAAGCTCCTCATAAACTCTAGCATACAGGTCCAGGATTTGAAGTACCTGCTCACACACATTCACAAGGTGAGGGTGTATAAGCAGGTCACTACATTGCTGACTTTACATGGTTTATTCATGACTAACCTCCTCTGTAGCCTCTTCCTTAGTGGCAAACGCTGTGTGTCCCTCCTGCCATAGGAACTCCCTGGTCCTGAGGAAAGGCTGTGGGTGTTTGAACTCCCACCGCTAAAAGAAAATGCTTTAAAATCAGTCATGGACTTTCACATTTCTTTGCAGTAAGCCCCAATTAAGTGCCCAGTAATGAACAAAAATAAATGGGAAATGTTTAAAAGATTATAATTACATGCAAATTACTTTTTATTCCTCACAAATGCTGCAACTTACCACAACATTGCACCACTGGTTCAGTTTAATTGGCAGGTCTCGGTGTGACTGCACCCACTTAGCGTAGGCTGGGTACATTACTGAAAAAACAAATACACATAATTACATTCCATACTCCATAAAAAGCATTACCAAATCATGTGCCTCGGCTGGTGAGCATCACCTGTTTCACTGGTGGGACGCACAGCAATGGGTTCTGCAAGCTCGGTCTTCCCCGATCTTGTAACCCATGCTACCTACAAACAGTGTGGGAGGTTAAGTTTCACTCTTATGCATTCAAAGGCAAGTCAATTAAATTTCTCCAGATACCTCAGGGGCAAAGTCTGCGATGTGAGTCTTCTCTTTCTCCAAAGCAGCCTGAGAGACGAACATGGGAAAGTAGCAATTCTCCACGCCCAACTTCTTGATCTCTCGGTCAAAAAAGTCCTTGATGCTTTCCCAGATAGCGAATGCCCATGGTCTAAGCACATAACAGCCACTGACATCATAATACTCTATCATCTCAGCCTTGGTGATCACCTGGAGAAACAACCAAATCCATACTAGACTATGACAAAAAAACAACAAACTAGAATACTGTTTTCTTTCTGATCACATGTTACAATACCTGTGAGTACCAGTCAGCCAGATTTTCTTCTTTCTTTGCTTCAAGACCTAACCTAAAGTAAAAAAACAAAACAAAACTTGTTTTAATTTATACATTTAAATTTGATTCGCAAAATGAGACCAGCTCAAAAAAAAAAAAATGGTACAAGCCATACCCAGATTAGTAGTCATCAAATTGTAAATTGATACATTCTAAATCCATCTAATCTAACAATTATTTAATTTCAGCTTCTTCAATTTAAAAATGATTTGATTTAAATAATTCAGTGTGGCCAAAATAAGACTTAAAACAAGGTCTTCTTACATTTTATGGTAAGCTGACCAGCATTTACATTAATTATTTGATTTTAAAATCAAATACACCTAATTTTTGATGGTCAGAACTAGTGATCGACCGATATGGGTTTTTTTAATGGCCGATACCGATGCCGATATTTAGACGAAAGAAGTGGCCGATATATAAAGCCGATATTACCAGTTTTTATTGCAACTAATAAAGTACAATAATAATAATAAACAAGACACAAAAGTAATCAGACAGTTTATCACTGTCTACTCTACTTTTTGTAATACAGAGTGCAATATTAAAAACACAACTTTAAATTACACATTATTAATTAAAGTGTCAGTGTACCTAAACATAAGCAGATTTTTTAGATCTGCAGCATCTTTTTAGAATGAACATTTATTGATGAACATTGCACAATGCACACAGAACAACATTAAATGAACTTTTTGAACTAATGAGCCAATTTAGCTAATTTAGATAAATAAATAAAATATTAACAAACAAATATTGTAGTTTGTAGTGTGAAAAAAGTACTTATTTGAAAATCTCAAGAAAAAAATTAAATGAACTGAACTTTGAACTAGTTCAGAATTAAAATAGTGAACTTTGAACATGAAATGTTCACTTTGAGCATGTATGAACTGAACTTGTTCAGAAAAGCTGTGAACTGGCACAACACTGCCTGTAAATTAGCGTCAGTTAGTGCTAGCGATATATAGCGTTAGCTAGCCAGTTTACTGTTTGTATAATTAGGGCGATTTTGTTAAACACTGTATATGTTACAAATAGCATCCCGGAACATTATTATAGCATTAGCTAGCGCTAATTAGTATTAGTTGGCCAGTTTAGCTGTTCAAAGTGGTTGCTAAGCTTACAGTTCCAAATAAAACTATTGGCATTTTCTCTTTAAATAACATAATCGCTCTAATTATGCAGACAGTAAACACTTTATACATTACAAAGAGCAGCCAGTAACAAATACCGCAGTATCTAAAAATGCCAAAAATCGGCTCCGATTGATCACTAGTCAGAACCTTTACAGTGATGATCTGAGCTCTTTTATCTTCAACAAGGATCAGATCAATCACAAGACTTTTAATAAGGTAACTTGCCAATTATTAGGACATATTATTATTATAGGATACTGTTGGACTGAACACATTAGAATATGGATGCATAACCTGTATATTGTGGCGCGGGACTCGCCATGTTGGCACGCACATCACGGCTTGGCACGTTGCCCTGGCACACATCACGGCTTGGCAGGTTGCCCGGCCAATGGGAAGTTGCCCCGTGGGTTTCACGGGATGTACCGCAGGGCGCGCGTGCACGTTGCGGTTTGGCAGGATGCCCTGCCAATGGTTAGTTGTCCCGTGGATGTTCCGGGATGCGCCGCGGGAAAATAGATGTATATAAGGGAAGGGGTTCGCGTGTCTGCATGGTTGAAGTGTTGGAGTTACGTTCACGATCGCTTTAATAAACCCAGTTTGGTTACGATGGCATCTCGACTCCGTAGCAGTTCTTCGTCCACGCCACATTTCATAAGTGGAGGCGATCGATCGAGAACTGGGGTCTCTCGGACGTGGAACCCTTGGTGCGAGACGAAAAACGTTGGGACGGGAGATGGATTTGGAAAACACCCGGCCGACAGTCGAGAGGATGCAGCTTTGACTGCCGGATTATAACGGTGAGGCCGACTGGGAATCGTACGAGGCACAGCTGGAAATAATGAGAAGGAACTCTGTTAGGACTGACGACGAGGCAGCAGCACGACTAGGGCTGGAGCTGCAGGGGCGAGCGTTAAGTGTATTAGGAGAGCTGCCGCCGGAATGCCGGGGCAATCTGGCAGATCTCACCGGAGCACTGAAAGGGCGGTTTAGCAGACAACCCAAAGAACCAGCCGCCAAACAGCTACTTACGGCTAGACGACGCGAAAAGGGCGAGAAGATCAGTACGCTGGCGGCAGACATGGCGCTGCTAGTTCGGCTGGCATAACCGACGTTTCCGCAGGACGTTTATTCCCAACTCGCTCTGGATCACTTTGTGAATGCGCTGGAGCTCCGCGAGTTGAGGTGTCCACGATGAGGGACAAACCAGTGAGACGACGAATCACCTGCTGGGAGTGCGGCGAGGTCGGACACAGAGCTAGCCAGTGCACCTTGGCTGCGCCGGCGGGAAACGGAGCGGGAGCTGCGTAGTGAGGGATGTAGCAGCTCCTCCGCGTGTCGCAAAACCCTCCGTGCCCTTCCGCCCGCATTGGTGGGGCAGGGGGGCCTTTCAACTTATGCAGCGTAAACGGCACGATGGTAAAAGCGCTGATCGACAGTGGTTCTTCATGGACGTTAATCCGTCCTGGTGTGGTAGCAGACGTAGCGGCTGGTGAGGAGGTCGAAACTCGGGGCAAAACTTAACTCTACACGGTCACGGGTGACCGCATCAGACTGATGGGATGCTGGAGGTCACTCGATTGGATCACTCGATTGTGGCAGCGGTGCGACTCCACATCCCGTGTGGATGGGGCCCATTCGTGAGGACTTAATCCTGGGTACGGACTTTCTGAAAAAGGTGGGCGCAACGGTGGATTTTAAAAGAGGATTACTCCACTGCGGCGGTTAAGCACTTAAGTTCTGCGGCAGCGACGCAGCTGGAAGCGATATGACCACCCACGAAGCGGCGTCGAGACAGCAACACTGCGTGACGAAAGACCCAGCCCCGTTGAAGGATTTGTTCACACCCAGCAGCACCAATCTAAACGAGATCCAGTGGCAGCAGGTATGGGACCTATTGCTTCGTTTTGCTGATGTGTTCGCGGCAACGGAGCAGCAATACACCCGAACCAGCATGGCGATGCTGTGCCGATCCGTCTGCGACCCCATCGCCTCCCCCTCGCTAAGCGGCTATCATCGAGCTTTCACATAGCCCCTGGACATCACCAGTGGTACTGGCGAAAAAGAAGGATGGTACTTAGCGTTTTTGCGTGGACTACCGGAAGCTGAATGCCGTAACGAAACTGGACTCGTACCCGATTCCACGTATCGACGACGCGCTGGATCGCGGGTTCGGCGTGGTTCAGCTCACTGGATCTCCGCATTGGATATTGGCAGGTACCCCTCTCTGTTTCAGCTAGAGAGAAAATGGCATTTTCGTTGGGGAATGGGTTGTGGCAGTTTAAGGTGTTACCTTTCGGACTGTGTAATGCGCCCGCAACATTCGAGAGACTCATGGACCGCGTGCTAGAACATGTTCCAAAAGACAAGTTCGTGGTCTATTTGGATGACGTCCTGGTTCACGCCAGTGAGTTCAACGTGGCGCTCTCTAACTTAGAAATGGTTCTTAATGTGATAAGGGAGGCAAATCTTAAACTGAACCCTGCGAAGTGGAAGTGTTCGTTTTTTCAGCGGCGGGTGAACTTTTTGGGTCACATTGTGAGCGGGGCGGGCGTCGAGACCGACCCGATAAAGACAGATGCTGTGCGGGACTGGCCGAAACCGCGGAAGTTACGGAGCTTCCTGGGTCTGGCGTCGTATTACCGCCGGTTTGTGCGAGGTTTCGTGGACATTGCTGCCCCATTACACCGCATGACCGAACGGGGTGTGAGGTTCGCGTGGTCTGACGAAGCGGATCGGGCGTTCGTGTTGTTGGCTTACCCAAGGTTTGGGGAGAGGTTCATCGTCGACACGGACGCAAGCAATCACGGTTTGGGGGCGGTTTTGTCGCAGGTGCAGAATGGGGCCGAGCCGGTGATCGCCTATTTTAGTTGGCGGCTTATCCGACCCGAGTGGAACCATTGCCTGACGTGGCGAGAACTGTTGGCGGTAGTGGCTGGACTGGGGCATTTCCGGCCGTACTTATATGGTGCTAGGTTTTCACTGCGGACTGACGACCATGCATCACTGACCTGGCTGATGCAGTTTAAGGAACTGGAGGGTCAGTTGGCGAGGTGGATCACCAAGTTGCAGGAGTACCACTTTTAAATCGAGCACCGGGTGGGGCAACGACATGGTAATGCTGATGCCCTGTCATGCCGACCATGTAGCAATACAAACTGTCAGTATTGCCAACTCGTTGAGGTGAAGGTCGCGGAAGTCATCGGGCAGTGCGCTGCTGTCAACGCCAACGAACGGACCACCAGCGAGTTGTTCTAGGTCTCACGGGCAGACTTCAAGCTGGCACAAGAGGCGGATTCGGAGATCGCATGGGCTATCAGGGCGCTGCGAGCAGCGAGCCGCCCGGACTGGCAGACGGTGTTGACCCAGGGACCAGTGGTTAAAGGGCCGATATCAAGCTTCAGTCTGCGACTGGACAACGGAGTGCTGTGCCGTGTGTGGGAAGACCCGACGCCAGGCAGCCGAGTAATCCAGACAGTGGTTCCACGGGGCATGAGGTCTACAGTGCTGGGGGCAGTTCATGGTGCAGCGGACTCCGGCCATTTTGGTGTGACCAAGACCCTGAGACGCCTGCGACAGCGATTCTACTGGCCTGGCTTTCGCAACGACGTTGAGCTGTTTGTGCACTGCTGCGACATCTGCACTGCAAAAAAAAAAAAAAAAAAAGGCCAGTTTTTCACGAGCACCACTACAGCCAATGCAATCTGGGGCGCCGATGGAGAGGGTGGCTGTCGATGTGCTGGGCCCTTTCCCGGTGACAGACTCTGGTAACTGATACGTGATCGTGGCCATAGATTATTTCACGAAATGGCCAGAGGCGTATGCGGTACCAGACCAAAGTGCCTCCACGACGCCGGCGCGGCTGGTGGAGGAGTTCTTCTGCCGGTTCGGCGTCCCCGAGGTGCTGCACAGCAACCAAGGACGGAACTTCGAGTCCGAGGTGATGAGGGAGACGTGCCGGCATATGGGTGTGCAGAAGACCCGCACAACACCCCTACACCCCCAGAGCGAAGGTTTGGTGGAAAGATTCAACCGAACCCTGGCGACACAACTGGCTGTGGTCACAGCAAAGAACCAGAGGGACTGGGACAGACACCTGCCCATCGTTTTTCCTGGCCTGTCGCTCGGCGGTGCAGAAGTCCACCGGATTCACTCCTGCCATGGTAATGTTTGGGCGTGAGCTACGGACGCCCGTTAATTTGGCATTTGGAGCACCACCGGAAGGGGATGCGAGGGGTCCACCTGGCCCTGCACATGTGTCAAGATTGCTCGATCGATTGCACCAGGTCCATGAACTGACAAGGACACATCAGGCGGACGCTGGGGCGAGGGAGAAACCGGCATACGACACGCGGTGCTTTGGAGAGCCCCTGGAACTGGACTCGAAGGTCTGGCTCTACAACCCATGGCGAAAAAAGGGACTGTGCCCTAAGCTCCAGTCTGTGTGGGAAGGGCCCTTCGTGGTCAAGTCGCGACTGGGCGAGGTGGTCTATCGCGTCGTCGCCGCCTCGTCGTCCACAGGGACAGATTGGTCCCTTACTGCCCTAAAGTTGCAGGGGGCGAACCGCCTATTGTTTCGGGGGGTGACTCACCTCTGGCCTTGTGAGGGTCGAGTGTGAGCTCGGAACCGTGACTGGGACGCCCGCAACGCTAACGCCTATTACCTGCCCTACTATTGGACCAAGGTCAACCGGGACGTTTGATGGTAAGGGGGGGGGATGTGTACCTTGGGACTCGCCATGTTGGCGCGCACGTCACAGCTTGGCACGTTGCCCTGGCACACGTCATGACAATGGGAAGTTGCCCCGTGGGTTTCACGGGATGTGCCGCGGGGCGCGCGTGCACGTTGCGGTTTGGCAGGATGCCCTGCCAATGGGAAGTTGCCCCGTGGATGTTCCAGGATGTGCCACGGGAAAATACATGTATATAAGGGAAGGGGTTCGCGTGTCTGCGTGGTTGAAGTGTTGGAGTTACGTTCACGATCGCTTTAATAAACCCAGTTTGGTTACGATGGCATCTCGACTTCACGGCAGTTCTTCGTCCACGCCACAATATCTTTGATTGTCTTTTTACACCTGTTATGTTGTAGGTCATATTTATGCACCACCTTGAAATAATTCTAGTGTTTACAAACTTGTTTATATGAATTAGACAATTACACAACTTCAACATGCTTCTTCCCCCATTTAAACTAATATAATATATCTGTGAGCGGAGTTTAAAGTAGCCTACTTGGCAGTAAAACTGTTTAAAACTTCATGTACAACAGTTACTGCAAATCATTTCCATTACAGAAGAATCTGTGATAGAGATTCAAAGTCCGTTTTACAAGGTTATTTTGGATGTTAAATCAGTCTTCATTTTGCTAATTGATTAGTCTTATGCAGTCCAGACCTCTTCAACACCAAGTAACTTAATGTGTTTTCATTCTTTAATCTTGTTTTACAAGGTAATATTTGGACTGCTGTGCTATGTAATTAGATTATATATTGTATTTGATTGGTAAAATATTAACTTTGAGATTTATATTCAGAATAAAATGCTGTGGAATGAATTCTCGACCAATCAGATGCACTCTTAAGTTTTGAGTGATCTAACTTGCCACAGAGAGGAATTTGTCATCCGCATTTAACTCATCTTTGAAGTCTCACTCACACACACATACATACACACACGAAGTGCGCACACGTGCCCAGAGAGAAGTTAAGGTTATAGTACCCATAGTACTTGGGTATCAAACCGGAGACCTTCAGGTCACAAGGCTGGTTCTATAAGTACAAGCTCACGACTGCCCCCGCAGTTTTTTTTTTTTGCTCAACATAGTACCACATAAGGCCTCTTACAGGTTAATTCTAAAAATCAGCCATGATGTGTGAAGGTAAATTTTGATGCGACCAGGGCTTTTGAGAGTTTAAAGCAGCTCATTTGGTATTCCTGTTAATGTTCTCAAACACAATTACTAAATTCAACATCAAAACATTTTCATAATGTTTCTCCACAATTTCTCCATTAACATAACCAGCTGCAAGCATATCCAATACCTTGTTTGTTTCTTTGGGCCCTGACCATCCCCTGCTCCTCCAGCACTGCTCTCTTGGCCCTGATTAGACTTGTCTCCACCCTTCTGAGGCTTACGGTTGCCTCCACCCTGTTTCTCAGATGCATTCTCACGCTGTTTGCGGTTCTTGTCCTCTAATCCTGTATTGCCCGTTACTCCTGGAGTAGTCTTGGGTTTGTACTCCTCTCCAGTGAGTGCTTTATACTGGCCTTTAAGTTCCAATAAGGTCTTTACTGCCATATCTACCTGCTCCTACACAAAGACAGAATAAAAGGGAGAAAAACATTTTTAAAACCACTAATCACAGACTACCAAGTTTGCTAATCACTGCATGAGACAGATTAGTTTGCTCCCTAGTACTTCAAGCTAAAATTATTAAATGAAATAATTTAATTAAGTATTACATTAAATAAGGGCGGCACGGTGGCTTAGTTAACATGTTCGCCTCTCATCACTAGGGATTCCCAGTTGGAATCCCAATTTGGGTGGAGTTTCCATGTTCTCCCCGTGTCCGCATGGGTTTCCTCCGGGTTCTCCGTTTTCCTCCCACAGTCCAAAAACATGGATCAAGTCAATGAATTCTCCTAATTGCCCCATATAGTGTGTGTTTGTGTGAGTGAGTGTGTGCCCAGCAATAGATTGGCGCCCTGTTCTGGGTGTGTCTGCCCAGCACCTGAGATGTTCTCCCCTGGATGGGCATGGGGATTTTCAATTTTCAAAATGAGATAATTTAATTATCGTCAGTGGGAGCTCAGGCTGAGAGGATTCTATTAGAACAAATCTCAGCCAGATCAGACAAAAAGGGTTAGATCCAACCAGAAAATCTCACAATGCCCCGGATGTTGCGTACTTACCTTTGGGGCCTTTTCAGCTTTAAGTTTTCTCACTTGCTCTCCCTGCTGAGAAACCTGAAGGTACAGTGCTTGGGCCTGAGGGGAGGAGCTGGACTGGGGAGGTGCAGGGCTGGCATGTGATACAGCAGATGAAGGGCTGGTATGTGTAGCAGCAGGTGCAGCACTGGGAGTCACACCTGGTTTATAATCCTTTCCTGTCTGCTTCTTATACTCAGCCTTCAGATCCAGTAACTGTTTTACAGCAACATCAACTTGGTCCTAGAAAAAGAATATATTATGATAACATTTGCACAAAATATGCATTAGATATCCAGAAGTTAATGCTATTTCAATAGAGGTTATATCTCATTAATGCCCTTAATTAATGGAGCTGGGTTTTGAATTGATGTGCAATAACTAGCTATAAAGCAACAGGTTCATTCACAAAAGATGGGTAATAAAAAAAGATTTTTGCTTAATAGCCTATACAAAGCCCTGCAATAAACGTGACGAGAAACTCACAGAACACAGCAACTTAATTATAAAAGTGACTAAAGTAGTTAGTAATTCTTGGTAGAATGGATTGTAAAACTGAAACAGAAATATTTAGTATTTAGGAATGATACCAATTTCATATAATAAAAAAATGACAAAACACAAGGACTAATAACATAGAATATGTTGTTTTAGAAAACATTGTATTATCCATGTACTTAATAAGTAAACAAACAAAAAAAATCCCACTGGTGGATAACCACTGTGAAGTCAAGTGTGGGTAGTTTACCCAACAGCTAACCTGTTTTACTTTTGTACAACTGCCAATAACTGTAAATGCAACAGTAGCAAAAAAATAAACAGATTTGTGTGATTAAGTAACCAGACATTGTGTTTAAGAGAATACTTTATTTAATATAAATGTCTGTTTTTAAAAGCTTAAACGTTCTGTGCATGTTCTTTGCAACTGCTGAACAACTGAGTACAGTTTTAGTGTCTCTTATTGTTATCTGAATATAAAGAACTTCTTAGTTAAGTACTGAATAAGTTATCGAACGAGTCACACCTTTGGAGCTTTTTCTGTTTTCAGTTTTCTGACGACCTCTCCCTGTTCTGCCACTCGTGTATAGATGTCAGCAGGGGAAGTGGTAGATGCAGGCTGTGTGGGAGCCGGAGCTGGAGATGATGCTGGGGGGGACATTCCTGGTTTGTACTCCTGACCTGTAAGTTTCTTAAACTCAGCTTTGAAAGCCAGTAGCTCTTTTACAGCTGCATCGATTTGTTCCTATACAATGAAGAACAAAAAAGAGAAAATCAATTAGAAAAACAAGATTCTTAAAATGCTGGTCAAATATTAGTAGAGTTTTATTCCAGAAAAAGAAACTTTATTTAACCAACTTAGAAAACAACTTCCACATCACCTAAATATAATTTCCCCTGTGCACAATAGCATTAATCACTCCTAGCCAATAACTGGTGTTACTGTTCGAACCACGTAAAGGTGGTAAGACATCTTGAGCCACTTCTTATTGGTTGTAAAGAGTATATAAACATCCAAAGGGTCCTGACTAGTAAGTATGTCAAGGTAATAAGAGCAACAGTGTGGATATGTATATGAAACAGTCCCACAGACCTTCCCCCTTATTTATAAGATTTATAGTTTGACGCCTGCAGTGAATTATGGAAAAAAATATGGTACAGAGGCATGATTATCACTGTGTCAAATCACTGTACTATTCAAGGACAGTTTTTAATACATACTCGGTTAAAATGCTGTTAAATTTGTTAAGTATTAGCACCAAAATCAATTTCTTTTGGCAGAAGCCAAACCAAGAAAATGGACAAAAGTCTAAAAGCGAATATTTTTATTTTTAATGTTTTTACTAAGTTTTCCACTCTTTTTACCACTGCATACAAAATATATCATCTTAATGCATCATCACAGTCGACACATTTGCTGCTTTACCAAAGAGAGTTTCTTGTGTTTGTGCATTGTGTTTCTTTAAGAAACACGCAGACATACTCAACTGATTGGGTCACATTTAACCTTCTTAATACGCATTTGCTCAATAAAACATTACAAAAAAATGGCATTTTGGTAAAATAAATGACGTAATAAGAGGCATCCTGATTAGAACTTACTAGCCTCTCCACTAACGTCCTACAATGTTTTTAAGCTTTGTCCACTCAACCATTAAAGTTTTAGTGCCCTTATACTTGTCTGTGTATTGCTTCAGTCTTCTGTGGTATTGTGAAACTAGTAAATTTGCAAGAAAATAAAATAACACTAAAATATGAGCTAATAGGAAATAAAATATGCAAAAACTATAATTTATGCTTATGCTTTCTGTTATATAGCTTAATCATAAATGACTAAACATGGGGGCTAATAATATTAAAATATATTGTCTTAAAAACCATTGTTATAAATTAAGTAATCGAAAAAATTAAAACTCAAGTAAAGTAACTCAAATTTAACTCAATAAGTATTCTAAAGAAATTCGCAATTAGTATTTGTGATACAATAACATATTGTGGTTAAGAAAATGTATTTAATATAAATGTCTGTTTTTAAAAGCTTAAATGTTCTGTGTATGTTCTTTGCAACTGCTGAACAACTGAGTACAGTTTTAGTGTCTCTTATTGTTATCTGAATATAAAGAACTCCTTAGTTAAGTACTGAATAAGTTATCGAACGAGTCACACCTTTGGAGCTTTTTCTGTTTTCAGTTTTCTGACGACCTCTCCCTGTTCTGCCACTCGTGTATAGATGTCAGCAGGGGAAGTGGAAGATACAGGCTGTGTGGGAGCTGGAGCTGGAGATGAAGCTGGGGGGGACATTCCTGGTTTGTACTCCTGACCTGTAAGTTTCTTAAACTCAGCTTTGAAAGCCAGTAGCTCTTTTACAGCTGCATCGATTTGTTCCTATACAATGAAGAACAAAAAAGAGAAAATCAATTGGAAAAAAATATTCCTAAAAATGCTGGTACACAAAAATGGAGCAAAAACAAGAGATTTGTTATTGCATTTTAATTTATATTTTTCTCGTACTCTCTTAGCTGGACTTGTAATGATCTTTCCTTCAAACTGTATAAATGTTTACACACAAACTTCTTGGTGGAGTTTTATTTTGGAAAAACAAATTGTACTCAACTAACATCACCTATATACAAGTTTACTCTGTGCACATTAGCACTAACCGTTATTTCTATTATTTGTTAACAGTAATAGCTAAAATATTTTTATTTATGTACGGCTTTCTGCTTTTTACAGCTTCAGATTCCATTTCTTGATTCTGTTTTGGTCAGAATCAGAAATACTTTATTAATCTCAGATGGAAATTGTGAAAGTGAAATATAACTAGTGAACTAGACCAAGACTTTCTCTCTACTGGTATTTTTGGAGAGGGTTGCTTAGTCTAAATATATTATAAATAATATTATATTATTATAGAAAAAACAAAAATACAAATGGAAGCAACTATAACATTATATAATCCAATTTTGAGTAAAATAAATTCTGGGGTTATTTTTAGACCATGTAATTACATTTATTAAAGTATCACAATTGTTTCTATGCAATACTACCTTAAGGCTTAAGGATCGTAAGCATTACTTCTCACTACCAATTTACTTGCTTATTATCAAATACATATATGAAAAAGGCGCAACTTTAATATTCTAAACATTTTATTTAAATTTTGTTTATATATTTATAATTACAACATGCACTCCAGTAAGTGGTTACTAAACGTTGAAGTGGTTACTTTATTCTGCACTATTTGTGGCAATGAAACAAAACACCATCTCTCCTTGTAAATCAGACACTGACCTTGGGTGCTTTTTCAGCCTTTAATTTTCGTACCACTTCTCCTTGCTCAGCCACACGAGTATAAGGACAGGATGAAGACTGGCTTTGGTTATTGACTGTAGGAGCAACTGACTCATTCTTCACCTGAGGGCACACACACAAAAGAAAAGAACCTAAATTAATTACACAAAAGTGTACAAATAAGAAAGAATCATGAGCAGTGGCAAATAGTGGCATGTACAGGTTTAGTCTTTGTCAGGTCTTTGTTCTTGTCCTTGGAGCCAGAAGTGGGCATCTCCTTGGTGTGACCATCTGGAATGTACAACAGGACACAGGGACTTTCCTTACAGCTGTTAGGGCTAGAAAATCAGAGAAACAACAATGATAAAATATTAATAACATTCATACATTAAAACCTAGAAAAATAGTTGGTTAATTACTAAGACCATTTATGAGCTAAAAAAAAATTTATATTTTTCTATTTAAGTAGGTGAGTATATTAACCTGACTGGTTCATATGGCTGGTCACAGATATAGAACCCTCTTCTCTGTAGCTGTATGATGTCACCCTTCTTCAAATCTCTCAAACATGGGTCTCCCAGCATCAACTCTTCTGTCTACAGTTGGAAAAGAAAACAACTCAAAACTTTTGGGAAAAAAATAATGAATTACTCACAAATTAAACTAAGAAATTGCTGTAAATTGCAAAGTTATTCATGGTTGTATAAAAAGATGAGAATGTAATCCTCCAAGAGTATTTAACAAATTAAATGAACCATATATAACATTTAGTCCTCATGGTGACAACCTTTTATTTAATGTATATTATGTCCCCACTTTTCCTTGATCTATCAACATCAAACATAAATTTAGCTTTTAGAGACTTCAGAGGGTTAATTTGGATGCATATCTTCTAAAGAGTGTCAATAAGGGTATTACAAATATTTAACACATTACACATTTTTATATCATATATATCGTAAATATTTTATCATACGACTTTAACATGCCTTGCTGTTTTTATTGATAAAGTCCTTGAAGTTGTCATCTTTTCCCAGGACAGGTTTTGTAATGAGGTGTTGGTAGGTGATGCACACAGTTGGAGTGAAAGGAGCTTTGGGGGTGTCAGCAAGCCAGGTTATCTTTGTGGTCTTCCTATAGTCAGTGTTCTCCAGGTTAAGACGCCCCTCTAGAGATGAGATGACTCCACTGCTGTCTCTGCAAAGTTCAAACAAGGGAAAAAAATGACAATGCATCCAAGGTTTAATATATTGCACTTAAACAATACATGCAATGAATCTAACAAATACTGATTATGTGACAATCAGTGAATTTCCCTATTGTGGGACAAATAAAAGTCTATCCTATCTTATCTTAAAACCTTAATATTAAAAGCTGTCAAGAATGGTGCAAATGTACTGCAGTATACTACACAGCCAATTACAAACCAAAATAATAATGTAACTTACAGTGGTGCTTAAAATTTTGGGTGGGTTTAGTGGGGAAGAATTTGATCAACTCACACAGCCCAGATTGTAACCCAACCAACACCCTTTAATGAATAAGAATAGAGATTGTGAGACAGGCTTTTTAATCAACCATCAGTGTCTGACCGTAAAAATACCAATGGTGAAAAAGAATTAGTGAATCCCAAATATCCTAGCTGTGTTTGAAAACCTGGTCATGACGTTCCTAATTTTGATATTGATCATATTTGCCATCCTGCTGCACTTTAAATGCTTGGTATATATCTGAATGTCTGCTAGTGAGATGCTCAGCCAAAAAAAAGACATTGTTGGCTGTTGTAACTTTTGTAGACTGGGTATAATATGTCACTAAGCTTTCACTGATGGTTGGCTTTGTATGCAAAATTATTCTGATTCCATGTTTTACCATGTGCATGTAATTTCACTAAAAACTGTGGGTGGTCAACAAACATCCTGGGTTTAGCAGCCATGACTATAATTTTCCCTTCTTATTTGCTGAAGAGCAATAAACGCAAAACATTGCACACACATGCTGCCCCCTGTGACACATCATTATAATATAAAAGGCAATTCTGCTTTCAACTATGCAGGCATTCTTAAAGTATCTGTACTTATAAAATAAGGTATTTTATCTTTTTAAAGGCAAGGTATTGCAATATTTTTCTAGTATCAGTATACCATACAGCACTATCAGCAACTCTTTGTACCAATAAACATGGTCAGATGTACTATGCTGTGTGTGAGCCTAGATGCAGCATGCTAACTAGTCTATGAAAGGGCTCTACTTTGATTTTGTGGAACATGCATTTGCACACAAACAAATATTGTAGAAATGTTGCATATGCTTTTATGCTCTTTAATTTGATTGCAAACAACATTGCCATAAATCATTATCTAAATTTTTCTGCATTTCATGTCTAATTATTTAAGGCAGAGAAATAAGAGTATTTTATTATGCAATTTTACAGCCAACACTTAGCTTGGTCATTAATTCACGTCTAGTAATTAGAATAAAACCATCCTCCGTTATAACACTCTGTCTAACACTTTTTAAAACACATTTTATACATGTCATTTCTATGGCTGTAGATAAGAAATTGGAAAATAAATATACATTGAGCATTTTACATTGGAGTAGAGACACTACAATATTAGTCCAAATTGTACATAAAATCCTTTATATACATATAAACTGCAATACTATACTTAAAACATCTTGTTTTAAAACACTTTAAACAATTTCAATGAAGTTTCTACATCCTAGTTACTAAAAGCCTTCACTTCCCACATTACACCAATTAAAATAAAATGTGTATTTCATTTAAATTACAAATGTACTTTATTGTTAATCTGCTCCTCTTTAGTGTCATATACATCGTAGCTAGCAGTTGCTTAAAAAAAAATGTACCTGTGAATTTTAGTAATGACGATGTTGCCCCAGTTGATAAAGGTGACAGTCTCTCCCACACTGAATGTCTCAGCATCAGGCCCTTCCACAAAGACCTTTGGGCTGTACCACACTGGCTTCATGCCTACATCAGCATTCTGTCACAGAGCGTACAAGCTTAAATTAACTGAACCTTAATGAGACGGTTTCATCTTCATTAAAATAACAGAGACAAACGACAAGAATTATTAAAACAGGGCATTTTTGTCATGTACCTTGGGATGTTTGGCAACATCTTTCACTTCCTCCTTTGCTTCAGGAATGGAGATGGGAATAACCTGTGAGCTTGACAGGGCAGTGAATCTGGGAGCCACTGGGTCAATGATCTATGAAATTAAAAAAAAGAAAAACATTAGACAAAGACCCATAAAAGAGTGGGAGAAATGGTGGACTTGATATGACACTGCAAAACCTAAACTACCTAATGCTATTGAACATACCAGCAAATACTGTTAAGGAATTAAACATATGGAAAATGCTATAAATCTCAAGAAAAGGTGGTGACTTTTTGGATCATTTAAAATTACAAACCTAAAATCAAATAGGAACATACTACCAGTTCCTGTCAGCAGGTCTTAAAATGTAAAAATGGCAAGTGCTTATGGGTACAATTAGGTGCAAAAGAAAAAAACTGGGGTGCAATTAGGTGTCAGAAAACAGAATATAGGTTATCTGCCAGAAGCTGTGTATGTATGTGTGTGTGTGTGTGTGTGGGGGGGGGTGTTGAAACAGACATAAATATTAGCAAAAGCACATGAGAAAAGCGAGTCAGGGCAGTAGTGGCAGAACTCATCACAGAAAACAGCTGTAACATGCAGGTCAGCGCCAAAATATTCACAGTGGCTCACTGAAAATTTGCCCTTTGTAAAGAATGGATTAAGGGCATTTTATAAAGATGAGATACATAAGCAATCCATTCTAAATACTAATGAGAAGAACAAGAGCAGAATGTGCACGAGTAGGAATAGGAGGAGGAGTACCTTTTTACAGCTAACTGGCAGCTTGGAAATAGAAAAGTGAGATGCACTTTAAAGCAGAACATGGGACATTGAGTTTATGAAGTGAAAGACAGCTCAGGTCAGGACTGATTAGACATAATGGGAGTGCTTTGAAATGCTTAATATTTTTTCTAAGGGGGACAAGTGAAGAATGTGCAACACAAAAATCATTTATTGTAAATAATCGTCTTCCTTCAAGATGTCCAACAGCATGTTTCAGAGTTAACTGTGAGTAAGTAAACTGTTATATCCTACAACATGCTCTGGATGTGAAATGAAATGCAGATGATGCAAAACAGACACGTGACGTGTACTGTTTTCTGACTGTTTAAGTCAGTTATGATTAAGGGCAATTCAGCCAAGTTATCCAGAGTATATACTAAACTAAATAATTTTTAAACTGTTTTTTTTTAACATCAGCTGCCAAAATAATACTCCTACAACAATGTGCTGGTAGAATTAAGATTTTAAGAAGGTGCAAATAGAGCTGCACCTTCTTAAAATGTACAAATAGGGGTTTATAAAGGGGAACAGGACTAAATAATGTAAATGAAAAAAATGGACTGAAAAAAAAATACACAAGAACAGTCACTCAAATGAAAGGTCATGGAGGGCCGATCTAAAGTCAGTAAAACATTTTTTTCTTACACACTTTTGTCACACAAATCTGTAGAATATAATCATAAAAATTTGGGATAATTTACTGACAATATTAATTTATTCACATGATTTTACAACGCATATTTTGACTACCATTTTCTGTCCACAATAAATTTTGGTTATGTGATAAACTTTTAATATTTTAATAAAAAAACGTGAATTATTCAGACTTATGGCTAAAGACAAATTGATTAGTAGAAAACAAAACAACTTTATTGCTGACATTTTCAGCGCACAGTGCTTATACAACTTGCAGTCCTGTAGTGATGTGTTCCAGTTTGTTCAAGAAAACCACAGACTAAAAAGGTATATGGGCAATAAACTGCCTTAGTGTAATAATAGTAAGTGAATCCAATACTGACTTATGAATTTCATTGTCAAGGAATCTATTCTAAAGACAATATGTTATCAAAACAAATCACTGTATTAGTTATTGCTTGCAAATGCACATTACATTAAAAATAGACAAGACAGAAAATTTCTAAATTGGTTTATATGTGATTAAATGACAATAAATAAATCAACATTAGTATAAGCTTAAAAGAAACGAACAGGCTGACAATTGTTAAATGAAATGGCAATGAGGCTACGTCTGGGTTAAATGGACAAACTAATTTTATTGTTCGTACATTATGTGCTTAATAGAGGAGATGCTCTTAAAAACAAGAAGGTGTATGTAATAAAGTGGGCAAGAGTAAGTGAGCATGCACAAAAACACATGCACAATCATTTTAGATTTTGTGAAAATTATTGAAAAAAATAACAACAGCCATCACTACTGTAACTGACCAGAACAGTCTGCCAGGCTAGTTTGAAGTCAGGTAACTCAGCCAACTTTTGTGGGTTGCAAACTTTTTTAAACCTCATATCAACTATGGTGTTAAGACTTTAAATTATTTCTTATGTAACTTGTAAAACACCCACTCTCCAAACAATCTTTTCTGGCCAGCATTCTCTTTTTACAGAGTATGTAGCTTTTGCACTCATATTTATCACCAAAAGACATGAAGCAAAGGAAAAATGAAAGAAAATAAACCCTCCAGACTTTTCAAAAACATAAGTGTTTTCTGATTTTCTAATTGTGCACTGGCTTGGCGATGACCCACCTTAAAACCCTAAAAGCAAGTATGACTTTTTATTTAACTTGCAGGTAGGTAATATTTCATAATTCTGATTTAGACGAAAATTGTTTACCCTCATAAAGCTGGTGGAAATTCAGTTTTATCTTTAGATTAACTCAGATAAAACATTAGCACAGTATTATCCTGCTCGACATTTAAACAAACCATCCCTGCAACATCCAATTGGCAGTTAACTTCAAGCCTTCAGACAGCAAAGTGGATATTGTGCCAAAGAACATTGTTTTGAATGTACATTTTTGGTATCTGTGTAGTTTTTCCATTCAGAGAGGTGATGCTTGCACATTTTTAGTGTAACAGGCCCACATCCTCTCTCAGGTATTAAGAGATAAGCGGCATTAGCATTTTTAGATAAAAGGATGTCATAGACATTTTATTTAAACCTCAGGAGAGTATTTACCTTTTTATTGAATGACCAGATTTTATCCCACTCCATATTGACCACAGATCTCGACCCACCCTGCGAAGACAGGCAGCATAAAGAATTGGGACTAAGATATGTCAACAGACACGGTTCACAAATTCAAATATGTTTAAATACCTGGGCAGCAATAAATTGTTTGAGCCCTTCAACAGTCATCCCTCTTCGCAGGATTCCTCTGACTGTGGGAAACCGTGGATCATCCCTGATAAAGAAAAGCACTGCTGTTATTAGAGGAAGAGAGGAAAAAAAAGAAAAAAAAACAAAGAAAGAAAGAAAAAAAAACATTTTATGACTGCACAAATGAAATAAGGAAAGCTTACCAGCCATCCACGTAGCCCTGATCCACAAACCAGGTGAGCTTCCTCTTAGAAAGCAGGGTGTTGTTAAGATTAAGGCGAGCATATTCCCAGATGTAGGGCTTTCTCAGACCCAAGGATTCAATCACCCAGTAGAACTGTTCATCTCGATCATGGTACTCAGTTGTGCGGAGCGCATGAGTTACACCTTCAAAGCTGTCTACAATGGGGCATGCAAAATCATATGTGGGGTACACCCTGAAAAAAACAGAAATACATATGAATACATGTGGGCTTAAAAACTAATGTTTACACTAATACAGGAAACAAGATTTTGCAGTAACAACACATATTTGCTCAATTAGAAAATAATCATATACTAAAAGCAGAATTTTGAGGTCTACAGGTCAAGGAAATTATTTATACAAATTCATAAAAAAACACCTTTTTTCAAACTTTATCACTGTTAGAAATAATAAAATATATGCATGAGATGCATAATGCCATTGCAAAGGCAAACAAACAGTATGGACAGTATAACCTTTTCCTTTATAACAAAATTTTCCAAATACATATTAATTTTTCAAATTATTTTGCTTAATTAAAAAAAAATACTTTGATATCCCATGGGTTGACCTTCATAACATCATTGTGAATTTAATTATTTCTACAAATAATAAGTAAATATATTAATAACCTAAAAACAAAAATATTTAAGTTCTTTAGACCTTAGGACAATGAAACTGAGTATTCTCTGGGAGAATTTAAATAGTGTATTTGTTTTGCCCTGTCAGCATTACTTACTGAATTTTTGAAAGCTCATGCTTCAGACTTAGCAAAAGTGTTACCAACAAAAATTTCATTTCTTTGCCAGTTTAGATGATGGAATTTGCATAACCTGCACAACTTCTATGAATAGTTTATGTAATGAATAAAAATTAATTGAAAAAATTGCTTGCTCTATAGCACAAAGCTGCAAGTTTTAATTTGCTAAAAAAACTGTCACAAGAGGGTTTTTAAATTCATAGGTCATACTATTTTGTTTCAGATTAATTGGAATTTGGCATAATCCTGGCTATAGCACCAAAAATAAGGCATGGGGTGGAAGTGTGACAATATGAGGCTGTGCAAAATCAAAAGGTATTGGGGAACTGAATGTGACAAATAACTGATCCCTTGTGCAGAGAAGCTTGGAATAACAGAAATAATCCAATATATAAAGATGCAAAATAGTCACAAGAGTGGAGAGAAACAAATAAAGAAATGTTTAAATATTTTAGAATAATTTAAAAAGAAAGATAAAGTAACTTGAGTACTTTTCTTTTTTGTAGTAAAAGAATGCTACAAAATCAAACAAGTATTTACTTCAGAAAAATCCAGCAAAATGTGAAACGTCAATGCAAAAAAAAAAAAAAAAAGTTTTTCATGAGAACAGATACATTCTGTTTAATTAAAGGCATGGAGTAATTGCATATTGGTACATTTTGTGATGGGGCATTACTATATTTGTCACACACTAGATGTGCATTCACATACTTGTATGTACTGCCGGTGCGTGGGTGTGGGGCGTTTTTGCAGCGGTATAGTGTAGGGTCACGCATACAGCCATTATTAGAGTTCATGTCAATCTTGGCTCTCATACAGCAGGTCTGTCCAAAGTCTGTACCTGCTTTCATTTCTTCCCACATTTGCATGTTCTTCTCCACAGCTGGAGATAGAAAGTCACACAACAAACAATAATTTGTTTTAAAATGTGCTATGTAAGTCTAATGTATTAAAGGAAGTGAAAATCCACTTGAGTCACTTCTCTTATGTTTTCCTTTGTCAGCACAAAATCCAGATTTGAGAAACTCACAGTTGTTTCGGTGCCGTGACACAATGCGTTGCTCTCTCTCCTGCTTCATGAGGTCAGCGGGGGTGTCGTCAATGTAGGCCTTGCCCTCTTTTAGAAGCTGTTCTCCTAGCTTTAGGATGGTGGGGAAATGGTCACTTGTGTAAGTGAACTGGTCTGGCTTGATCTGCAGCATGGCCACATCCTCCAAGATCACCTATAATGCACAACAGAAACATTTGCACAAATTATATTAGACTTTTTTTTTATACCTGTGGCAGCTTAATGTGTTGAGCTATCACCATGAAGTTTGGGGATTCAAACCCAGTCCACAAAAATGTTACCTCTGTGAACCCTTAAGCAGGGCCTTAAACCTTATTGTTTTAGCAGAATATGTATAATAACACTGTGTCCTGACCACAACTAGTAGGTTGGAAAACAAAGAGACCTAATGTAATATCTTTAAAGCCGTAATCCATTATTCCTTATTTTATTGAGATTTCTATATTTATTTACAGCAACCCAAAGGTCAAATTCTCATAAGCGATTATTTAACATGGAGAGATCAAGAGAGGACATATTAAATAAAGAAAGAAAAGTGTGTTGATCCTAAGTCTAGAAATTTACAAAAGTTATAACAATAAGTTCTAATTACCTGGAATTATTACAAATGTTACTGGGTGATTACAAGTTTATTGAACATTTATTGAACGTTTATTGAACCTCCTTATAAGGAGGACGTCTTTCTCATGGTGTGGTATCCTGTCAAAGCCAAAAGGCTTGCATGCATGAGAGGCAGATCTATGTGGCTTCAAGTTTTACTTTTTAATAGGTCTGTTTTTTGGCAGAAAGACATTAGTGAAGGTGCAGAATAAACCTGAAACCTATATTGGGAAGCATGAATATTGCATGATGTCAGAGGTAGACAATCACAAACCTGGTAATGACATTAATTCAGCTGTGTGGAAGTGTGGAACTTCTGTACTTTAACAATGCCAATAAGTGGTTTTAATTAACAGAATGACTGTTGACACAGCCTCAGAAGATGGGAACCTCAGGTCGAAAGCCACTAAGAGGTTTGCTTGTGTGTATGTTGTGGCTGGGTCAAAAGCTTCTAGGCTCCAAATTGCAAATATTGGCAAGTCAGAAACAAACAAATAAATAAATAAGTAAATAAAATGCCTGCAAAAACAAAGTTATTGTACTCATTTTAAATGTATAAAGATTGGATGGTTGGATGTCAAAACAGTAACAGTTGTAATCGATTAATTAAAGTGGACTGAATCACTGTTAGAGGAACACAATATCCACTACTCACAGAATGTATAATCAATAAAATATGGAGTAGGATTTCATTTCAACAGGAAATTCAAAAATACCATTATCGGATAACAATACAGTAATTGTGCACAGGTCATAACTGACCAAACAGTGTGAACATTCAATATTAGGATATAGGACAATTTTGTTGACCTTAACTACACAAAATATTTTTTTAATATTCAAGGTGACTTAAGTTCAAGTCAGACAGAAATTAAATACAGCTGGTAAAAAAAAAAAATAATAATTAAAAAAAAAGAAAAAAAAAAAAAAAAAAAAAAAAGAAAAAGATCCAATTAAAGTGCTGACCACAAAACAATCCATTTAAAGGGCTTGCAAAAACAACTGGTAAATAAATGCATTATGTACTAAATCATAATACTAAATCATATTACTGTTCCAATGAGGATTCATTACACATCAACAAACTATGGTGTCCATGACTGTAAAAGAAAAACAACATAAGGCAACATAAGGCTGCATCTCACACTACACCTATTTAACCTGAACCGCTGGACAGAGCAAGAATGAAAGAATCTTGGAAAGATCTCAAAGTGTAATAATGTGTTTCTAGCAACAATTCTCAGAACTGTCAAGTCTTTTCTTTTCAGACCTGTCTTTTTATAGATGTCAAAGCAGGACAGAAAAAAAGCAGGACAGAGATATATTAATGCCTTTGAGATGTGGTGCTGAATAAGACTGACAAAATTTAAAAAGTGTTAACTTATTTGTTTTAAAATTATATTGTCACAAAAATAACCATAAGCAATAATGTACTGCACATCAAAAGACAGTCAGGATACTGTAAAGCTGCTTTAAAACTATATAAAACTTAAGTAAAATTAGAATTTCATTAAACCTTTCCATTTATATTTTTAAGCATTGTCAATAATTATGAAGTGTATGGTATACAGTATAATTATGAACAGTATTCTGTTAATATAATGATGTTAAAAAAAGAGGAAAGTTGTTTACTTTCTCAAAGTCCTCCTTTTCTTTCTCAGGATTTGTGTCATCAAAACGCATTATCAGCTTGCCCTTGAAGTTGACCTGGTAATGCTGGTTAAGGAGTGCAGCCTTTGCATGACCGATGTGCAGGTACCTGCAGAGGTAAGCATAAATTTTTTAAAAATAATTTAGTAACGCAGTTCACTAGCATTCTTATGTAGCTATATTGCTCCCTCAAGCTCACGTACCCACTGGCCTCTGGGGGAAATCTTACAACAACTTTGCCCATTTCAGCACCAGGCAACTCCACAAACTTGCCCAGATCCTGCTTTTTTTCTTTTTGCGCAGGCTGAAAAAAGACAAACATCAGGCCTGTCAAAATGCATCACAAAAGTCAACAAGAAAAAAGTAAATAAATGTTAAAGTGTTTAAAAATTTGTAAAATATATAGAATTTACATAATTCTACATATACAGTAGTTAAACTTAAAATATGAAGATAACCAGCTCAAATAAATATGACAATAATATAAGCTTCTGTCATTTATTTAAGTGGCAGTATGAGAATTTTGAAACAACCATTTGTGAAAGTATACAGCGTTGGAGGAGTCTGGCTTTATTTTGTTCTAGTTCTTAATAGGTGTTTTTTGGGGTTTAGGGTCAGGGCTTTTTCTGGGCCAGTCACACTCTTGCTAAACAAACTTACCCAACAATCCATTTATGAACCTAGCTTTTTGCACTTCACTACAATTAAGCTGGACAAAGGGGCATTCCCTTAAATTATTACCACCTAATTAAAAGCAAATGCATGGCTTTCAATACTTAAATTATATAAACCAGTGTCAATGGAACTGATTTAAACATTTAAATGCATTGATTAAAAGATGTGTCCAAATACAATACTACCTAGTGTTGCAGTATATTTTTGATACTCACAGCAGTCTGGTCAGCAGTCGGCTTTCCAGCCCACTTGGCTCCTACATCTTTAAAAGGAACCTGTGAGCTCAGGAAAAAAAACCAGCGACGCACATGAGGGAAGGAACCAGACTTTGCCTCTGTTGCCAGAAACTCTGTACTTCCTAAAATTCAAGAAAACACAAAATTAGATATAACAAAGACTAAAATTTTGCGTACGACATGGATCACTAGCTACTTTTATTTACACAATGAAAAAATGTTGTACAAAGGTTCACCTTTAAGAGCAGCCCAAACACAAAGGTCAGCCAAGGTCAAAGCTCGACCTACGAGAAAGGTGCGTAATGACAGAGCTTTGTCCAATTCCCCCAAAACAGGTGCCAGGTCATCCTGCCTATTGAGACGCTGGGCAGTAAACTCCAGCCAGTGATCCACCTAGTGTGATAACAAACCCAACACACACACTTTTTTTTTATACAAAACTAAATGTTAGTTAACATTTAATTACAACATAATAAATGAACTCTCTGACCTCAGTTTGTTCAATCATGTTGGAGCCATATAGACCCAGACTAGGAGCCACTTGTGCAAAGTAACGTGAGATAGAGTTGACATCACTGAACTGCACCTGACTAAAAATAAATGATAAAATAATCATAAACTGTGCCACTCATCAATTTGGTTCAGCCAGTTTTAGACTTATCAAATGTTTATCTCCATGTTTCAAAATGTAATTTAACTGAAAAAATGGTAGTATTCCTCTAATCAGCATTATTTTCAAATAAGTATTATAACGGATTAATTATAACTCCTATTTGCATGCACTAAAATCTAGACCCCATGCATGGATCGCTCACCATTCTACCAGACTTCATTCCCCTTTTATTTTAGTTTCAAAGCTTTTATCTATCGTGTCCCCTTCAGAGTTTAGTTTAGATTAAGCTTAGTTTAGTGACCTCTGTCCAAATGGTCAAAAATAAAAGCAAATAATACCTTACTGAAAATTAACTAATAAATATCTGACATTGCTTTTAAATTGTGGTTCAACATTATTATTTGAAAAAACAAACTAGTAAAACTGGCCTGGACAAATATGATAGTAGCCTGACGTCCATTCCCAAAACCACACAACACATTTTGGCCCATAAACAAATTTCTCCAGTTGTTTTTGGCTTAAAGTTTGACAGATTCTTCTAAAAATATTATTTTCTTATCTAGCAAAAAAAAAAAAAAAATAGGTGATTGCCACATCACTTTCCATAAAGAGGAAATAAAATCTCTTTAGGCGATACTATGAGACTCATTATATCTCACATACTGTGCCAGCATGAAGAAAACACTTTTACTTGTTGCATGTTTATTTACTGAGGGCCAAAAACACTTACTCAGAAACATGAAGCTTGGTGTCTTTGCCTTCCTCCACAGATACCTTTACACAGTTCTTTATGTGTTCTGCTGCAAGCAGCACCCCTGAAAATGCAAAAAAAAAAAAAAAAAAAAAAAAAAAGAATTTAATGACCCTCTACATTTACATTTACATTTGGTCATTTATTGGACGCTTTTATCCAAAGCGACTTACAAAGTGAGAACAGGGTTAAACACAACATCCCTGGAGCAATGAGGGTTAAGGGCCTTGCTCAAGGACCCACATTGGTAACTTCAGGGGACCTGGGATTTGAACCCCCAACCTTTAGATTGATAGTCCAACGCCCTGACCACTGAGCTACCACTCCCACTCCCCCTCTAGCAATGTGTTTTGGGTGGAGCTTTGTGGATTACAAAACATGACATTCTTGTAAAAAATTTTTTTTTGATAGAAACCACAAAGTCTTGTTTATCAGCAAGCTTTGCAAAAACAGACAGAAACAGAAAGAGGTTTAGAAAGTTATCTAATAATGATGATGAATAATATCTTGTCATCATGCATTACCTTGTTATTGTGGCCACAACATAAAAACAGACTATAACCCCTCTTTCTGTATAGGGATGCACCCCAAAATCATGTGTGCTTAATTTCTTAGTATGGGCACTTTCAACGTTTGTGTACAAAATGTGAATGTAATTAAATGTGATTAAAATATGTTAGAATGTTTACTTTTTATGCCTAAATTGTACCATCAGATATATAACTAATGCAGGTATTGATGAAAATGATCCAATAATGCTTTTAATCAAGGGTCCCCTTGAGCAGAAATAATGGCAACTAAACATTTCTGGTAGTTTAAAAAAAAAACATTTGGAAAAAAGGTCAATTCACACAGTAGTAAAAGGTGCATATATACACACAAACAGTATATATGTATGACAGAATATCTTCAGGTTGAGAATCTGCATACGTATATTGTATGCTATTAAAAATCTTACAATTGATTTGCTAAAAAACAAGTATCTATTGTAGTAAGGCATTTTATAATAAACAAGGTAAGAGTTTACTTTATCTGCACCAACAAAACATTTAATGGAGGTAATACAAAAACGCTTTTGTAAACGTGTTTGTGTTTTATCTTTAGTTATATTTGAACAATGTCATTAACTTAAAGCTTTAACTCGACATTTCTTTCGTTTTGATTGCATCAGCCAGTAATACCGGTTTCTAACAACGGGGGCACCACCGAAGTTTAGCGATCCACGCTGTCAGATGCACATCAAATTGTAGTTTACTAGTTTGTAGTTTCTACTGCAGCAGATTACATCAAGAATGATTTTTTTTGTTGTTGTTATTATTTTTATTCGTAACTGAGTTCGGATCTAAAGAGTATGTTAACAATAGGGTCAATATACATCAATTCCTGTTGTGTATTATACTTTATTTATGCTTTATGGATAAATGAATCAGACCTTCACTTTCGTTTCCAACTATGAAAATACACCATATTAAATCTGCAGCGTTAACATCTTATTCCCAGCAAAAGCAAAACTTCAACTGGTCCATGTGTTTCAGATGCAGAAAGTAAAGAAATCGAACCCTATTTATCAGAACTGTGCAGGCTGGAATAAGGAAACTGCCAATCCACAACTAAACGAAATGAGTGAAGTAAAGATCAGTCATACAAGGATAACAGTAAGCAAATAAATACATTACGTAATAATGAATGTCAAATGGTTTAACACTTCAGAACTATGAAAGATCCAAGTAGCAGAGGGAGAACATTTCCAAATGAAAGACAGAGTGCTAGTCTGCCATGCCACGCCGACACTCAATACTCCATATAAACGATAACGTAAACACTCGTAGCATAAACAAACCTTCATAAATGATTCAGTGCGGATTCTTACCGAGTGGCGGGTTGCTGGGATTAATAGTAAGATGTAAAGTCATGCTGCTTCGCCCTGAACACTCCTGGTGGTTTAAACACGTTACCAGCACTAAGTGCAGCTTAGCTAAGCTTAGCTCTGCCTCACCTCCAACACCACGACAATGCTCCGACCGGCGACTTTTCCCACCCGTATTTCGCTAAACCCGCCTCTGTAAATGTGATTGGTTCAAATTGTATCCCCCTAAACAGACGGAGGACTGACAGCCATTACAGACCAATCGTGTTCGGATAGCGCGATTTGTAAAATACACTAGTGAATAAAAAGAAATAAGCATTTTGAGTGATGCGAGTTTTTAAGGCTCTATTTTTTATTTTTAAAAATAGAGAACAGAGGAAAGGTGACTCACAAAGTGTGTAGAAAAAAACATCTGGACTGCAGAGTGTAATTGTTAAATGTAGTGTTAAAATAAGTGGGTTTACCTACTAAAGTGTTTAGTGAGTATTCATTCATTCATTCATTCATTCATCCATTATCTTCCGCTTTATCCTATATTAGGGTCGCGCGGGGGGGGGGATGGGGGGGGGGTTCCCCAATGCCCATCCAGCGGAGAACGTTTCGGGCGCTGGGCAGATACACCCAGGACAGGGCGCCAATCCATCGCTGGTCACACACTCACTCACGCATACACACTCTATATGGGGAAAATTGGAGAACTCAATTGACTTGATCCATGTTTTTGGACTGTGGGAGGAAACCGGAGAACCCGGAGGAAACCCACGCAGACACGGGGAGAACATGGAAACTCCACCCAGATGGGGATTTGAACCGGGAATCCCTAGAGCTGAGAGGCGAACGTGCTAACCACTAAGCCACCGAGCCGCCACATATAGATTATTGTTCAAATTATTTTCCCACAGCTCGTTTACATGACTAATGTCAATGTGGAAATAAACAACATCAAACGCAGAGGCTATTAAACAGTTAAAGGTATTTATAAAGGATCCATGCAGTATACACATGTATAGATCAAATCAAAAGAAAAAGGAGTTGGAATAAAACAAGAAAAGAAGTTGGCATAATACTTCAATATTTTACTGCAAAAAAGAAAAATATAATTGTTTTTACAATGAACATAATCTTTTAGACCTAAAATATTGTGATTAACTCAGTGTCATTGTTATTGTACACCTTTAAGTGTAATAAATAAAGCATTAATAGCAAGTTGAGTATTTTGAATGTAACAGTGGATACACTAGTTACACAGGCAAATAAATTAAATAATCATTTAGCAGGTCTGCAAGGAAAAAAGTTTGAATAGAATAGAATAGAATGACTCTTTGTCACTATACACAGGGAAAATGAAATTGAAAGCTTCTCTTTTTCAGTACAAACATATACATTAAATATACATACAATTAAAAACCCAGTAATACAACTGAAAATAAGGCACACTACTTTAAATGACAAAACAAAACAGCACATGGGTTTGGAATGCCAAGAATATGCAGGAAAAACTAGTTGCACTAGTTACATTTGTAAACCATAGTTTAACATCTGCATCTGAAACACAAGTCCAAACTAAAACTAAACTCTAAAATTGTAGAGTGAGTGGACTAACAAACACAATTTGCTAGAATTTAATCAATAAATTACAAATTCCCAAATGTATTCACATCTACGTCCTGTAGATGGCAGTAATACGCCATGGTGGCAAAGTACAATTAAAAAAAAGTAGGTAAGTTAGTACGTCTAAATAAAGTTACGTAGTCAGCTTCATAAAGTGATATACATTATTTAATTAAAACCAACACTGTTAACACTATCAATAAAACTGAGGAGAGAGTTTAGAAGGATGCAAATGTTGTTACACTAAATTCTAAAACAGAATTCCTTATACATAGACACACAATTGACAAAGAAAAACTCCAAACCTGTTAAACCTAGGTGACCCTTTAGTTTTTAATCTTTATTACTTCAGCTGTAAATTATTTGGGTTTCTTAAGTGATCTGACCTTCAACTTGCACAATACGTTTACAAGTGCATTCGGCTCTCTGTATCATATTGTCAAGCTAAGAAGCAAACTTAGATTAAAATTCTCATTGGTTCACAATGCAGCAAGTTAACAAAACTTAAAAATGTAATTATTATACTAGTATTATTTATCATAAATTGTCTTAAAGTGAAATTTTATGGGCGGCACGGTGGCTTAGTGGTTAGCACGTTCGCCTCTCAGCGCTAGGGATTCCCAGTTCGAATCCCCATCTGAGTTTCCATGTTCTCCCCGTGTCCGCGTGGGTTTCCTCCGGGTTCTCCGGTTTCCTCCCACAGTCCAAAAACATGGATCAAGTTAATTGAGTTCTCTAAAAATTGCCCCATATAGAGTGTGTTTGAGTGAGTGAGTGTGTACCCAGCGATGGATTGGCGCCCTGTCCTGGGTCTATCTGCCCAGCGCCCGAGACGTTCTCCCCTGGATGGGCATGGGGAACCCCAACGCGACCCTAATAGAGGAAAAGCGGGTGATAATGAATGAATGAATGAAATTTTATGTTTATTAGTTTATTCATGACTGAATGATGTCTGTTGGACTGAGCTATTATCTAAAATACTTTTTCTTTTTATTTAGCTTGGTGCATGTTTATCTAAAGCTTTTTATGACTTATTTTTTAAAGTTTGTATTATAAAAAATGCTTTAAATTAAATGTACTAAACTTAGGCAGAAATCAAATTAATATTGCCCTGTTTGCAGCTGGTATTATAATTTATGAGTAGCCTATTCAAATTGCTGGACAGCTCCAGCTACTTTTATTTGCAGTAAGCATTAGAATTCTTACTGGCCATTTGAATTTGAATCAGTGTTGCCAAAAAGTCTTACTGGAGGTCTCAGTTGACTTTCGATTGTTGCTACAAGGTGCTACATTGTGGAATGACATCACACAATATTGTTGTGTCTGTATTGAGTATGTCAAGTCAGCCATTGCTCTTACTGTTAGCAGATGGTGCTCTACAAGATGTACACCAAGCATTAGTTTTACAAAAAGCTACAATGACATGCATAAAATAAGCCATCTGTTGATTCTTCAAATGAATTGGCCAGGGTTTAAATTTTTTGGTGTATTAAATGCGGATGGCTTCTGTTCTCACACTACATGGGGAAAGACTTGCTTTTTACTGAATGTACAGGTGACTCCGTGTTTATCCTCAGCAGCTGTGCAACATGAAAAGGTAGCACTTTCTCTTTGAGGATTTCCTCTTTGAGATTTTCTATTAGAGCAGAAAAAAAAAGAGTTATGGCATCACACATAGGGATGAGACGATTTATCATTTTTGCAATTAATTTATCATAAGAGCAACTCAACATCATCATGGCCACATTAATACGAAAAATATGTATTATGCCACTAGCCGGAATTTAGAAGACAAAATGGTGCAGCTTGCATGGAACAAACATAAAGTTACACTTGCAGCAAACTTTAAAGGACACAGGAGTTATTTTTTTTTACATTACTTTAAAAAAGAAAAAAAAAAACATTTAGTATTTTATTTTGTTAAAAAAAATGTTTTTGTTAATACTCAGCATACTTTATTATTAATGAATAATAAGTGTATTAATAATATAATCATGATTAATTCTTAGATAATAATTGTACAATCAATTTCTGTAATTGTCTTTTCCATAATTACACATTTATTCAAGTGCAAGTGATTGACAGTCAAAGGCTGATGTCTGGCACTGCCATTTATTTCCCTGTAATTAAAACTTACTTAAGTTAATTTAACTTAATAATTAGCAATTTTCAAATTGACTAAACATTCTAGTACACAGTACAATTATAAAAAATAGTTATTGGAACTACAGTGTCCTAATATTCAATTTCATTTAGGGCAGAAAAAACACTCATCTGTCAAAACAGTTTATTTCATCTGACCAGACATTCGGGAAGATTTCAGATGGTGAGAGATGTGTCCAAAATGCTAGTTGGTAAACCCACAGGCAACCCCAAAAGAAACATTATATCTCATGCCATTGATGCCCACTTTGAAAATTAGAAAATTGGTATGAATATTATTAATCCTGATTAATCATGTGACATGATATCTAAAAACAGTGCAAATGCACACTTGAAAATTGTTCTTTATTTTGGAATACTGAAAATGGTTTTGACAAATCAAGGCACATTTTCATGGCACAAACACTATGCAAAGTGTATGAATTTATAAATGCTCAGATGATCAGGTTGCTTGAATGCTTTAATCACACATTTTAAAACATGACACATACATTTGTAAAAGAGGAATTTCAAATTGGTTTGCTCTATGATGTTTTCACATGCCTTTTCTGCTTCAATGTATTTTATGGGTGCAAATCCTAAGGCATTTTGTATAACAATAAATACAAAAATAAAGGACTGAAAAAGGGAAACATTGCACCATGAAATTAATCGAAGAACAAGGTTGTTAAGCCCACCTATAGAATAGGGAACTTGCTCTAGGAAATAAGGTGTTAATAATTTTACTGCATACATTAAGCTAAAATGTACAAGTTACATGTTAGTGAAGAATGTTAAGTATGAACGTTATGTCTTTAGAAGAGTAAAGGCTTCACTGCATGACGTATGCCAACGTACAGATCACCAATTCATATTTTGCTCTCTTACGCTTTTTTAATTCCAGGTGGTCCACAAGTTGAGAGTGCAGAGGGCTGTGACTGATTTTTCTTATGATGTCTGACCTGAAACTAGCAGTGGGGAAATACGGGGCAAGGTTGTGATTAGGCGGCACCTGCAGGTTGTCTTATGTGATTAATCGTTTCATACATTTGATGTCATAAGTGGTCTAGATAAAAGGATTGTGAGCTGCTAAATGTGAGTGTGTGTGTGTGTGTGTGTGTGTGTTTGTGTGTTTGTATGTTTCACACACACACACACACACACACACACACACACACACACACACACACACACACACACACACACACACACACACACACACACACACACACACACACACACACACACAGTCTGACTGATTATGGCTGTATGTGTGTGCAAAGCTGAAGAGCAGTTTGATTTACTTTGATTGTGGCTGATTTGAGTTCAAATCCTGCCTGTCCTCAGCCTTTACTCATTAAAATATGTCACCTACATATTCACAACTTCTAGTCATAAAGTCTACATGTTTTTTTTTTTGGATAAACGTTTATTATAGCTGAAAATTTAGCTTAATGTTAAAAAAACTATGATTTTTGCTACAAGGTTTATAGAACACTTGTTCATTGAATCAAGGAAAAGTAAAATGCAATCAGTGAAATATTTCATAATAAATATTTTTAATAACATAATGTAACACAAATGTTAAAAACATTTTAGACTTTAAAAAATGCTAGTTAAGTATTTACATTGCAGCAACAGAACATTATTTACTTGCTCTCAAGGAAAAGAGGTGAAAGAGAGTTGGAGAGTGAGAGACAGCAATTGTATATGTGTTTGTTTGAAACCATAAAACAAATGTAAATATCATCCATTGACTTCCAGTTATTTTATGTACTGGCTCTTCTGTTGGGACAATGATGGATGGATGGATGGATGGGCTCTTCCGTTTTACTGTGCCCTGTCAGCTTATACTTCTCATTTGCCACAATTTATTAGTGCATACCCTATACCTTATATATAATTTTATACCCATTATACATCCATACATATTGAACCTCACATAATTTATTTTTGCATCTTTTTAAATGTACTTTATGTACCAATTTACCTAGCTGCCACTCATTGCATGTTGATTTATATTCATAAAACATGTCAATAAAAAATTCTCCTTTACTGCTTTAAGTAATGCTGCCTCTCCCCTTTTTGGATCTTTAACCCCATTGGTATCATAAAATAAATACTTCTCCATTTTATATAGGTCTAATTATTATTTTTTTTTACTTCTTAAACCTTTTGTTTTTTCCAAACTCTCTTATCTGTATTATAAAGATTGTTTTTCCCCTTGGTTCTTTCTTTATGACATAAAATTTATTTCTTCCCAAGTTTACATTGGTGATCTTTGCTCTGGATGTTCCATACTTCATATGACACTTCTGTTCTTATTAATCTCTTGTGTCAAACACCAAAATTTAGAAAATGGCATTTCCTTTCCTTCTAAAGTGAGGGGTATATTGGCAGTTGACCAGGTGACTCCCTGGCCTGTGTCGGGCAATTCAGGTATTTGGCAGTGATCATGCATCATTTTGTAAATAGGATGCAAATTCAGGAGATTGGAGGTTGTAAACACACTTGTGAATGTCTGTGTGGCATGTGTTTTAAGCAGTTAAGGTGACCTGCAGCGAAAGAGCTGATACACCTGCCTATCTCTGCGTGTGTGTGTGTGTGTGTGTGTGCCACTATGCTGTGAAGCACTTCAAGCTGTGTCAAAATATATGGTGATAAGGCTAAGTTTGAGTTCGTTTTTAAGCCTGTCCCCATCAGTATTTACAAGACATTTGCAAAATTTTTTCTTTCTAGTAAGCCAACTACCCATCACTTTGACCGCATTGCCTCTCACCTCAGTCCATATCTCCTGCGATCACATCATTATTTACACATTTTAGCAACTTTTCACTCACGACTAACACATTACCATGTTCTTTCAGATGGAATAGAGATACATCACTGCTCATAAAATCCATGCTCAACAAAAAATATTCAACAGCTATAGGCCTATGTGTCTCTTATCCTTTAATTCTAACACATTTAAAAATATGGATATATCCTGCACAGAATAACCTTTTGCCTCGCAATTAATCCAGCTCCAAGTGTGATCATTTCACTGGAAAAGCCCTGCTGTCTGTGATTGATGTAGTAAATCTGCCAAGGCATCCTTAAAAACCTATGTCCACATTGTAGACATATGCACTGTATTTCAGACAATGAATCATGAGATTTTCATCTATTAGTCAAATCTGGCAAAATTAAAGATCTCTAAAATTGTGCTTAAAAGGTACATTTTGCACCCCCTGTACATGTTGCCCTAGGCAACTGTCTAGATTACTCCTACTTCAGAATCCCCCTGCTCTAAAATATACGTTTAATAAATTCATAAATTCAAGTGACATGCTTCCTCTGCTATAATCATATTACAACTATACCTTTGTGAGAACCACATTAGAAAAAAACTTTATAATATCCATGGTTAAAAGTTTTTTTCTTCTGTCTGTTTTTTATGACATATTTTAATTAATCTGAAGAGATCAGTGTAAGATCCACACATTGTTCATGTAAGATTCATGGATTTCATAGTAAGCATTAGAGTGGTTTCCCAATGCTGGGGAGAAAGTTTCAGGCGCTGGGCCGATACACCCAGGACAGGGAGCCAACTGCTGGGCACACACTGATTTGCACTGACAGACTATATAGTGGGAAATAAGATGGGGCATTTTAAACCAGCCATTTCGCCTTGAATCCATGTTTTTGCAATGTGGAAAACAAAACAGAAATCCCTGAGAAAATCCATGTGGACACAGGAAATACATGGAAACTCCACCCTGAGTTTGAATCCCGAGCGCTAACAGGTGGACGTGCTAACCACTATGCCACTGTGCTAAATCCAGTCCCCTGCAAATCCTAATAAACCTCCTTTTTGGCTAAATTATGTGATGCAATAATGTTTAGTAATGGTCAGAAATATTTGACCAGGGGTATTCAAACTTTTGAATTAAACTGAATAATTATCCTATAAAATAGGATTTTAATGAACTAATATCACCTTATGTAGTATTATAAGACTTTTCTAGATTTTGCCTTTCTTTAAGCTTTAGTTTAACACAACACAGCCATGCTATACTATTATTACACCACATGCTGGTTAGGTAATTGCTGGAAAATGTAAGGTCTTGTAATCAGTCAATTGCAGTGTTATAATTTTCTTGTCTTGGATTGAGGTGAGAGGTCTGGGTGGGAGGAGAAAAAAGGTTTTGTCATGTATTTAGCATAACAAAATATATATAATTCAAGAAAATTAGTATATTACATCTATTTACAATGTCCTATTGACTGAAGACACTTGTCTTCTGTTGGCATTGACTTTACTGCTGTGAACAGTATGTTTTTGAACTATAATGTTTTAGCACTGTAAGACTTGGACATGTTTTGACATGAATTCTTTCTCCATTGTCTATTTTCTCCACTGACCATATGGATGGATGGATATAGTTTTGCAACTGAAGACTCTAGTACACCTGTCAGTGCCCTGTTCGTTCTCTGTTCTCTATTGGTCAGAACCATCACTGAACAGGTATCATTTGTGGTGTATTGTTTATTGTCATTGGCACTGATGTGGTAAGGGGGTTTTAGTGCAGCAGTGCTGCTGTAGTCTCATTTAAACACCTCAGTGACTCTGCTGGGATAAGAATAATGCACCAACCAAATAATTCCTGTTCTGGTGTGCTACTATTAAGGGTCCTGACCATTAGAGAACAGAGTGAAGGTGACTAACACAGTATGTACTATAGTCCACAAACACATAGACTACACGCTGTAATTTTAGAACTGTAGAATTGATGAAATGAACAATAAATGGAGCAAAAAGGAGATGTGTTCAATCATTTTTGGTATTGAGTGGCTTAAACTGTTGTTTATTCTAATAATAAAACAGAAAAATGTAGTAAACCACTTAAATTCAAAACCACTGCTCAGTCCAGAGATATTTTGCTTTTAAAAGCACAATCAAAACAAAAGTAAAAGTACTTGACCTACAGAGACATGCTGAACACTAGAAGTATGGAGCAGTGATATATATTATAAGTTTCTGGTGTGTGGATTGCCTACAGAATCAACTCTTGTAAAAGTCTTAACTCCAAATTGTGTAAGTGAAATCACTGCTTCAATGTAAATAGCAGTCAAGAATGTTATAGAGCTATGGCAGAAAGTGGTGCTGGAACCCGCATTACACAAACTAAAGAAAAGAAACCTTAACCATTTACTTTGATTGTGGCAAGTGGTCACACACTTCAGCTGATTGTTGGGTTAAAGAAAAAAGTACAGGAAGTGCCACAGATCAGAGTTTATGTACAAAATTTACAGAGCCAAACACAAAATGTTAAATCAAACAATGTAATTCAGATTCTATAGATAATTAAATTGCTTTATGTGTACTCAATTAAAGTAACCAACTTAGGAATCCTGTGGGTGTCTGTAGAGGTAGATGGGATGGCACTAATATGGAATTGGATAAGGTTTCTGCCTTGCCAGTTTACAGAAAGGCTACAAATGGCAGTTGTCATGTGAAATTGCAGCCTATACCTGTCATACGGAAAACATTCAAAGAGGAAAATATTGCATCAATCCCAATTAATATTAAATATGGCAGTCGAGGATATCTATTGACCCTGTTTGTTTTTTTTAAACAAGATGATGTAACCTTGTTTTGGGATGAGTGACGAACAGGTAAATGTGGACTGGCATCTCATAAAAGCTATGCAAGCCACAGAAACAAACAGCAGCCAGGGCACAAACGAACAGCTTAATCAGCTACAGTCTTTCAAGAGCCTTTTAATGTAAATTGTTCCATTCCATTGTTACTTGTATAACATTTTCAGTCATATTTTGCCTCTGTCTAAATGTTTCTTGGTTGCAGGTGGCAGTTTATTTTGTTTTTATATTAACAAAATGCAATAATATTTCTCAGAAAAAAACACTAAAATGCACTCTTAGTATTTTAACAATTAAATAGAAATTCAGTCAATGCTGCTTTAGATTTAAATGCATTTCTAGAACCTATTACCTTTTTGAAAATATTGTTTTATTTGCATTATACACAAACTGCAAAGATCTGCACTTTAAATGTCACAACAATCCACATGAAGATCGGAAGTTGATTATTTCACAAAAAGTAATGATCATATTTGTAATGATAAAGGGCATAAAAGATTTTTTAGGGATTGACTCTCAACTTTGTTCAAACAATTTTTTGTTCAATATAGTCTCAACAAAACAGCAAAGGCTTTAGTCATTTATTATATATATATATATATATATATATATATATATATATATATATATATATATATATATATATATATATATATATATATATATATATATATTAGTTGCACTATACAGTATATATTTACTTGTTGGAAATAAGCATTTCACTGTTCAGGCAAGTTGGTACACTTTGTGTTTTAAAAAAACAGACTGAACTCTATTTGTAATTTCTCAATATATAATGAAAAAGATTTTACCTGTGCTTCAAATACTACATTTTCTAGATAGGAACCAATAGCCATCAATAAACTCTATGATAGATTTCAATTTTAGATTAAAACAGTTAAAAATAGAAATTGCCCATCTCCTATATTTGCAGTTTAATCGATTTTTGTGTAATCAGTAGCTCCTCTAATCACATCCTACTCCAGGTGGGATCCAGATTCCAGTCCCTATCTGGGTCGAGTTTCCATGTTCTCCCTGTGTCCGTGTTGGTTTTCTTTCGTGTTTTCTGGTTTTCTCCCACAGTCCAAAAACATGGATTCAAGGTAAATTGGATGCCCTTAATCGCCCCTATATAGTGTGTGTTTTTGTTTTGTCTGTGTGAGTGAGTGTTCTCAGTGCCCTGTCCTGGGTGTATCTTCCCAGTGCCCAAAACGTTCTCCCCTGGATGAGCATGGGGAACCCCTTCCCTTTGACCCTAATATAGGATTAAGCAGAAGATAATGAATAAATGAACTTTTCTAATTGTTATGCTTGATATTTAACATTTTTACACTTCTAACATTCGGTAGTTTAAATGTTTGTTTTTTTATTTGTTTATTCACTTATGCAGAGGTAAACGATATTTATATATGTGTTCCATGTGCTGTGAAAGTAGAGGCACATGACAGGGATATCAAACAGCTTTGAAGCGGTGGGGAATCTCTCTGGCTGTTTGCCTGCAGGGTTAGTTGTGCTCCTAATATCAAGCCGGCAGAGGACATAGGATTTCTTCTATACAAATTTACAAGTTCTGTTTAAAAAGAAGCAGCTCACTCGGGCAAATTTATGTGCATTTATATGTCTTGGTATGTTTTTAAATGCATGCATATGTGCTGTTTGCAGTAAAATGCTCTTGATTGTTTACAAAGGGGTTATATGTATGTAACAGTTTAGCTCACCAATTTAGTAATCTATGTAAGCTGAAAAAAATCTATTTTTACAAAATGACTATATATAGTGCAAAGTAACTATGTTTTTAAAGTGTCTATCAATCTGTATAAATGGAGTTGATGACATCAGCATGCAGTGTGCATGCGTTGTTTGCATGGGGAGCTGAGAGATTAGTGTCACACTGAGCAGGAATTTTCCTCGCTGTAAAACAGATTTGCATTTTCCTCATCTTTTCTTGCCTCTCCCTATTCAGGGATAGGGCAAATCCCACAGTTCACTTCCCTCCAGTCACGTATAACAGTGGAATTTATTTGATGGAAGTGGTTGTGAGGATAGCATAAACTGCCAGCAGCTCTTTGACTGGTGTCTTTGTTGCAGTTTATTTCATTTGGAGTTGGTGCCAATCAGCATCACAGCTAATCTGCCCACACTGGGTATAGAGGGATGCATGGAGTGTACTGAAGTAAAGTTGGACTTGAATGGAAATTACCTTTCTGTCAACCTTACATCAGATGCACATAAACCTTGTTCTTTCCAATAGACATAGATTTTTATTTTCTTTGTCACCTTAAGGTTCAAATTTAAGTGCTAATATCCTCATCTCATCATCTTCCACTTAATTTTACACTGGAGACTAGGTTTGCAAGAGGTTCCTCATACCCATCCAGGGGAAGGCATTTCAGGGGCTTGGCAGAAACACCCAGGAGGGTGCCAATCCATTGCTGGGAACACACTCACTTACTCTCTCTCTCTCACACACACACACACACAAACACACACACACACACACACACACACACACACACACACACACACACACACACACACACACACACACAGTATAGAGACAATTTAGAACAGCCAAGTTACCTTGAATCCTTGCTTTTGGACTGTGGGAGGGAACTCGAGAACCCAGAGAAAACCCATGCAGAGTTGGGAAAATTAAGAAAACTCCAACCAGATCAGGATTTGAACCTGAATCCCGGGCCAATCCACAGATGCGAACATGTTAACCACTACTATATATATTATATAATATATTAAGCCACTCTGCCGTCTGTCTTAATGTTTTTCAAAAAGAAAAAAGGTTAGAGTTCATGATTTATTTTTGAGTGGGGTATCTTAATTGAAATAACAAAAGCACTCAATGGATGCTGTATTTAGCTCATAATAGAAATGTTCAAGAACAGTCAAGAATGCTGTCCATTGATATACATTATTAATTGTGAACTGTATGTGCAAAAGTTACTCTCACAGAGAAAGAACCTTTTAAATTATTTTATACTGGAACATCACAAAGTTTCTGTCTGTTTTGTTTTAGAGTCTTGAAACACTGATTAATTGTAATGACTTATAATTACAGTTTTTTATTATTATTTTTAGAAACAACAGGCTAAATAACTGATAATTAAAGTGTAAGAAAATTAGAATGCAGTCTAATATACAGGTTGAAATATAAGTTACATGGTGAGAACATGCTTAATTTTACAATATTAGCTGTTAATTAATCATAAATATGCAGGATGAAAATGATTAATGCATAATTAAATACTAATTTTTGAGTACACTTATACTGAACTGGATTGATTTTTTTGCTAGTTACAATGTAATTTCCTGAAACTATTACATAATGCAAATGTAAAAAGTAATTATACAGCAAGCAAATGCTTAATTGCACTGTCTTTACAAGGCATTTATTCATTATCTTCCACTTAATCCTCTACTAGGGTCAGGAGGAGGTTCCCCATGCCCATCCAGGGGAGGACATCTCGGGCGCTGGGCAGGTACACCCAGGACAGGGTGCCATTCTATCACTGGGCACACACTCACTCACACAGACACATTCTATATGGGGCAATATAGGACTATTATAGAGGACTGTGGGAGGAAACCGGAGCACCTCGGGAAAACCCACGTGGACACGGGGAGAACATGGAAACTTGACCCAGATTGTGTGATGAACCTGGAAACCCAGCACTGAGAGGTGAAAATGCTAACCACTTAGCCACCGTGCCACAATTTTTTACAAGATAGTTACTTCATAATGTGTAATAAACATGAAATACTGTGCAAATTGTAATTACAGAACACATATGTTTGATACATTACTGTGTTGAGTCTGTATGTCCTCTCTGTGCCTGTGCAGGTTTTGTCTTGGCTCTTTTTCTCCAAAGACATTCAAAGACAAAGACAAAAAGGTAAATTGGAGGCGAAAATTTAAGATATATATCAGAATTTTAATTTGGTTTTGTCTAATAAGTAGTCACACTGTTGTAAAAATTCAATGTATTACAATATGTCACAAATCTGACGTAAAGAGGGTTCTGGAGACGAGGATGCAGAACAATTATCTTTTATTGGTACGCAAGGCAGAGGTAGGGTGGTGCAGGAGGAGAGTTGGTCGAGGGAGGTGTTGCCAACTGGACCCAGGCCGGGGTGTGGAACCTGGACAGGGGACTGGGCAGAGCACAACACCGAGCGAAAAGAACAACCAAACAAAACAAGGCACACACTAATACTAACGCTGTAGTAAGAGAACCCTACACTGGCTATGCGTGAGAAGAAATAGAAAGAGCTAGTGAGTGTGTCTAGGATAGACAAAATAACAAACCCTATGATAGAAAGAACAGGCGTGTCCAAGAGAGTGATCCACAGCAACCTGAAGGAAGACAGAGTGTAGAAAGTGCACACAGAGGTATGGTGAACTACACGGGACGACTGCAGGCCAGGACCTAGATTGAGACCAACGAAGGATGGGAGGACAATCAAGATATTAGTATACAAGGGAAGAAACAATGTTAGTTCACCAAAACAGAGCGTATTAGTATAAAGATTGGAACCGTTAGTAAGTAGAGTGAACGATGACACACGGACGCCCTCAGGTGGTGGCGCGCCAGCGGAGCAGGCTAGGGCGAGTGCGAACTCCGCCCCACCCGGCCGAAGCCGAACCACCTGAGCGGACGGACAGAGATCGCTCCCGGGACGCAGGACACTAAGGACAGGATGAACACTGAAAACAGAAAGAGATTCAGACAGACACCAGGGAGCGATCACAGATAAACACAGACGTTCACTCATACGACGACAAATACTGATCTATACACGGAGGTGAGAACGCAGATGCTAACACACAGCTAACATAAACAGACACGCACTCACCGAGACCAGACGCACCACGAGACACAAAGCAGACAGGATAGCAGTCAAAAAATCGCTCGGCATGTATGATAATATCAGGGACAATACTTCGCGATCTGTCCCGTGCGAAGACAGAGCTTAAATAGAAGAAACGACCCATCAAACAAATTAGCCTCACCTGGTGCCGGAGCGAAAGCGGAACTAGAAGGCGGGGCTAAGGGAGCGAGTGGCAGAGCGTGCAGGAGAGACAGACGCAGACACAGGATTTCTTACATAGCCCCCCCCCGAAGAGGTCGTCAAGGGGGCACCACCGGGGGCAACTGGAGACGACCTACCGGAACCAACTCGGGGAGGGTCGGGAAGGGAACAAGTGCTGCGGGTGGCTCTGCCCGGGACAGAAAGGGGACCAGATGATGGGTCGGGATCAGGACGTGGTCTGGAACGGGGACGACCCCTGGGCCTACGGGGCTGAGGGATCGGGAGACCCGTGTCCTGATTGCCAGCCGGGCAAGGTTGGCTGGTACTAGGGGGAGCAGAGGCAGGTAGGGGATTAAGGCGTGGGCGACCCCTAGGTCTGCTGGGTAGGGAGCCCGGGAGTCTGCCTCTGCGAGCCGGTGTGCGAGGAGGTCTTCCTCTGGGACAGGGAGCGGGACGGTCAGGGTGAGTCAGGTGGTACTGGTCGAGTAGCGTCCTGTCCAGTATGTCCGTCCGTCTAGTCCATGAACGTTCTTCGGGACCGTACCCCTCCCAGTCGACAAGGTACTCTATTCCTGAGTCAGTCCGTCGTGAGTCCAGGATCTCATTAATGGTGTACGTGGGACGGTCGTGGGGGAGTTCTCTAGAGATGCGCTGATGTGGTTCATTATCCAGGGGACCGGGTTTGAAGGGTTTGAGGAGGGAGACGTGGAAAGAAGGAGAGATTCTCAGTCGGGGAGGTAGTCCTAATGTCACCGTCACGTCGTTGACTCTCTTCACTATGGGGTACGGTCCAATGTACTTGGCACCCAGCTTTTTACTGCCGGGTACCCGAAGGTCCTTGGTGGAGAGCCAGACCTGGTCTCCCACTTGGTAGGAGGGACCCTCACTCCTCCTACGGTCAGCAAACCGCTTGGTCCTGGCGTTACTTTCCGTAATCCTCTGGTGGACCATTTCCCAGACCTCTTCGCTCCTGCGGAACCGGTGCGACAGCCGGTGCGTTGGATGGAGTGGGGTCCCAAGGAGCAAACGGCGGCTGAAATCCCAGGAAACATTGAAAAGGGTTGATTCCCGTGCTGGAGCTCCCTGAGAGAATTTTGCGCGCATCTCAGCCCAGGATGAGGAAGGCCTCCCAGCCCAGGTGAACGTGCCCCGGTCCGAGACGATGTCCTCCGGGAGGCCGAAATGACGGAAAACTCTGCGAACAAAGCTTCGGCCGTCTGGAGCTGAGGGCAGTGCGGGCAAGGCGATGAACTTGACCCCCTTTGAAAAAACGATCCACGATGGTCAGGATGGTGGTGTTGCCCTCTGACACTGGTAGGTCCGTCACGAAGTCGAGGGCGATGTGACTCCACGGGCGTTGGGGGACAGGGAGCAGGTTCAGTTTCCCTGCCGGGAGCTGGCGTGGGGTTTTGGTGGCAGCGCAGGTGGCGCATGACGCGACGTCTCGGGCTACGTCGGTCCTCATGGACGGCCACCAGTATTTCTCCCGGAGCCTCTCAAAGGTGCGATTGCCACCTGGGTGTCCAGAGCTGAGGTTCGTGTGGGCCCAGGCGATTAGCTCTTGGCGAAAACGGGTGGGCACGAACAATTTGTCCCGAGGCGTCTCTCTTAGGCGGGCCTCCGGGTTCTCCCTGTTGGCGGCCCGGATCAGTTCATCCAATTGCCAGGAGACCGCTTGCACAAATACCCGGGTTGGCAGTATCGTCTTGACTGGTGGCGACGCCTTCTCCTGGTCCTCGTATCTCCTTGACAGGATGTCTGCCTTGGCGTTGTCCTTCCCTGGTCGATACGTTACTGAGAATTCGAATCGGTTGAAAAAGAGGGACCACCGGGCTTGTCGAGCGTTGAGTCTCCGGGCACATTTCAGGTACTCGAGGTTGCGGTGGTCAGTGATGACCTGGACGGGGAATTTGGCGCCCATCAGCCAGTGCCGCCACTCTTCGAACGCCAGTTTGATGGCCAGAAGTTCTCTATCCCCCACGTGATAGTTTTGTTCCGCGGGGGAGAGTTTCCTTGAAAAGTAGGCGACGGGGTGCAGCCTGGGGGGCGTTCCTTGTCGCTGAGATAAGATGCCACCGACCCCCAGTGAAGATGCGTCCACTTCCACGATGAAGGGGAGTCGGGGTCAGGGTGGGCGAGCACCGGTGCCGTGGTGAACGCCTTCTTGAGCCTCTCGAAGGCCTGTTGCGCCTTGTCATTCCAGAAGAGCCTCCTGGGTTTACCCTTTAGAAGCTGAGTAAGCGGGAGTGCAGTCTGGCTGAAGGACCTGATGAACCTTCGGAAAAAGTTCGCGAACCCCAGGAAGCTCTGGAGCTCTTGACAGACTGGGGCGCCTTCCATTCCAGGACGGCTTGGACTTTAACTGGGTCCATCTGTATACCTTGGTCCCTGATGATGTAGCCCAAGAATGCGATCTCCCGTTTATTGAACTCGCATTTTTCGGCTTTGACGTATAGTCCGTGCTCCAGCAGTCGGTGAAGGACGTTCCTGGTGTTGCTCCTGTGACTGTGGGGGTCCGGCGAGTACACCAGAATGTCGTCCAGGTAAACAATGGCGCATCTCCCCAGGAACTCCCGGAGGACGTCGTTCACCAGGCACTGGAAGACCGCTGGAGCGTTCGTCAACCCGAACGGCATCACCAGGTATTCATAGTGGCCTGACGTGGTGCTGAAGGCCGTCTTCCACTCGTCCCCCTCCTTGATTCGGACCAGATTGTACGCATTGCGCAAGTCGAGCTTGGTGAAGATCTTGGCGGCGCGTAATTGTTCCAGGGCCGAGGGGACGAGTGGGATAGGGTAAGTGTACCTTTTCGATACCTTGTTGAGTTCCCTGTAGTCAATGCACGGGCGGAGCGTGCCGTCCTTCTTAGGCACGAAGAAGAAGCTGGAACTGGCTGGGGACTTGGATGGCCGTATGAATCCTTGTTCCAGGGCCTCGTTAATGTACTCCTCCATGATACCTGTTTCCTTTACCGAAAGGGGGTAAGGTGACGATCGCGGTACCTTGGCGTCTGGTAGCAGCTCAATGGCACAATCGTATTCCCGATGAGGTGGAAGGCGACATGCGTGTCCCTTGCTGAATACCTTGGCCAGGTCTGCGTACTCCTGGGGTACATTTTCCGGGAGGCTGAAGGGCAGCTGATCCGTGGTGGCCACACGTGGTTTTCTCACTACGGGGTTCAGACACCGGTTTACACACAGGGGTGACCAGGCAACAATGTCCAGTGGTTCCCAGGTGATCTTGGGGTTGTGGTCCCGCAGCCATGGTTGGCCCAAGATGACCGGTGACAGTGGCTTCCGTATGATCAACAGTGACCTTTTCTCCTTATGGAGTGCGCCCACGCCCAGTGAGATCGGTCGGGTTCTGTGTGTGACGGTCCCCACCGTGGCTCCATTGACTCCCGAGATCTTGATGGGAGCTGGTAGAGGGACAGAGGGCACCTGGAGGCGTAGTACCAGGCGTTCCTCTATGAAGTCCCCCTCAGAACCCGAGTCGATGAGGGCGGTCACTGTGAAAGTGTGCGACAGGTGAGATATTTGAGTGAGAATCCGTGAATTTCCCTTACAAACGGATTGGATCGGGCTCACCTGGCGGACACTGGGCGTCGGACGTCTTGTCCCAGTCCTCCTCGCTCCTCCTGCTACCTCTGCCTGTTTGTCCTCCGTTTTCCGGGTCTTCCGGGGGCATTGCGCCACCCGATGTCCGGCTCCCCCGCAGTGCGGACACAGGTGCTGGCGTGGCCGCTGTTGCCGTTTTCGCTTGGGTACCTCGGTCTGCCCCAACTCCATAGGGACTGGAGGCGCGGCAGCCGCAGCAGGTTGCGGGGTGTTTATTCCCGAGGAAGGGTCAGGCGGGGTGGCATGCTGATCCAACTGGATGGCCAACTGGATGACTTGAGACAGGTCCAGGTTGAGGGAGCGATAAACCAGTTCCCTCTGCAGGGAGGAAGACAGACCAGCCTTGAACTGGGAGATGAGAGGCACCTCGTTCCATCCGCTGGCGGCCGCCAAGGTGCGGAAGTGCAGTGCATACTCCGCAACCGATCTTCTCCCCTGGCGAAGCAGTCGCAGTTCGTCTCCGGCCGCCGCCCCGTGACGAGGATGATTAAAGGTGGCCCGGAAGGACTCTAGGAAGGTCGTGAGAGAGGTGACATCAGCCCCGTTGTTGCGCCAGATGGCCGTAGCCCATGCGGACGCCGGACCGGTGAGCCGGGAGATGAGCAGGGCGATGGCATTCCGGTCCGTGGTGGTTGGACGGCTGGCGAGGAAGAGGGAGAACTTAAGGAGGAACTCCTCGCAGGATTCGGGGTCCCCGGAATAGCATGGCGGTTCCGGGATGGGGATGAGCGTTGTGCCATCTCCGGCCGTGGGGACGGACGCACCAGCAGCGCCCGTGGTGCCCCCTGTGAACGACGGGGCGACCTGAGGAGACAGGTTAAGTGTGGTGCTGCTGGGGTTACCCACGGTGTCACCTGGTGGCGGGACAGGTGCTTTGGCGGCTCCTGTGGACAGCTCTTGCACTTGGCGCATCAGGATCTGGATGACCTGTCCCTGGTCCTGTATTTGTTGCGCCAGCATCTGAAGCAGTTGTTCCGCCGTCTCCATGGTGAGGCGAAGTATTCTGTCACAAATCTGACGTAAAGAGGGTTCTGGAGACGAGGATGCAGAACAATTATCTTTTATTGGTACGCAAGGGTGGTGCAGGAGGAGAGTTGGTCGAGGGAGGTGTTGCCAACTGGACCCAGGCCGGGGTGTGGAACCTGGACAGGGGACTGGGCAGAGCACAACACCGAGCGAAAAGAACAACCCAACAAAACAAGGCACACACTAATACTAACGCTGTAGTAAGAGAACCCTACACTGGCTATGCGTGAGAAGAAATAGAAAGAGCTAGTGAGTGTGTCTAGGATAGACAAAATAACAAACCCTATGATAGAAAGAACAGGCGGGTCCAAGAGAGTGATCCACAGCAACCTGAAGGAAGACAGAGTGTAGAAAGTGCACACAGAGGTATGGTGAACTACACGGGACGACTGCAGGCCAGGACCTAGATTGAGACCAACGAAGGATGGGAGGACAATCAAGATATTAGTATACAAGGGAAGAAACAATGTTAGTTCACCAAAACAGAGCGTATTAGTATAAAGATTGGAACCGTTAGTAAGTAGAGTGAACGATGACACACGGACGCCCTCAGGTGGTGGCGCGCCAGCGGAGCAGGCTAGGGCGAGTGCGAACTCCGCCCCACCCGGCCGAAGCCGAACCACCTGAGCGGACGGACAGAGATCGCTCCCGGGACGCAGGACACTAAGGACAGGATGAACACTGAAAACAGAAAGAGATTCAGACAGACACCAGGGAGCGATCACAGATAAACACAGACGTTCACTCATACGACGACAAATACTGATCTATACACGGAGGTGAGAACGCAGATGCTAACACACAGCTAACATAAACAGACACGCACTCACCAAGACCAGACGCACCACGAGACACAAAGCAGACAGGATAGCAGTCAAAAAATCGCTCGGCATGTATGATAATATCAGGGACAATACTTCGCGATCTGTCCCGTGCGAAGACAGAGCTTAAATAGAAGAAACGACCCATCAAACAAATTAGCCTCACCTGGTGCCGGAGCGAAAGCGGACGCAGACACAGGATTTCTCACACAATACCTACTTTACAACACCATTTAAAATGAAGATTTTGAGTTAAAATTTTGTAACATAATGAAAGTAGGTGGAAATAAAAACTAGCTGTGATACATCAGTAATCTAGTGAATTGGAGAAGCAAGTGGTGATTGGTTTAGGGAGCTATGTATCGTCTGCCCTCTGAAAGTGAAGCATCTTAGGAATTTGAATGTGTAGAGCATTATCTGAAAAACCAATCAAAAAGTGATCAATTACACATAAATTAACACTTACATAATTTGCAGGAAACATCATCAAAAGCCAGGCCAAAATGGGCTAGAAGGGGGGCTTATAAAAACAAAAATCTGACAGCAAACAATTCATATAGAAAGTAAAGCCAGACCCGATAATGAAGCAACCAAAAGTTCAGTGAGAAAAAAACATGCAGCAGAAAGGTCAGTAAAGCTGGATGTGAATATTGAACAGCAAACAAAAATGTGTAAAACAAATTCCAAAGTAAAACATAATTAGTCAATAAAGACTATTTTTAAAAAGAAAAGGCCAGCAAAAGAAATGATCTACCCACAAGTAAATAATTATATCTTAAGTATACTTGTACTTAATTTAATTTTCTTAATCCAATTAAGTGTCTTTAGTATTTAGGTATAAATCAAAGATCTGTATTTAAATGTATAGTTTATGATTTAAATAACTTTTTCATTTAACTATGTTTCATCAACCAAAGAATTAAATGCTATGTAAATTATTAACTATAAGAAAAGTTTGACTAAAAGCATTGGTGTGTTAATCATTTGTATGCACTGTAAAGTTGCTGTGGATACATGACAGTGGAATTTAAAAGAATGATGGGAGGAGAAAATAGTCTCTGCATCCCTGTAAACAAAAAAAAAAAAAAATTCAACATGGAGCATTAGAGCTTGCAAATAACCTGCTACAAATAGGTCTCAGTTTCCTTAATCTCTTATGAAATGTCATTCACCTCATTGCAAAAAGTAGTTTTAACCATCACTCTAGTGTGAAATAAGAAAGTGTAAAATCTTGGCTGGAAAATCATCTCAGAGTTTCGGTGCATGTGCCAAGAAAGGTTCTTCATAAAATGGATTCACTGTCAAGACTTAAGAGTAATTTTCTGCAACAGAAGCTGTAAATGAAATACGTATGTGTTCAGAAAAACACAGTGTGAGTATAAAGTCGGCAAATCTGTTTTAGACATGTTTTTGTCAAAGCCTCAGCTCTTTGGATCATAATACTGTCCTTTGTGTATTTAGCATATAACAGGAATTATCAATATCTGGTATAGTACCAGTGGATAAAATCCAGGCATAATAAACAATTGAAACCAGGATGAAAAGATAAAAACTAAGCAGGTTTACTGAACAGTGCTTGATTCTCGGATTTGGGATTTTGAGCATCAAAATAAAAAAAGGATCAATAAAGCATGCCGGGACAAAAGGAGGAGTGGAGACAGGATGTGTTAGGCCCAGATATAGACAAAACAGAAAGAAACAGAAAGTTTAACATTTTGGCAGGCTAGTGGAACTGCAGATATAGATATGACAAACAACTTCTCATGCTACCAACTCTCACTCTGCTGCTGAGACTCCTTTCTCTTGCTGAGTCATGCCTCTATTTAAATCCTGAACAAGACACAGACATTTAACACAAACACCTCTTAGGTAGCACCACCTCACCTAATTGACTAGCTCTGTCTCACATTTAAAAATATACACACACCACACATGCACTGTATGTGTGTATGAGTCCAATCATTGATCAAGTGTCTGTTCTTACGGTCAGCACTAGATGAGTACCAACTGCCAGTTTATGACGTGGCTTCAATCCCCCACTTGTAGTTGGCTTCTTTTTTTTTGGATGGCTTACTACTTTTTTCTTGTGAATTAAGATCACCAGGTTGATAAAATGTTAAAAAGGATAGATAAGATAATCGATTAATTGATTATGAAGCTTCACTATTTGGTCAGTTTTGTTTCACGTGCAAAATAAAATACACACAAAAAATTTTCTTTACACACATGTAGATTTAACTATTTACAGTATATACATGATTAAAGACTGAATGAAGAAAATTTAAAGTTTTGAGTAGTAAACAAAACTGCAAAGAAGGCATACACAATAAGACACTTCTGATTGAGCTGGAGAGCTTATCTCAGTGCTGCAACAACACTGTCACAGATAAACTGCTCAAAGATATGTTGTGCTGTTGCGAATCACCGTGAAACGTAACTAAACAAGATGACAGTTTCAATAAATTGAAAAAGTGCAAAGTATTTATCAATGTCTTATAGAAATACAACTTTAGATAGATAGCAAAGGGGTGTGACCAGTCCAGGATTTTTAAACCTGAAAGGCCACCTTTGTTTGATATTAAAAAATAATAAGCAGTTGACCTCCACAAATTTTTAATGTTTTATCCAGGCTGATGAGTGTCTGTATTGCGCTATTTGTTATCTTTTTTTGCCCACTAGTGTGGCTTATCAGTAGCACTGGGGTACTGATGAGTTTGGAAGGCCCTGTAGAGATATTCCTAAGACACAAGATACTTTCAGACTTTAATTATTAATGTGTAATTTAAACTCTTTTTTAGTGATTTTTCGTGAGTGTTTTTTAAAATTACTATATTGTATTTATATACATTAGCTAATATTCTGTCAATTCATTATTCATTCATTCATTCATTATCTCCCGCTTTATCCTCTATTAGGGTCACGGTGGCGTTCCCCATGCCCATCCAGGGGAGAACGTCTCGGGCGCTGGGCAGATAGACCCAGGACAGGGCGCCAATCCATCGCTGGGCACACACTCACTCACACAGACACAGTCTATATGGGGCAATTTTGAGAATTCAATTGACTTGATCCATGTTTTTGGACTGTGGGAGGAAACCGGAGAACACGGAGGAAACCCACGCACACACAGGGAGAACATGGAAATCCCTAGCGCTGAGAGGCCAACGTGCTAACCACTAAGCCACCGTGCCGCCCGTCTCAATTCATTATTTGAATTAAAATTAAAATATATGAAATATCTAAGCAAACAAATCATTGGAACCTGATTAAAACTTAAAGCAGGTTGAACAATAGTAATTGACTTTTAAATGACAGCCCCATAATTATATGTCCTTTATAAAGGTGTGAGTTATTATATCTATGACTGTTTGACAACTTCCACCTGCTGGCAAATACACCAAAAACAATAATAATAATAATAATAATAATAATAATAATAATAAATAGAAAAATCTAACAATAATGAGGTTGACAGTACTGCATATTTATTAAGCTATTAAAACCAATAAAAGTTTAACATTTGGTAAAAAGTTTACTTTGTTGCAGCAGGACCAGACCAGCTCACCATAGAATCCACCCTGAATTTTACGATGTATCAGTGACTGCAAGAGAAACCTGTGAGTTTGAAACATTTGGCTAGTTGCAGTTTTTAAGCAAAAGACTCATGGCAAGTACTGAAAGTAAAAAAAAAAAAAAACTAAAATTTTACTCATTGGATTTTTTTTTGTCCATTTAAAAAATGTTAATGTGTAATCACCGCTGTGTCATTTACACTAATAGCTATAATGCAATCATATAATTAATGACTATTTTTGACTTGCTTATTGGCAGTCTGATTAAATCAATAATAGATGTGTAGAACATAAGTGATTTAGTTTGTACAATGAATGACCCAATTCACAAATTTAATTTTTTTGCCTGTCTTTTCATCTGAATCGTTTTATCTAATGGGTTGTAGAAGGAAAAAATACATGAACATCAGGTAAGTGTTTAGTTAGAAACTAAGAATGACAAAATTATCTATTTCCTATTTATAATTTAAATCTCTGCTTTGCTTTGATATTGAGTAATATGGTGTGCAACTGATGAATTTGGAGTTTAGAGTCATTCTATGATCAAACAGAGGTCCAGTGGTTTTATGTCACGCACCATAGCTGAGATAGATATTTATATGAGGTACATTATAATGAAAATATAGTGATAAAAATATGTTATATAAATAAATATAAATAACAATATATTATCGCATGAAACATTTTGTTGACTTCAAGTTTTTTGAAGCTTTATGTTATACAAAGACAATTAAGAAACTCTATGCATAACTGCAGTAGTTTTGAACAGGTTTTCATTCCACAAATATGGACTGGCTAAGCTAGTCCCTGACACATTTTCACAGAATGTTTCGGGCGCTGGGCAGATTCACCCAGGACAGGGCGCCAATCTGTCGCACACACTCACTCACACAGACATGCACACATACACACTCTATATGGGGCAATTTGGAGAACTCAATTGACTTGATTTTGGACTGTGGCTTACAAATAAGGAAACCACAAATAAGGAAACCACAAAATATTTTTTTTACATTAGGTGTTTGTGAAAGAGATGTGTTTTCAGTTGTTTCTTAGAGATGCCAAGAAATTCCCCTTTACAGACAGAATTGGGAAGATCATTCCACTATTTTGCAGTGGTGAATGCAAGGGAGTGAGAATTTGCACCATGGTGAGGTGGAATCACCAGGCTACATTCATCACTAGAGCAAAGTGAACGTATTGGAGTGTATTTGGAAATTATAGAATAAAGGTAACAACAGCTAGCAACAACACCACGATTCGGAAAGCAGTGTGGGAAAAAAGCGGAATAAATGCTATGTAGTAACGATAAAGCATCTAAAACGTTCTCCCCTAGATGAGCATGGGAAACCCCCATGTGACCCTAGTGTAGGATTAAGTGGAAGATAATGAGATGAGATGAGATGATGTTGGATCTTCTCCTAAAGCCAGGATGGACTCATTGAATTATTATTATTTTTTTTTATAATTAATTAATCATTATTTTTATATCAATAAAAAAGGGGTACATTCAGCCCCTTCATTTGGTTAGATAAATTTTTATTTTTTAAATTGCACCACAACTTATTGTTTACCTAATGGACTGCAATTAGCCTGATCACACATTTACTCTGCAATTTTATTAGGCTTCTTTGACAAAAAAATATTTAACCAGAAATTAATTCATGATAAATGTCAGAAAAAATATGAGCAAAATGGCAAAAGAACACATAATAAAATAACAAATAATTATCTCTTTACTTGAAAAATCAAATGTGATGCAATGCAGAGAAAATAAAAACAAGTGTTAAAAAATTCTAGTTAGTTGTGTAATACGCCACATTTTTCAACATGAATACATTAAAATAAAACATATTTAATTTTGCTAAATACTTTATAAAATTGCAATTAGATTATGGTGGTTGTACTTCATGCCACACTTTGCACTTACACCTACACAGGGTTCATAAATCATATCGGGATTAGTGCTTTTTTGACAAAGTCATTTGATAAAGACAGATGGTGGAACTTTGTGCCAGCTTGGAAGTTTAGATTCCATTAAAGCTGATTTTTCCAGACCTTTGGTATGATATAATAGGTTCCTGGTCTCTTAGTTATTACTCACTGAACTGCCCTTGAATCTTTGTATATGGATTTGATTTAGTTAGGAACTAATTAAAGTAAGGCAAGAATAGATTGTATATAAATGTATGTAGAATCATTTTTTATATCACTATACACCTGTGTCTACTGCGCTGGCAATTTTTAGTACTTAAAATTCTGTGATGAGCATGACATCCATGGCTAGTATGTGTTGTGCTCTTGCCATGACAACCTCGGCAGTGTAGTATTGTGGTTTTCCCTTAATAATTAGCATCAGCTGCACATTTCCTGAGATAAATGACAGTAGTAAAGGTAGTGTGTCACCTGCAATATGGATTTAGTTTAAGCGGTCCACATGCTCTTCTGATATATCGTTTAATGCAATAAATGGTATAAAATGATATTTTATGTTGCTTTGACAATCTCATCTCATTATCTTCTGATTAATCCTCTACTAGGGTTATGGTGTGGTTCCCCATGGCCATTCGGTGGAGAATGTTTCAGGTGCTGAGCAATACAGGGCTCCAATCCATCATTGGGCTCACACAGACATATACTATATTGGGCAATTAAAATAGGACAATTTAGAGAAGTCAATTCACCTTAAATCCATGTTTTTGGATTGTAGGGGAAGCTGGAGAACCCACTTCATGTGTCCGGCATGCCTATACACACCAGCATGCCCTGCCTTGTGAAGGTTTTAATTCTAAACAGTTGCTGTTCTGTATAACTTGTTTACTGTTTAAAGATAAAGAATAACCCAGTCAGTATTTTTTATTTACATTTTTTTTTTTTTTGTATCAATAATGTGCCTTTAGAGTAACAGCTTGCAACACTACTTTCATGCAGCTCAAAAATGATATATTAAACATCACCTTCATTAACATTCTAATATTACAAATGGTAATATTTGTTTCATGATAAGTTGAAACATAATTATAAAATTCTCTAATCAGGATGTAATGCTATATCACCATCTGTAATAGATACAGACAATGCTTTGCAAGGTTTTCATGAAACTAAAGGGTTCTATGATGTGTATATATATAACCTGAGCATTAATATTTCACCTGTATCATCAAGAGCTTGAGGCGCTTCACTGTCCATAATTCTGCTTCTTTTAATAGAGAGTGACAGTTCTGGTTTAGCATAATTTATGGTACAAAGAGAAATAGACAGAGAGAAAGAGAGATACTCTTTCCATATATTATTTAAAGTCTTGAAATCCAACCCACTATTAATTAAATTTAAAATGGTACTACAACATGAATTTTGTAAGTTTCCGAATCTCATATAAGTTGAGGGTAAAAATATGTGGAAACATGGTATTTTTCATATAATTTCAAAACCTTTTGTAATCTCAAAGAGATTGAAAATCACTTCTTGTGAACCAATAAAAAAACCTTAATCATTACCTTAAAATTACCAAAATTACCATAACCATAATAATATAGACATTAGAAAGGCACCGTTCAACCTACAGCAAGACATGTGGCTTAAAAATGTAACAGGGTGTCCAGTGCTTTATCCTTATACTTTTTGCTGTGTTCCAGTATGGGGTGTAAGTAATCTACATTCATTCATTCATTCATTATCTCCCGCTTTATCCTCTATTAGGGTCGCGGTGGGGTTCCCCATGCCCATCCAGGGGAGAACGTCTCGGGCGCTGGGCAGATAGACCCAGGACAGGGTGCCAATCCATCGCTGGGCGCACAGTCACTCACACAGACACACTCTATATGGGGCAATTTTGAGAATTCAATTGACTTGATCCATGTTTTTGGACTGTGGGTGGAAACCGGAGAACCCGGAGGAAACCCACGCAGACACGGGGAGAACATGGAAACTCCACCCAGATGGAGATTCGAACCGGGAATCCCTAGCGCTGAGAGGCAAACATGCTAACCACTAAGCCACCGTGCCGCCCTAAGTAATCTACAGTTGCTGTTAAATAGTAAATAAGTAAAGACCTGTGTGTGTGTCAGGTCTCTTGTATTTACTGTTATAAAGGACTGCATGAGGCCTGAATAAGCAGACAGAATAAGAAGATTGAAATGGACTTTGACATTTAAGCAAAATACATATATTTCACTCAGCAATGCAAAGGTTTGATATGCTAATGGTTGTGTTTTATAACACTCAGACATACTTTATGTAGGGTAACACAGTTGTTCGCACTGTTATATAACATGAAGGGCTTGGAATTGATTCCCAGGGTGAAAGGCGAGGTTTCATTTGGTGTGGTTTCATGCCCCCTGGATTTGCATTGGCTTTCTTTTTGGAGCTTAATTTTTTTGTCATAGTCCAAAGACACATTTTTTTCCTCAGCTGTCACAATTCTAAATACAGCTGTACCATCATAGCACTGTTGATGTGATTAGTACAGGAATACCTATCAGAGAGATTGTTGCTTGAGGGTATGATTGGACAGAGACTGTAAATGGGATTCAGGGACAGGAGACAGATCAGGATATAGAAACACCTGCCATTCATTAAGGTGTAATCAACTTTTTTTTCTGGGTGCAGTGACATGAGGATGCCGGAAGCAGGAAGGAGAGAGTGTAAGCTGTTGTGTGTGTGTTAGTGCAAATATATTGTATATTTGTATATCCATATACAGCTGTTTATACACATTTATGAGAGATACCCTGTTCATTTGTGGAGTTGTGGCAAATAAAGCTAGAACTGAGTTCAGTTGTGCCTGTTTCCTGGTTTCAGTCGCTGCGATGCATCAGTTGAACATCCAGTCGATGTAAATTAAATAGGATAATGCTTTTCTGGAACAGATTTAAAGATGAATTTATCATTAAGGAAACATACTCTATATTACACCAGCCTCAAGTTCCATCACTCTTTATACAAAAGCCTGCCGTGTCAGCATAATCCTTTAACCTCAGTCAGCACCAAGCTTGCAACTGTAGCCATTTATCATTTTTTTATGTATATTTTGCAGTTTGAGAAATGTGTTTTACTATTTCTGTCAATTTGTAATCCTTGCACCGAGCATACATTTAAAGAAGCTTTAGGAAATGACAAGGGTGTTGTCATTTTTATAAGACATCGATTCTAGGATTCCATGAAGAGGCAGTTCATTTACTCTCAAGGCCTGTACTGCATCATCTGTACTTCTAACATAATAGCATTTTTCTCTGTCTAGGTTAGTCCTGATCATGACACTGCCTAATTTCCTCTGCTTCCTTTCTGCCCACATATACAGTGCCTGCTCATGGCTCTGACTGGGTGTATGCTTCTAAAAGCCTTTATAAGTGTTTAAATATACTTTCTAATTTGTAATTCTGTGCATTGTGAATGTTAAAACTGTCATTTTCACCAAAGCATGCATCATCTTCTAAACCATTCAGTCCATAGTTAGATACCAGCTCTGATTCAAAGCCTCTCAGACCCAACATTTACTTTTAAAACTGACTATCATGATAAGAACATGTTAAAGCTGTAATCTGTTTTGGTTTGTGGTTTATGGATGAGCTAAGAGATGTGATATTGGCAGTAAATTTTGTTGCAAATATTAAATGGACATGTTGTATGTAGTATGTAATACATGCACTAGCAAATATATGTACTTGTTTCAAATATTGGCGGCACGATGGCTTAGTGCTTAGCACATTCGCTTCTCAGCACTAGGGATTCCCGGTTCGAATCCCCATCTGGGTGGAGTTTCCATGTTCTCCCCGTGTCCGCGCGGGTTTCCTCCAGGTTCTCCGGTTTCCTCCCACAGTCCAAAAACATGGATCAAGTCAATTGAGTTCTCCAAATTGCCCCATATAGGATGTGTCTGTGTGTGAGTGTGTGCCCAGTGATAGATTGGTGCCCTGTCCTGGGTGTATCTGCCCAAGACCCAAAACGTTCTCCCCTGGATGGGCATGGGGAACACCCCTGCGACCCTAATATAGGATAAAGCGGAAGATAATGAATGAATAAATGTTTCAAATATTTTAAATTATGTATAAATTTCATTTCATTTAATATTAGATACTTGTAAGTATATATGTAACACACATTTTAATTAACATGATGTTCACTTTATACTTTTTTATATACAGAATAATAAGGAAATCCAAATAAATATAAAGTGCCCAGGTTCTGTGGCTGCAAAACAAGCCCAAGTAATTAGTTTCTAACTGTAATACTTGACAGTTAGTGTTATGTGTGATGCTGATATGTTAGTTTGTTTTTTGCCAAATAAAATGCAGTGTATTATGACCAGACAATGTCTCTTCTGCTCCAAAAATCTTGTGTTTGTAAAAATTGTCAACTGTCTATTTTAAATAATCTTTCTCACTATAAAATAATGGACTTACTAAGTGCTTGGAAGTGGCCTTTTACACTTCCCAGATTGATAGGCTGCAACAATAACTTATCTAAGATCATTGATGATTGTCTTCCCTTAGAGGCATTGTACCAACACTAACCTGAATGCTCCAGACTTGCAAACTGCAAAATCGACTGCATTTTTAGAGTTATGCTGAAGTTTAATCACATTCTTAAGACAATTTTTTTCATTTTATCATGTCCAGTTATTTAAAATCATTGAATTCTAAGGTTAGATACTTTCTATTATATGTTTCTGTTGTATTTATATGTTTTATCCATGAAACTAAGTCTATTAGTTGGCACATTACCAAAAAAATGCTGCCTGCATCACAATTAGCATCACTGCAGTTTGGGAAGCTCAATTTTTGCCCATTCTTGATATACAGACTTGAGCTCCTTCACAGTCGGTAGTCACAGTTATATAAGAAACCATTCTATTGTAACTTTTACAAAATGAGGCCTGACATTTTTCTGCTAAAACAGAGCATGGAAAAGATGTCATCTTAATGGCAGTATGCTGTATGTATCCAATATAAGTTTTGACATCAATGGTACCATTTCATATTTGCATTGATTGCATTTTTAAATGATTACCTAATTTGTGGGCACTGATGCCCCTCCACCAATACAATCACAAATGCAATTTTTCACTTTGTGTTGAATGGTTTCATCTTCAGCATACAGAATTTTATGTAATTTCCCCCCCCAAACATACTGAAACATAAGTTTATTTCAGGGATATATTTTATACTGTTTTAACCACTCTTTTTCCTGAATTGCATTCATATTCAATAACCAACTCTCCTTTTCTTTCTCTGTTCGGATGTCACACCAATAACCAACTAAGCTGATTTCCTGACTACTTTTGCACAGTTTTGGCGCAGTTTCTAAATACATTTTTTCCCCAAATGAAGCGACTAATTATAAATTAACGTTTACATCATTTGTAGGAAATGTCACAAACCCAGACAAACCTGAGTCAAGTGGCTAGTTACAAGCAAAATAAAATACGCCCTTTTATTTCTTCGGTTTTATGTATCAAAACAAAATAAAATAAAAAAAATGTCAGAAAGTCTCAAAAAAACATTTAAGGAAAAAAAATATATTTATAAAAATTAGTACATGCAGAAATGGTGTTTGAAGAAAACAAGGATACTATTAATGTATTTACAGGAAATAAGAAATTAAGTAGCTGCTTGGTGCTGCTAATCAAATGCCCTTAATTCAATGATCATCAGCAGGTACTATCATCGCCATAACAATAACAGTATTGACTATTCTGTAGAATTTAGTTGTGTGTTAATTCAGTGCCAGAGGAGAAAAGCCAGCAGACATTATTTCAAAGTATTTTTGTATCAACCTGGAAAAGGTGACAAGGCCACTTTCAAACAATTTAAAATCCATCATTTGACAGTAAGAAGGATTACTTACATGTAAACCATAAACAGTGGTCAAGCTTCTCAAAGTGGACATCACAGAAAGTGTTTTTACTGTGAAACACAAAAAACACTGCAACTTGCTAACTGACACCTATAGAGTCTTACAAATTCTCTTAGAATTGCATGGTCTGCCAATGGCGTCATAAGTATCATAAGTATTCCTTCTTAGTGTTTAATAAGACTTATATGAAATAAAAATAATAATAGAATAGAAAGAATACATTTTTGTGGCATGGTCATTATTATGTCTTTATTTTACTATAGATTAATCAAACCACATTTTAGTTGGAAAATCCTGACCAATCCTGTAAATTATTTTGAGAGGGGTTTGAAGTGGTCAGTTTTCAAATAAAAAAGTTTGTGTTAGTCCACAAAACATTTTAAAAGGTATAGCATAAATGCTCAAATGCTGAGAGTAAGCAAGTTTTAACATTAGATGTCGTCCACAATATTAATGACAGCTGCAGAATATCAGAAGCTTCTACAGTCTCAATTACAAACAGCTTCTCTGTAGAAAATGAAACCTATTGAAGCGTGCACCATGAATAATTGTCACAATGTTGAAAGTCACAGTTAATTAAAGGTCACCTACAGAATGCTATTCTGAATGATTTTCGAATAAACCTGAATGGGTCTTTGCCTTTGGGGGTAAGACAAAGCTGTAAGTTCAAGTTTTCTGGAGATGAAACTAATATTCCATCATTGCAGGGTTTAAAGTAGCCTTAATTCATTTACAGCAATTATGCAAATTAAAAAATGAATACGTATAACACTGAGTAATATAACAACTGTGCTGCATAACATTAACCATCTTTAATCTTGTCCAGACCGTGCTGGTTCAGCATCAATTTGCATTAACCCACACATGGCAAGCAACTTTTTACCCCCCAACTTTTCCTTCACAACCAACTGTGCACACACACACACACACACACACACACACACACACACACACACACACACACGTTAGTAACTCATAAATGCGAAAGTGTCTATAATTCTCAAACAGCTGTTGTTTTTAAATTATGTTGCCCACATAATATTTAAAATTAAGTAGCTATGATTGAACTACTTCTGAAAAAATAAATTAAGGGCTGAACTTTAAATACTGTGGCATTTGGGATTCACTGTGTTAAATGTGTGACCATGCATGCTGAGCAAAAACATGAAATGGGACAAGATGGAGATGCTAAAACTGTGCTCATTAACTGGTGAGTCAGGGCCACTGCTCAGTAATTTGACACAGGAGGTCTTTGTGGGAGAGCACAAGGTGTAGCCTGAATTCTGGCTAGCCAATATCAAAGAGGTGTAAATAATGGGGATTGACTGATGCTAAAAGCATGCATCTGCATTAGTTCAGGTACACTGGAGCTGGGTGGATAGTGAATCATCCTCCTCTTTCCTTCTTTGAAGTCACTGGGTGTCAATGGATCCGTTACTAGCCAGATGGCACCTCAGGTGGTCGACTGGAAATCCTATCTTGGTGGTAGAGCTAAATACACAGTGTCATGAACCTCAGTGGCAAAGGGTAGCACACTCAATATATCAATGCAGGATAAAAGAAATCAACATGTAATGTAGTATGCACACTTTGCATACTACATAAATGCAACATCAAATAAACTTTGAAAGTTTCAGTTTGTTTGCAGATGGCCATATTACATCATTGAGTATTATCATTTAGACTATGCCGGTAATATTTTAGTGGTAAATGTGGTAAGTTCTGGGTATAAATCAGGGAAGTCTTAAAAGATTAGGTCATAGAAATGCAGTATTCCTTTTATTACTGTTTAATCTTTTTTAGGCATGTTTGATGAAGACATGCGTGGCTACTGACCTAGCCAAAATCTTGCCAGTGTAGCATTGATCCACCATCACCAATTTTCATCAGCTGAGAAGTTTCTCGTGTTGGCTTCATGCTACTGACATTTTGTAAAAGACTCTGCAAATACAGGAATGCAACTTCATTAACCCCTCAATAAACGGCAGTGGGGCAATAGGTAAAACACCATTCTTAATCAGATGTTGTCACTGAACAGGTGTTACCTCCCCATCAGGGGAGTATTGCTCATTCATTGGAAATCCAGTAAAAATGGTTCAATACAGTAAGAGTGCAGATCCAGGACAGCAGAAAGAACAGTGGTATATCAAAGTTGGGTGTTATGGAATCTGCTGGCAGCAGTACCTGATATAGCATGTCCTAAACTGGACATACTGAACAATGGTGCAGGAAACAACATGCGACAAAGAGCAGATTGGTGACTGAATAACGACACTATTTAATCATACACTATGACTGAAGTGCCGTACACAACCCATAAATTCGAGTTCTAGCTTCCAAGTCTAAGCCTAGTGCCACAGTGGCTAGCAGAAGTACCTATAACTTACCTTATGGAAAACTTTGTCACCGACTAGGGTAAGTGATCAGGACGAGTCACTTTTAAGGTGGGGTAATATGCCATCAGGGCCATACAAACATATACGAACTGTGGGCGCGCATCTTTATACTGTCTAGGGTATGGTCCTGTGCAGCTAATTTGCTTGTTGCTCACAATGCATTTAACTGACAATATGATTCACATGTAATATATGTTTTATTTTGTGTGTGCCAGTTAGGTATATGACAAGCGTAAATGCTGTAAAAGTGTGAGTAAGCATAAGATACATTTTAGGCTGGGGTTGAATATTTCCACTTGCCATTTGTTCTAAGCAATTTTGCAATGCTTTATGAAAAAAATTATCTTTTTTTTTCAGCTGTGACTTTGTGCAACCTTTCTAACTCCATCCTCACAATACATAACAAACTCTCCTCAGGGCTAACTTCCTTTCAGTGTTACATAGCATTTGTGAAGAGTAGCAGATATTTGTTGTAAATGGAAGATTTAATTAAGAAGATAAGTATTAGACAAAAAAGCCTTGTGGGGACATAAAATACGTGTTTCCAATTCCCTTACCAATTTCTGTGTACACTGATAAGTATCTAGTGACTAGATATGCTTTCCTGTCCTTATTAATTCGTTACTTTAAACAAAAGACATACCCTGACAAATTAATCCTCTGAATTATACTCTGCTGCACTAGTTTGAACCAAATAATCTATATCATATTGTTTCAACGTATTCAGCAGCTTACATTAAATGATTATTTTAATGATCCATTAGTATATTGCCTTTTCTTAATTTCATTAACCTATCACAGAAACCATAGATTGCATAATAAAAATGTTACAGTATCATTAACCAGACACATTTTTGTCACCCTAACAACGTCATTTGAACTAATGCGCTTTTCCTCCAGGGAGTTTCACCCCTCTTACTTAAAGCAATCATTAAAAGTTTTCTTTGAGCTTTAGGGAACTTGAGCTACTTGCTGTGCTTTTATAAGTATTCTACTGCTTTTTGGTGAGGTTAGGCTGGGTAAAATGCTCTCCACTTTTTGTGCATGTAAAAATGGATGTTGGTGTGTGTGTCACCGTGACTAAGGGCTGTAGTAGATCACCAGTGGCTGTCTGTAATGTGCACTGCTGGAGGAAGCTGCATGCTGGTGGTATCCATATGCCTGGCTAATGGTTTAAGGAAAACACATCTCCTGAAGGCAGAGCAAGGCTGAGCTACTGTGGCCTGTTTACTTTGATCTGACAAAAAAAGATGCTTAAGCCGTGCATATTCCAACTGAATTTTAAAACCAAGCATTTAGGCACATTACACAGTTAATAACTTCAACTCCATTCTAGTAGTCACAATCTGTTGGATATGTCAATAAAACAGTGTCATTACAGTGGAGGATATATTTAAATAGCATATTTTTAATTAGTTTGGGGTTTTCAATTAGTTTGCGATTCTTGAATTACAATTCTGCTTTAATATTATTTAATTAATATAACTATTATTTAAGAACATATTATTTACAGAACAATGTAATTTTTTTTAACTATTTTATTTAAAAATTGATGTTTAACTAAAATCACATCTTTATGCAACAGGCATAATCTGCCTCTCAGCACTAGAGATACAGGTTCAAATCGCCTTTCTGGGTGGAGTTCCCATGTTTTCCCATGTCTGTGTGAGTTTTCTCAGACACTCCAAAAACATTGATTAAAGGTGAATTGCTCTATCTAAATAGCCCTATCTAAATTCCCCTATATGAAGTGTATATGATAGTCTGGCTCATCACCAAGACTGTAAAGATGTTTAGAGAACGGGTATGGAATAATTTTTGGTAGTTTAAATGTGATATTATTATTATTTCCATAGTGCATTTGTGGCAGTTTATATGTATATGTATGTGTGTAGTATATGTATAGGAGTTATGTTTTTGGTTTGTTATTAGAGGCATCCAGGTAACCTTACCAGCCCTGTGGAATAGTCTGGTTAATTAGGGGCAGGGCTTCGGGGTTAAATGGAGGAGTATTTTTTGTAGGGGTTGCTGGCCTGGGGTCGACAATAGTGCTCCTGTCTGGCAAGGAGTATAGGCAATGCTGCTTAATGGGGATTGTTAGGCAAGGGCTGAGTATGCCATTGGCAAACCTTGCTGCAGGTTAATTGTGTAGTTTTTTATATATACAATTTATTTTTCATGTGCAATAAAACACCTCTCGGGGAAGATTTAAAAGCCCTGTACTCCAGCCAAATTTAATCGAGGATAAACTGATTTTCGTAAAGAGTAGTGCTTGAAAGCCTCTGCGACGTTACAAATGGTGACAGCGGAAAGTCTTGGAATTGAACGCAAAGACTTCAGAACACAGCAGTGTGAAGTTTAAACAAGCTTTGTTACTGAAAGGATGACTCCAAAGAAACCCCCGGTAGCTTACAGCTCACAACAAAGTGAAAATGCAGGCGATAAAGAGGCAGTGGAGAGGGGAATGGTTGAAATCACTTCAAGCAACGCTGCTGGTGGCATAGAGCAAGTATGCAGCCTGTTTCAAGACTTCATAAGAGAACAAAGAGCAAAAGATCAACACTGGCTTTTAGAAACCACTAAACAAGATTGAAGATGGCACAATCAATTGGAGGAAGAAGGTGAAATGGCACAGAGTCAAATCCTGGGAAGCATTCAGTCTGCAGATGACGTACAAAGAGGTACAGAGACCTTCCAACAACAACAAAAACCCATCTTAAACACTGTATGGCTGTCACAAAGAATGCCCATGCTCAAAGAAGCAGATGGCATCAGACAATTGCCCAAGGTGTATTCGGCACTACTTCTGGTACTGCTGTTAGACGGCAAAGCGTGAGCAGTGTATGTGGCTCTGGATATCGAGGACACTGGAAACTACAGCAAAATCAAAAACGCCATCCTAAGAAAAAGTATAAAAAAGTAAAACGAGATTTACAGGCAAATATTCTGAAACAGCACAACTCAAGAGGAACTTTACAAGAGATTTTCAACAGGCTGAAATTGATCTATGAGAAGTGTATGACGCTGAGCAAATAAAAACAGAACCAATAGGAAATGCAATCATCCTGGAGCAGTACCTGAGTCCAGAGCTAAGACATTGGATCGTAGAGTGCTGTCCAGCTTCAGACAAGCAAGCTGTGGAGATAGTGGAGTCAACACCTTCCCAGATCTGTCTCTTCTCAGCGCAGACAAACAAAAAGAAATCTAGAACGTGGTTCCACCAAATCTTTTCAGCAAGAAATCTGGTAGAACAAGCATCACATTGCATAACATTCTGTTAATTCTAGGTCTTTTTATTGGTTACCTTTGGTATTCAAGCTCTCAATTTTTATTGCCGCTCTCATGTTTGTTTTGTGGAGTTATAGTGACAATTTTTGTGTAGTTGAACTTAATTAAACATGCCTTATGAGAGCAGTTTTTCTTACATCAGCTTTAATTACAGTTTTAACAAAAATATTCCTGGTGGTTCTGACAGTGTGATTTGTGAAAAGCTGCAGTTAACATTAAATGCATTAAATATGAATTCATACATAAATACATTTGTGATGCCAGTGCCTTAATATGAGACATCTGAGATTAGAGGGAAAGGACAGAAAAGTACTACATATATCTGGTAATAACATTTAAAATTTGTTCATTATTTAACAGAAACCTTAGAACCACACAGCAGCAGGTATCATTTTTCTAAGATCCTTGTCCTAAGTGATGCTTAGCATTTGTCATAATGCGCTGAAAGCCATAATACCCCTCTCCTTCACTGAATGCTGCTGGACCATCATCTCCACAGGACAATATGCAGTAACTAGGTCACATTATACCCATCAAAGGAATCACAACACTTCGTTTCTAGGACATCCAAAAAGTATGTAGCAAAACGAAGAGCCCCACATTCCTTGCACTCAGTTTACTTTTATTTTGTTTTTAATGTATGCTTTTCTTATTCTCTTGTCTTAATTAGAGTCGTGGGGTACTGAAATCTAGCCCAGCTCTCAAATCGTGAAAAAAAGGGAAATACTCTAAACAGATACTAGTTCATCACCGGGCAGACACACAGGCAAAAACAATGGACAACTTTACATCTAGGGGAAAAAATTATGTCTCTAATTCATAGTGTTTTTAAATTGTTGGAGGAAACTAGAATTGTTGTAAAGTAAATCCACAATGGATCTGAGTGTACAAGTTAACAAGTTAACATGTACAGAAATCATGTCTTCATTGTCTGGCAATTAAACATCATTTTCAAAAGTATTACATTTAAATTTAAAACATTTAAATATTTTTCTGTAATTAAATGGCAGTTAGTGGATGTGTCATGTTTGTTTTGGTCACGTGGTGTGGGTTGGTCTGTGTGTTCACGCCCCTGTAATTATGCACACCTGGGATTGATCACGTTTCGTTATTTAAGCACAACCCACACATAGACTGGGTCAACGCACGCATTCTTACGTGGGGGAATCGCTTGCCACTCGTCCTGCCTGCTCGCCGCAGCTCCCCCCAGCAACACACCTGTCCAGAACAACCCCAGCCCCATGGACCTTTTCTCCGTGCCCGACGAATACCACGACCTGGGGGAGGTCTTCAGTAAGGATAAGTCCTGCCAGCTTCCGCCTCTTACGACTGTGCCATCAACCTCCTGCCAGGGGCATCCCTTCCGTCCAGCCGGATCTATCCATTGTCACGTCCAGAGAGAGAGGCAATGGAGAAGTACGTGTCAGAGTGTCTCGCCACCGGACTGATCCGGCCCTTGACCTCCCCCGTAGGGGCCGGGTTCTTCTTCGTTTCTAAGAAGGACGGCTCCCTACGTCTCTGCATAGACTATAGGGGACTAAACTCCATCACAGTCCCCTACAAATACCCTCTGCCGTTAACATCTTCCGTATTTGAGTCTTTGCAGGGAGCAGCCATCTTCACTAAGCTGGACCTACGGAACGCCTACCATCTGGTCCGTATAAGGGAGGGGGATGAATGGAAGACGGCGTTCAACACCCCCAGCGGCCACTATGAATACTGCGTGGTCCCCTTCGGCCTCAAGAACGCCCCGGCCATGTTCCAGGCTTTAGTGAACGATGTTTTGTGGGATTTCCTGGATCGATTCGTGTTTGTATACCTGGATGACATCCTGATCTTCTCTAAGTCTCCTAGTGAACACGTCCGACACGTACGCCTCGTCCTGAACCGCCTGCTCCAGAACCGTCTATTCGCCAAGGCTGAGAAGTGCTGCTTCCACCAGAAGTCGGTATCCTTCCTGGGGTTCATACTATCCCCCGGGGCTGTGCGACCCGACCCTGAGAAGGTCAGAGCCATCGCCAACTGGCCTGCCCCCACGTCGAGGACTGAGCTCCAAAGATTCCTGAGGTTTGCGAACTTTTGCCGACGCTTCATCAGGAATTACAGCAGCATCACCGCACCACTCACCACCCTCACCTCCACCAAGGAGAAGTTCTGCTGGACCCAGGAGGCACAGCACGCTATGGACTTTCTCAAGGCTTGCTTCACATCTGCCCCCATCCTGATACAGCCAGACCCTATGAAGCAGTTTATTGTAGAGGTCGACGCATCGGGTGCTGGAGTGGGAGCCGTCCTCTCCCAGAAGTCGGAAGGGGTTGCCTCCACCCATGTGCGTTCTTTTCCAGGAAGCTCTCTGCGGCAGAGAGAAACTATGATGTGGGGAACTGTGAGCTGTTGGCGGTTAAGCTCGCACTGGAGGAGTGGCGTCACTGGCTGGAGGGAGCAGCACAGCCGTTTGTGGTTTGGACCGACCACAAGAACTTGGCCTACATACAGTTGGCCAAGAGACTGAACTCCCGTCAGGCTCGATGGGCCTTGTTCTTTGGTTGGTTCAATTTTGCATTGACCTATCGACCTGGTACCCGGAACACTAAGCCCGACGCCCTGTCTCGACGCTTCTCCGGAGAAGAGGATAAACCTGGTAATGATCTGATCCTTCCTCCCCAGTGTCTCATTGCAGGTGTCTCCTGGGAGGTCCGCCGAATCGTGGAACGGGAGCTGGCGAGGGATCCGGACCCGGGTCCACCGAACCGGACCTTTGTGCTCACCGCCGCCCGCTCCGCTGTCCTCAAATGGGGCCCCGAGTCCCGCTGGGCCTGCCACCCTGGAGGGTCCTGCACCGAGGAGATCATCAGGCGTCGCTTCTGGTGGCCCTCCTTGGCAGCTGATGTTCGGCAGTTCGTCCCCGCCTGCACTGTATTCGCCCGCAACAAGACCTCGCATCAGTCACCTGCCGGACTGCTCCAGCCGCTCTCAATACCTCGGCGTCCCTGGTCTCATATTGCACTGGACTTCGTCACGGGTCTGCCGAACTCCAAGGGTAACTCTGTTATCTTCACCATTGTGGACCGTTTCTCCAAGTCTGTTCAAGCTGTGCTCTGAACACTTCTTCAGAGTCTTCGGCATCCCCGTGGACATCGACTCGGACCGGGGACCCCAGTTCATCTCCCAGGTATGGAGAGCCTTCCACAAATTTTTTGGGACTAACGTTTATCTGACCTCTGGTGGCCACCCCCAGTCCAATGGCCAAGCTGAGAGAGCAAACCAGGTGGTGGAGACCACCCTGTGCTGCGTATCCGCCCAGCACCCGGAGCGCTGGAGTGACAATCTTGCATGGGTGGAATACACTATTAACACCGCGCGCAGCTCCGCCACTGGGAAGTCCCCGTTCGAGGTAGCGCTGGGCTACCAGCCCCCCCTATTCCCCGAGGACCAAACCGAAATCAGTGTCCTATCGGTCAACCAACACATTCGTCGCTGCCGTTGCACCTGGAAGAACACACTGGTAGCGCTTTGCCAAGCTCAAGCCATGTCTGCTGTCTCCTCTAACCGTCGACGCCGTCTGGCCCCTAATTACAAGGTGGGGCAACTAGTCTGGCTCTCCACGCTTCAATCTGCTTTTCAGCCGCCAGGATGGACTCACGAATCAGTTTCACCGACTCGCACTTCTCATACAGTCGCTGGTCACTGCCATGCCCTTGTCTCCTGCTACACCGGGAACCACGAGTACTTTTACGAACCTCCACATCGCTGATCAAGTACCGAATCTCTCCTCCGTTTCTTCGCTACACCTCGACGGGGCAGCGGTGCACCCGGAACCTTATCAAGGGGACTTTTAGCAGTGCAGATGTTTCCTGTATCAGTGTGAGTTATATTTTTGCACTCGTTCTTCACTATTTCCCACAGACACGCATAAGATTGTGTATATAATCGGACTATTACGTGGCCGTGAGTTGAAGTGGGCGGAAGCGTCCCAGGCAGCATTTTCTCCGTCCTCTGTGTCGTATGTTTTGTTTGTGGAACGTTTTGGATGACATGGACAACTGCCTCCTTACCATGCGATAGGGCGTGCGCTCGTTAGCCGAGTTTGTGGTTGATTTCCTTTTGGTGTCCGCAGAGTCAGGTTGGAGTGAGCGATCACTGTGCGGCGTGTTCCTTCATGCTCTGAACGACCGTATCCGCGATGATTTGTTCACCCGTGACAAACCTCAGTCGCTTCAAGATCTGATCGATCTCGCGATACGGTTGGATGGACGCATATGGCAGACTCGGTACCCCGTACACCCTATCTCATGTCCCCAAGAGGAACGAATCGCCCTTAGTGCCAATGCACGTTGCTACAAGGGTGGAGAATCGAAGTTCTGGGACTAGACGCACTGAGGACCTTATCAGGCGACATTTCTGGTGGCCCTCTCTGTCCCCGGATGTGCGCCAGTTTGTCAGCTCCTGTGCCATTTGCGCCCGCAACAAGCAGACCACCCTCAGGACTGCTCCAACCACTTTCCATACCTGGGCATCCCTGGTCCCATATCACCATGGACTTTGTCACCGGCTTACTGGACTCCCAAGGTAATTCTGTTATTGTAACTATTGTGGATCGGTTCTCTAAATCTGTCTGTTTAGTGGCATCTCCCAGGTATGGAGAGCGTTTTGCAGCTTTTTCGGGACGAGTGTATCCCTGACCTCTGGTGGCCACCCTCAGTGGGTGAGGCGTGTGTGGAGTACGCCATCAACACTGCACGCAGCTCTTCCACCGGCAAGTCGCCCTTCGAAGTTGCTCTCGGCTACCAGCCACCCCTGTTCCCTGAAGAGCAACAGGAAATCGCTGTCCCCTCAGTTAGGCAGCATATTCTCCGGTGACGCCGCATCTGGAAGAATACAACCATTGCTCTGCGCCAAGCTCAGGCCACGACGGTACATTTGGCTAACCGTCACCGCCACCAGGCTCCTACCTACAAGGTGGGGCAGCTGGTGTGGCTATCGACCAGGAACATCCAGCTAAAGACAGAGTCATGCAAGCTGTCCCCCGCTACATCGGACCGTTCCCCATCACCAGGGTCAACCCCTTGTCAACCCCTTGGCGGTACGTCTCCACCTGCCCCGCCATATGCGGATCCATCCCACATTCCATGTCTCCCAGGTGAAGCCCGTCGTCCACTTCCCTCTGAACCCCAACCCCGGAATACACCAGCCCCGCGCCTCATAGACGGACAACCCATCTACACCGTCCGACGAATGCTGGACTCCCGACGCCGTGGCAGAGGCATCCAGTTTCTGGTGGACTGGGATGGGTACGGTCCTGAGGAGCAGTCGTGAGTCCCCCATTCTGCCATCCTGGATGCCTCCCTCATCTCGGCGTTCCACTGCAGGTTCCCTGACAAACCATTCAGGGTGCCGAGAGGCACCCATTGAGGGGGGGTAATGTCAGCATCTGTCACGTTTTGTCATGCGGTGTGGGTTTGTCTGGTGTCCACGCCCCCGTAATCCTGTGCACCTGGGTCCAATCAAGTTTTCTTTATTTAAGCCATGCACTCCCTTCCTTCCCGGCCAGATGGTCTTGTGCACATGCATATGCTACGCTTTGGTTATTCTTTGTATATGTGTACCTCGATGCTCGTACTGTCTTGTGTTTTGTGTGCAGTTCACCATCCCGCCACTATCACCTGGTTCAAGCCACACTACCTCCTCGGTAGCACTGCGGATTGGAACGCGGCCCCGCTGACGTCGGATGCTGACTACGCCGTGATGTCACGCCATCATCTCCACGTTCCCTGTGTTTATTCCGCCAGCGTCTCGTATCCCCACGTGCTGTTTATCCCCCTGTTTGTGGCAATAAACCCTGTTCTCTGTTCTACCTCTGCATTCAGACTGCTTCATTCCGAGTAGCGGATCCACCACGCTCCGGTCATTGGACCTTAACACATAGAGTGTGTGTGTCAGTGTGAGTGAGTGTGTGCCCAGTGATGATTGGTGCTCTGTCCTAGGTGCATTTGCCCAGCACCAGAAACGTTCTCCCCTAGATGGGCATGGGGAACACCCCCCCCCCCCCACGACCCTAGTAGAGGATAAAGCGGAAGATAATGAATGGATGGATGGAATTTGTAATTAAAGCAAGGGTGTCCACACATTTGGATTGGAGTTAATTTATCTAATAAAATGGATTACTCACTTTAGTCTATCACAGAAATAAGAAACTTTGCAGAGGGGGCACTATTCCTCTTGGGGATTATGAGTGCATTGATGTCAACCCTAAAACAGCAAACTATCATTGCTGACATGGTGGAACTTGTTAAAATTCTATGAGAGTGCCAGATTGGGCAGTGCAGCCTCTCCATCAGGAAGTTCTTTTTCATGTTCTCAGACAGAGCAGAAGGCCCCCAGCATTCTCTGATGCTTAGCTAAAGCACTTTAATCCTTGCTTGTCTGAATACAGTCCCTTACAATCTGTGTCTCATGTCCCTCAGCAAGCCATCCTTTAGCTGTGAAAGTGATACATAATTTGTAACATTTCCTGAGGATTTTCTTTCAGTGCTCTGTACATTCTTTTGTATTTAGTGTCTTTAATGGTATATATATATATATAATTATATGTGCTGTATATATGTGCAAATCACACGTATATACAGTTTATTAGTGTAAATATACTAAATCTTGAAATAAAGCTTTTCATATGGCACATTAGACGTTGTGGCAGAAGTGCGATGGTGCTTGGGAAAAAGGCGGCGCCTTCGGCAGTGGACTTTGATTATGCATAATTAACGCACCTGGCGTGGCTCCGCCTGATGAACGTGTGGACCCTTTATAATCTGAAACATCCTATACTGTAGGGGGAGAGATCAACCACAAGCTGTAGGAATGCAAGGACAAGCAGATCCATCACCAACATGTTTAGATGTATTTTAAAATAATGTGTTAATGAAATCAGTCCTGAGCTTGTGAAATACTGTCTCCTTTCAAATCCACCGCCCTCATTACATACATATTATAATGAACTTTTGGTTTAAAAATGAAACCATTAGAGCACATGTAAGTAAGTTCACATGTATAATGGTATCAATAAAAAAGTTGCTCAAATCCACTTGTCATGTCATGTGAATTAATCTGGAGAAACAGATAAGTTAAAAAAAAAGTTAACATTTACCTAAAATTATGATGAATTATGATTCATCACAGCGTTCTGGTAACTTGCTAGTCATGTGTGGTAACAAAACAGTTTTTTGACATCGAATTGTCTGAATTGTTTTTTAAAAATATATTGATGTTGACAGTTTGTTGACTGGTTCACCTTTCATGGTTAAAGCTGTTAAAGCTGAAGTTGCAGTTTCTGCCGATGCCAAAGGCCACATTTTCACCAAGTGTGATTTCTGTTTTTTTTAACCATGAAATAAAATGAATTGACAGTGTGAAGGGTAGATTGAGGGTTTAAAGATGTTGGATTGAAGTATCTTTTCAATTCCATTTCCATTTCATTCCCATTTATAAACTAATGCAAAAATCACACTCTCACTGCCACATTCTTATTTTCATAAACAGTTATAAAAGGAAGATGCCACAGTGATATGGCTCATTGCAGGAAAAGAAGGGCAAGTCATGGAGTTCTGCTTTCACCGTAGTGTTAGTGACTTGCTGCTACTGAGTGGGTATTTGAGGGGCATACAAGTGGCTATATGCTGGAGAGATTTGTTGGCCAATGGATTCCCTTGCCTTCTCTCCAATATAGGATTACAATAAGGTGTGAGTGGGTGTCTTTTTTCAATCTATAGAACATGAATCTATCAAACACATGTTTGTCATGTGTTTGTCTCTTAACACATGTTTGTCAAAATGTGTTATGACAAAAACAAAGGTGATTTATAAGGACCTCATATGAAGAATTGGTGATGCTTACCAGGCTGGAAAAAGTTACAAATCTTTCTCTAAAAATACAAATCAATGAAATATCTTGACCTTTCTTTTTTCGAATTTGTTGGTGCGATTTAAAATTAATTGTTTAGTTAATAATGGCAAGACATTCTGTCCCAGATGTAGCAAACTACCGTAGTTTAAAAATGGAACTTTTGATGTTTCTGTCAGTAGCCACTTCTACAAATGTGTTGTAAATATCAGACATTGAAAGATTCCTGTTGTTTTACAGAGAACTCATTCACACTGTCACACTCACCTACCTTGAACAAAAGGGAGCCAGGCACGCAGGTAGCAGAATAACAGACTTTATTAAAGGTGTAGGGACACCAAAACACACAGAGGTACAAACGAGCAAACATAAAACTAAACGACGTGCACAGCGGAAGGGGAAACCAGGAGATATATACAAAAAGACACCCGACCACGTGCACAAAACAAACCAATGAAAAGAAAGAGCTAATTAACTTAAATGAGGACCATGAATGAAAGTTAATTAAGTCAATTAATAACTGAAGAACAGAAGAACAGGTGACAGGTGCCCTAGGCACCCGTTACACACACCTAATTGCAATTCCCATAATTTCAAACATCTGACTTTTCTTGTTTTTTTTTACCTTTAAATCATCTGCTAATATCAGGTTTTCATTGTTTGCTACATATGTAATACTGTATCATTTTGTTCAATAAATAAATGATAATTGCAAGATTATTCTATGTTATGTTCCATTTGCATTTTTAATGTAATTTCTGGATTTTTAGTAAATTTAAGAAATCGAATTTATGCAGAAATAGTGAAAGGGGTTCACAAACTTCCAAAAACTTACTCTTGCTCTTATTCTCCCTTTCTTGACATTGTTTACTCCTATTTACTCACTTTTTCAGTCTCCTTATGCTCCCATCCATCCATCCATCCATCCATTATCTCTCTAGGTGCGATTCTCCATGCCCATCCAGGGGAGAACGTTTCGGGCGCTGGGCAGATACACCCAGGACAGGGTGCCAATATATCCCTGGGCACTCACTCACACAAACACACGCTATATGGGGCAATTTGGAGAATTCAATTGACCTTGATCCATGTTTTTGGACCGTGGGAGGACACCGGAGAACCTGGAGGAAACCCACGCGGACACGGGGAGAACATGGAAACTCCACCCAGATTGGGATTCAAACCTAGCTCTGTGAGGTGAACGTGCTAACCACTAAGCCACCATGCTGCCCCTCCTTATGCTCCCATGAAACAAAAATTTCTAATAATTTTCATTAATATTATATGTTTTTTTTATATTGTACAGAATATACAACCCTAGATCCAAGAGCTGGGATGCTTTGTAAAATACACAATAATTTACAAATTTCATTTTATTGTCAATAGGACATTAACAACATATCAAATCTTCAAACAGACATTAAACTATTTTAATGCTACATCCAAAAAATGCAGGGCTGTTTACATAAATATAAAGCATGGTCTGAATTTCATTGTCAGCAGTTTCAGTGCATTTTGTTTTTCAACATTTGTGACTCACTTGACCTTCGGCAGTGTCCTTCCCAAACAATTTGCAAATGTTTGCACCTTAATACACAAAATGGTTAAGCAGCATAACAGCAGGTGGAACCAAATGGATGTATATAATGCAGTCAGATCAAAACATCACTGAGATTTCTGGCTGAATCAGACAAAATAACCCTCTTTTTTAAGTCAATGTAAGGACATGGATTTTGTGTTTTAAAGCTAACAGGAGTAATTTTAACACTTAATTTTTTGCATGTCCACTTACTTTAGCATGCTGTGCCATGTAACAACAAGAACATCAGTTTTATCAGAATTTAGAAGCATGAATATATCGAGCTATTTGATAACAATTAGATTTTAAGGATTACCATAACAATCATTCATTCATTCATTATCTCCCGCTTTATCCTCTATTAGGGTCGCGGTGGGGTTCCCCATGCCCATCCAGGGGAGAACATCTCGGGCACTGGGCAGAAAGACCCAGGACAGGGTGCCAATCCATCGCTGGGCACACACTCACTCACACAGACACACTCTATATGGGGCAATTTTTGAGAATTCAATTGACTTGATCCATGTTTTTGGACTGTGGGAGGAAACCGGAGAATCCGGAGGAAACCCACGCAGACACGGGGAGAACATGGAAACTCCACCCAGATGGGGATTCGAACCAGGTATCACTAGCGCTGAGAGGCGAACGTGCTAACCACTAAGCCACCGTGCCACCATAACAATCAAATTTTGATAATTATATGTATGTTATTCTGTTTTAATAATAGTTGTTTAATAATAGTTTTCACACAGCCATGAAAGCCAAAACTGTCACATATGGAACAATATAATAACAATATTTAATAAAATTGTTGATTGTTTTTGATAAATGCAAAAGAAATTTAGAACTAAAATATAAGCAATAATTAGCTTTTGGGTATAAATGTACCCACCATACATGTGTGACATTAACAAAATGTAATATATTGTATTTTATGAAAAAGGCTTTGCCCTAAGAAATCTTTTTTTTCTTTTTTTATAAGAAATTTTTCTCTGTAGTGTAACACTATATTGTAACAGGCAGCGGAAGCAATTTCATGCTCCAGAAGACATGATGTATAAACAAAATAGATTCTGATATCCTCATGAAAGCCACAAAGGATAGAGAAGATGATCTTCTAAACTTAATTCTTCGGGGTTGACGTGAAAGTATTGCATATATTGCTGCACTGCACCGGTTGGTGCATGCATGACATCTGAACATGCTTTGTAATACCTCTAAATATATAATGGAGTTTCAGAATGGAAATATGCAAATGCAAAGTCTTTGATAAGACAGCACAGATTTCATTGGGACCTTAAGACCTGACAAAGCAAGAGTGGATCACTTTTGCACAGGCTGTGCCATGGTATTTTGTATTATCCAAATGTACTGAATGTGAATGTGTATTTACGTCATATATTGGAGAGGAACAAGTAAGTAAGGTCAATGACATAAAAGCACGACATGAAAGAGAAATCCCACGTAATGTGCCACACAGAAAAGAGAGTGCCATGTGCTCAGAAATAGAAGGAAATGTTTGATCAGCAGGACAGTCCCATCAGGACTCTTGCAGACACTATGTGTGAAACAGACTTTGACTTAGCATGTCTAACAAGAATTTGGATAATTGAGCTTTTATAGATTATGCCTAGCTCAGTATGCCTTTTAACAAAATATTTCTGCTTCACCATTTGAATATACACTATCTAAACAAAAGTAATGATACTTACTTCTTAATTATTTAAATTAGTTTAGTAACTTACATCCCAGTCCAACAAATGTTTAAATCAAGCACCTTGTTATGTATTTTGGGCAACTGTAGAGTTTGGGAAAATAGTTTGAGAAAAGTATTGTTTTGTTTCAGGTTGACTGTACTCCAGTGCACAAAGCAAGGGCATGTTTTTGAGTTTTTTGTTCAAGTGAAAGATTATTTACATTGTTTTCACAATATTATAATAAGTATGTATGTGGCGGCACGGTGGCTTAGTGGTTAGCACGTTCGCCTCTCAGCATTATGGATTCCCGGTTTGAATCCCAATCTGGGTGGAGTTTCCATGTTCTCCCCGTGTCCGCGTGGGTTTCCTCCAGGTTCTCCCCGTGTCCGCGTGGGTTTCCTCCGGGTTCTCCGGTTTCCTCCCACGGTCCAAAAACATGGAACAAGTTAATTGAGTTCTCCAAATTGTCCCATATAGAGTGCGTTTGTGTGAGTGAGTGTGTGTCCAGCGATAGATTGGCGCCCTGTCCTGGGTTTCCTCCAGGTTCTCCACGTGTCCACGTGGGTTTCCTCCGGTTTCCTCCCACGGTCCAAAAACATGGAACAAGTCAATTGAGTTCTCCAAATTGTCCCATATAGAGTGTGTTTGTGTGAGTGAGTGTGTGCCCAGCGATAGATTGGCGCCCTGTCCTGGTGTATCTGCTCAGCGCCCGAAACGTTCTCCTCTGGATAGGCATTGGGGATCACCCCCCCGACCCCCCGTGACCCTCATATAGGATAAAGCGGAAGATAATGGATGGCTGGAGTATGTATGTGTATGAAGTATGAATGTAGGTGTTCAGTCAATATATGATAGATAGATGGGACAACACTGACAATATAAAACTTTGACACAATGTAAAGTAGTCATTGTACAGCTTGTATTACAATGTAAAAGTATAACAGTGCCATTAAAATAGCCAAATTATGCACAAAGTTTAAATTTTTTGTGTTCACCATTTTTTTCCAGCACTACTTCATTCTCTTGGCCATGGTGAAGTCTCACTAGAGCTTTACAGGTTGCCACAGAAGTTTTACACTTCCTTGATGACATTACAGAACTGGTAGATGTAATAAGACCTTGCACTCCTCCACCTTCTATTTGAGGATGCCTCACAGATGCTTAACAGGGTTAAGGTCTGGCAGTGGTGGTCTTGGTATGGTGTTTGGGGCTGTTATCATTATTAGGTATGGGTATGTAAAACCATAAAATTCAAAGTATTGACTGTATTATGAATCTGTTTTTCTAAAGCTACAGTCTTCGTCTAAAACTTTAAAGCTTTGATCGGTTTATGATGTGTTCACATCTGTTGATTTTATTTCAATTGCTGCAGCACCAAACAAACTAATACATTCTAAACTAATATCTTTGTGTTTATTAGTTTATTAGTTTACTTTGTGTTTGTGTGTGTATGTGCATACATGTGTGCTTGTGTCTAATTTTTTACACTCACATTGTTGGCATTTTGTGTATCATGTCACAATGTAGGCTTAGTGGTTAGCACGTTCGCCTCTCAGCGCTAGGGATTCCCGGTTCGAATCCCCATCTGGGTGGAGTTTCCATGTTCTCCCCGTGTCTGCGTGGGTTTCCTCCGGGTTTGTGAAAATAGTTTGGGAAAAGTATTGTTTTGTTTCAGGTTGACTGTACTCCAGTGCACAAAGCAAGGGCATGTTTTTGAGTTTTTTGCAGGTTCTCCGGTTTCCTCCCACGGTTCAAAAACATGGAACAAGTGAATTGAGTTCTCCAAATTGTCCCATATAGAGTGTGTTTGTGTGAGTGAGTGTGTGCCCAGCGATAGATTGGTGCCCTGTCCTGGGTGTATCTGCTCAGCGCCCGAAACGTTCTCCCCTGGATGGTCATGGGGAACCAAATTATGCACAAAGTTGAAATTTTTTGTGTTCACCATTTTTTCCAGCACTACTTCATTCTCTTGGCCATGGTGAAGTCTCACTAGAGCTTTACAGGTTGCCACAGAAGTTTGACACTTCCTTGATGACATTACGGAGCTGGTAGATGTAATAAGCCCTTGCACTCCTCCACCTTCTATTTGAGGATGCCTCACAGATGCTTAACAGGGTTAAGGTCTGGCAGTGGTGGTCTTGGTAGGGTGTTTGGGGCTGTTATCATAATTGACCACTGCCCTGCAACCCAATTTCTAAAGGGAGGGGATCTTGCTCTAAAAGGCTTTTTTATTCTTACAATCTAAGATCATATTTGCTTGTAAAAGTTTAGATTTAATATTTTTATTAGGTTTGGGTATGTAAAACCATAAAATTCAAAGTATTGACTGTATTATGAATCTGTTTTTCTAAAGCTACAGTCTTCGTCTAAAACTTTAAAGCTTTGATCGGTTTATGATGTGTTCACATCTGTTGATTTTATTTCAATTGCTGCAGCACCAAACAAACTAAAACATTCTAAACTGATATCTTTGTCTGATGTCTTTGATAAAACTTGCAACACACGTGTTACATTGGGGGACGCAGTCCGTCTAAAGGCGGCGCTGCGCGGTGCTATATGGGAGTGACCAGGCGACCAGGTAAGCAACAAGGGGTCCTTTATTCTCCGATCAGCGGGAACGCAGCTGGAAGCACGGTGGAATGTGCCGGGAGCAAAACATAACCCAAAAACTGAACCGAAACGATCGCAACGCAGGACCAAAACATAGCACATATAAATCCCCCCCGTAACGTATGCATGTAGCATGAATATAATGCTGGCCTGCTGACTCTGGGCTCATGCGCACTTAAGTGTAGTCAGCAGGCCACATGTGATTAGTTGGAGCCAATCCCAGCTCTAGAGGATGGGCCCTACCTACGGGAACCCTGAACGGACAAATCCTGAACTAAGAAAACAGGGGGGAGTGGCCTAGCACTCCCAACCCTGACAACATGTTTCTGATTACTAGGGCTGTATTCAACAAAGGTTTTTCATAGTCGAATCTGATTCGTCAGATTTTCTCTATAGTCGACTGATAGTCGAATCAGTTAAAATTTCACCACAAGATGGCGCTATAAGCGTGGTTTTTAAAAAAGATTTTTAAAAATATTTTACTCGTTTTTCTAGAGCACCGTAAATGAGATCCCCGTTCTGGACTTTTTTCCACTTTAAAGGAAAAACCTAAAAAAAAAACCTAAAAACCTAGAAATTAGGATGATTTTATTTGACAAAAGGCTATATACAGTATATAACGAAAACAAAGACATTTCATGTAAAAACTAATGCTTAGCAGCAGCCATGGACACCCCCATGTGGTCAAAATGGTACATTCGACTATGAGGTTCATAGTTGACTACGGTTCTCCGAATCGAATCGTCGAATAAGCGAATATTGCAGCTCACCCCTACTGATTACATTATTTTATTTCACACACACTTAAGTGATACAACTGATCTTATAAGCACTTGCAGAGTGTCTAGTAATAATTACTACTGTTTTTGTGTTTGTGTGTGTATGTGCATACATGTGTGCTTGTGTCTAATATTCTACACTCACATTGTTGGCATTTTGTGTATCATGTCACAATGTAGTCTTAGTGGTTAGCACATGGATCAAGTCAATTGAGTTCTCCAAATTGCCCCATATAGAGTGTGTATGTGTGCGTGTCTGTGTGAGTGAGTGTGTGCCCAGCAATAGATTGGCGCCCTGTCCTTGGTGTATCTGCCCAGCGCCCGAAATTTTCTTCCTTGGATGGGCATGGGGAACCCCACCGTGACCCTAATATAGGATAAAGTGGAAGATAATGAATGAATGAATGTCACAATGTAAGCAAGAAAATGTTCAGTTGAATTGATTTTTAAAGGTTAATATCAGTTATTGCTGAGGTTAAGGTGAAGTGAATGGAAGTCTTTACCAAATCTTGCAACTGCATATAAATGAGCTTTTGCATCTGCATGTCCTGTAGGGAAAATAAAGGTTTTAATACCAAATTTAATTTGCAGTTTGAAAATGTAGCATTTAAAAATTTGTTATTGATGTGAAACCATATTACATTCACAGTAAATAATGTATGGTTTTAGTATTTGCTTGGCATATGTATTCTTAAACACTGCCAATTATGTGGCTTGCCTGGGGAGACTGTTGAGACACTAATTACCTTAAATATGTCACAGGGTATCACATTGATGCTCTGCTCTACTGTCATTCAAAAACACAACCCAGAGTGTCTGCGACACAATTAATCGGGTAATGATTTTAATGTTTCCTGGCCGATGATTAAATGTAATTGCCCTAATTGAAGATTTATTTCATGCCTCTACTGTTGATGTGAAAGTGACTAGACAGGATGGTCCCAGTGCTGTGAAGAACATTTAAAATCCTCAATTACCACACTATTATATGGCATTGACCTTTCGCTATTTTAATTTCATTATAGACATAATTGTAGTGTCCTGTCCTTATCCTCTCAAAGTACAGTGCTCCAAAGCACTTCAAAGTTTCCCACATATAATATGCTTATTTATATTGTTTCATGCTTTTATATATATATATATATATATATATATATATATATATATATATATATATATATATATATATATATATATATATATATAGTATATATACAGTATATACAGTATATACTATATATATATATATATGTGTGTGTGTGTGTGTGTGTGTGTGTGTGTGCACTGCACCACCAAAGTCAGATCACAACAGGCTTTTAAAGAGAATGCAAATTTGGTGTATTGCCTGTAACGTCCAAAACTCATCCATGAATCATGTCAGGATAGCAAAGACACACTGACACGCCCCAAATTAAGCTGCAGGGTGCACGTTTTAGATCGCTAAAATAAAGCCCCTTGAGCTGCTTCCTCTTATAATTGCTTTCTGTGGTAATTGAAGTAACCATGTGGATTTGTTTAGAAAACACACACACACACACACACACACACACACACACACACACAGTCTTTTGACTTTATGATCTATAGAGAACATACATAAGCAAATAATATAAATAAAAGTTTTTACCACTAGTATATTATTTATTTAGTAGTGTGAGAAACATATTTAACTGACCACCTACTGTGTAAGATGGAAGCATTAACAATGTATCATTAGGATGACATGTTATTAAAAGAACATTGATGTGTAATTAATTGTCATTTTCAATGGGTTTAAGTATGCTGCACTGGAGGAGGGTAATTGTTGTTGGCAGATAATATGTATGCATGTCATTGCATTCAGTCTGGGCACATTACGAGACGGGCCTTTAATTTCTACTTCTAATGAGTGACTACACGTGCAGAACAATATCAGACGTCCTCACTAATTCTCTATCTCCAGTGTTCTTTTCCCCAGAGATGAAGCTAAGATTTAATTTTAAAATCATGGAAAAAGGTTTGCTTTTAATTGCTGCTTCACAGCAGTCTGCATGTGGGCTGTGTAAAGATTTAAGAAGTGTTTTGAGTGATATGGTTTTAGCTTTCATTTCATGCAGTAAGTCTAAAAATGACTAAAATATTGATTTCTTATTCTCTTGTCAGCCAGTTACCATCTCTGTCTGTCTTAATTAAATTTATGCCACAAAATAACAATTTAATTAAAACCAACTGTTTTTGTCAGCATGTTTTTGTTTTTGTTTTAGTATGCAAATACACCATCTATTAATCTTGCATTAACATATTAACAGTTTTTTAAGCCTTATGATACAAACATTATAATTGCCCTACCGAAAACAGCCTTGTCTATCACATTTATTTATTAAAAATATAAGTAAATTTTTTTGTCAAAGCTCATCCTGTTTTCAAGGTGATCATCAGAGTTTGAAAGAAATGAAGATTAAAGCATCTGATTATTTCAAATTTACAGAATGTCAAGGCAAACTAAGGTGAATCAGATTTTCTGCACAGCAGTTTGGCACTTCTTTGTGAGTTCAGAACACAAACTGTCACTTTTTTGTAGCGAACACCTTCAGGCTAAAACCAATAACTGCTACTTCAGTGGGAATAGGAAATAAATAAACAATTAAACAAGAGAAAAATATTGACTAGCTGCCATGTGCATTTTTTGTGCTTGAATTACAGCTATATATAAAGTCTTGTACTGTACATGATTTAGATTTAAGTGAACTTAACATCCAAAATCATTCTAATTAATAAACCTGTTTAACAAACCTGTATTAGTTTACATTTGTGAAGTTTAGTCTGTATGTTACTAAAACCAGAACAGCTTAAAAATCTGATTAAAAATCTAATATGTTCTTGAGTAGCATGGAAATACATTAGATGCTGTAGCCTTACAGCAAGTAAATTCAGGGCTTAATTCTCGGGAAGGTTGGATAAGGTGTGAAGCTGGAATGTTTCCTTTCACAGTCTAAAATGTGCTTGTAGGAAATTGGTCATTTAAAATTTCCCTTAGTATAAATGTGCACTTGTGGCCATAGTCACATAAATAAATTATATAAAATGGCTATAAAACAAACAAAAAATATAAACCTTATATTTAATATAACATTAAGTGGAGGGTGATTTTTCCAGCCATGTTGGCTTGGTGGTTAGCATGTTTGCATCTCAGTGCTAGGGATTCCCGGTTCCAATCCCAATCTGGGTGGAGTTTCCAAGTTGTCCGTGTGGGTTTCCTCCAGGTTCTCTGGTTTCCTCCTACAGTCCAAAGACATGAATCAGGGTCAATTGAATTTTCCAATATAGAGTGTGTGCGTGTGAGTAAGTTTGTTCTCCCCTGGATGGGCATGGGGAACCCCACCACGACCATTTGTAGAAAAAAGCAATCTTTATGCATAATGTCAATGAGTTTTGCTATTGTCATGTTTTTTTGACAAAAGCAAATAAATAGTGCCATTCACAGGACAAATATTTATAGGTAATTTCCATTACTCCGTACAACTGTGCTTGAAAATGTGTCCCATATTCAAGTGCAACAAAATGTTTTTGTCTGTGTTATGTTTTATTTTTATTGTCTGCAGCAGATTTGACCATATTAATGGTACATGCAAATGGATAATTTACTAGGTATATAAGATAAAGTACATAAAGTACATAGCATCTTTCTTTGCAACAACGTTTTACAATGAAAGTTTCACAATGTAAGAGCCTACAAAATAAGAAAAATGAATTAAGAAGACAAATAAGCTTTGCTTCAAAGACATTAATTGGTTATTAAGATTTACTTGGTGATTAACATAAAATGATGCTTATGAGCTATCAAATTTGCCCATAGGATTCCTCTGCAGTGCAATTACATCACATTAGAAAGAGATTATGTATTCTTTATGGACATTACAAAAAGGCATTTGAAAGAAGTGAGTGTGTGTGTGTGTGTGTGTGTGTGTGTGTGTGTGTGTGTGTGTGTGTGTATACGTGTGTGTATGTGTGTGTGTAATTTTCTAAAATTTATCAAGTTACACAACAAAGTACAAAATGCCTAGAGTCCCTCCTACAGGATTCATATAAAATGAGCTCTGTGTTGACAAATGACAAAATGCAGAAATGGTGTGTGTAAAATGAAATCCAATCTTACTGCTTCCACAGAAATCATAATGGTAAGCAGAAAAATTATAATAAATTTACTTTGAAAAAATGTTGCTGTCCATAAATCTGGGAAACATTACAAAGCCATTTCCAAATCTTTTAAAGTCTTTTATTTCAAATCATGACTAAAAAATATTAAGTACAGTTAATAACTAAGTGATTTCAGTAAATTATCCCAAAGATCAGACAAATTAATGCTTAGAGAAGCTGATTGAAATTGGTTCATACAACAGGATTGTAATTCACGCTAGCAAATCTACAACAAAAAGGCTGAAAAAGAAAAGGATTAAGGTGCTTCAATGGTCTGTTCAAAAGTCCAGAATTGATTGCTGTGGCAGGACTTTGTGAGAGCTGATGAACCGGTGCCTTCAAATGTCAATAAACTAAAGCAATGTTGTATAAAAAAACAAAAACACAGCTGAAGGAAATCATGGTTACAACTGCATCCTGTTATCCTCCTTCGTGTATAGAAAGAAAAAATAATAATGCTGGATGTCACTGTTACATATCTGTTCGTCTTGTCTTCTGCCATTTAGCAGACACTTTTAACCAAAGCCACATACAAATGTGACAACACAATTCAGTAGTAAAGGAAAAATCCAGCTATACTGTACAATTTTCAAACCTGATCATTATCCTATCATGCACTCCCATCTCCTTTTTTTAAAATTATTTTTAACCACCTTCCTGGTAGGCAGCTGGGTGATTAACAGTTCCTGAAAGCTCTGAAATCACATCCCTTGAGTGTCAACCTCTGACCATTGGTTCTGTGCTGGTGTCGTGTGTGAGTATGTGGAAAGGTCCTGCAGTACAGTCTGTATACTCTGTCTGCGCCTCTTGCAGCATTTGGATTAGTTGATGCTGGTTAGTGCATACGGCACCTTTAAGGCACCCTAATACGGCGCCTCATACGAGCCTGTCTGCTCTTACATTCCCCTCGAGAATACTATACTTTTAAACAATGTCTCAGTGCTGAGAGTGCTGAGAGACCACAATTTCTATCTAAGCAATGAGTCTTACTGCATGAGGGTGAGACAATGATGCAAAAGCTTGCCATAATGAATGCTGATAAAGGAACTAGGGTATAGGCTATCAAATAGACTGGCAGAAATTAGGAAGCATGTGGCATTTAGAAACACTGAGATAAAACCTGACCTGTGTTGGAGAAATCAGGTCGGAGAAATTGATGTAAATGTTGAATGTAAACACGGTGTTGAATTTGAAAAAATTCATATCAGTAATTTACACAGATAAGATAAACACGTGGGCGGCACGGTGGATTAGTGGTTAGCACGTTAGCCTCTCAGCGCTAGGGATTCCCGGTTCGAGTCCCTATCTGGGTGGCGTTTCCATGTTCTCTCCATGTCCGCGTGGGTTTCCTCCGGGTTCTCCAGTTTCCTCTCACAGTCCAAAAACATGGATCAAGTCAGTTCAAGTTCTCCAGATTGTCCCATATAAAGTGTGTATGTGTGCGTGTCTGAGTGAGTGTGTGCCCAGCGATGGATTGGCGCCCTGTCCTGGGTCTATCTGCCCAGCGCCCAAAACGTTCTCCCCTGGATGGGCATGGGGAACCCCACCGCGACCCTAATAGAGGATAAAGCGGGAGATAATGGATGGATGGATAAACACGCTTTATAATTTCAATTTCAGTTGTCCATTTTTAATTTGTCATTTATCTACGGTATTCAGGTGGCATGCTGACAGTTAGGCTAAGGAGTTTGTCCTTGTTGAATGCTGAAATAGACACACTAGAGTTCATGCAGTGGGTTGTTTGAAGTGGGGCGTAAGTACTGGTTTTATCCTCATTGATAAAACATCTTCATGTGCTATAGTCAACTCTGGGGCAGCTTTGATTAACTGGAGCAGAATGAGCTGACATGCATGAGAGCAGGTTTTAAGTGCCTCTAGCAGGGAATCCTTATTGATCTGAACTGAAGTTAAAAGTCTTCCTGAATTCTAAATCTGACAGGATGAGCAACCAGAGGGACAAATGGCAGTAAAAATGGCTTAAAAGGAATTTTGGTTTTCACATTGCAGAGATAAACATAGTGCCATGAAAATCTGACAGTGTCTTATGTATTAGTGCAAATTTAATAGCAGCAAATGTGTAATGCTTTGTCTGAGAGACAGTGGCAGTGGAAGTGGATAAAAGCTTTTCGTTACTCATGGCAGCATGGTAGCTTAATGGTTAGCACGTTCGCCTCTCAGCGCTGAGGATCCTGGTTTGAATCCTGATCTGGATGGGGTTTCCACATTCTCCCCGTGTCTGAATGGGTTTTCTCCAGATTTCATCCACAGTCGAAAAACATTGATTCAAGGTAACTTGGCTTAGAAACTCACATCGACTGCAATCCACTACCACTAGTCATGGTGCTCAGGTCCTCCATGGCATCAATCATGTAACATTCTCTTACTACCAATGCAACCGTATTAATATTTTTCTGCATTATATATGTATTTTATATACTGTAGAATATGGAATTTTCTTACTATTTATTTAATCTCCAAAATATATCATTTTTTAATAAATTTTTTAACATCATTTTTTGAAAAACAATTATGAATGACTTGCAGACTAGATAATTATTCATCCATCCATCCATCTATTCATTATCTTCTGCTACTAGGGTCGCGGGGTGGGGGGGGGGTTCCCCATGCCCATCCAGGGGAGAACATTTTGGGCGCTGGGCAGATACACCTAGACAGGGTGCTAATCTATTACTGGGCACACACTCACTCACACAGACACACACACAAACACACTCTATATGGGGCAAATTTGGAGAATTCAATTAACCTTGATTCATGTTCTTGGACTGTGGGAGGAAACCGGAGAACCTGAAGGAAACCCACAAGGACAAAGGGAGAACATTGAGATTGGGATTCGAACCGGAAATCACTAGCGCTGAGAAGCAAATGTGCTAACCACCAAGCCACCGTGCCGCCCAGATAATTATTCAGTACATACAAATTTATTTGAACTAAGGTAATGTGGGTAAATTTAGAACTAACTATTCATCTCCAAATTTGGTTAATGCAAAGACATCCCTTGTTCACCAGGCCCCAAAAAGACAGACTTAATGTTATTAGTGCTTAAAAGACATTTTTTTACAAGTATGCAGCTAAAGTCATTCCACAAAATGTTTTGTGATAATGCATGCTTTCAACACCTTCACACGCTGAATGATGCCACTGTGTCAGTGATTATCTTTGCCAAGTCAAGAGTGGAATGCAGATGTCTCCTCCAGCTGCTGATTATTCACCAGTGTCACCACTCATCTGCCTGTCAATGCACTCCAGTTCTTGGGGTCAATTACAATAACCATTTTAACAACCATTTATATAATGAAGGGTATTCATACATCATCTTCTCTTCCCTCTACAGTACATATTTACATTAAATTAAGTATACTAGTTTTCTTTATGAAAAGCTTGATTCATTTTTTTTTAGAGAACATTGTCACTCAGCAAAGTACAGGTACAAAGACAATTATACGTTGGTCTTCACACTGCCTAAGAATTTTTTTTTTACCATTACATATACATTTTTTATTTATATATTACATTTATAATGATGGAACAAAACAAAACATGTCTGGAAAAAAGGTAATAGTTTTTCATTCATTCATTCATTATCTCCCGCTTTATCCTCTATTAGGGGCGAACGTGCTAACCACTAAGCCACCGTGCCGCCAGTAATAGTTTTTGTTTTTTTAAATTTTATTAATTTTATTTAATTCTAATGATAAGATTTTTTTTTCCCAAATGATACTAATCAGAAATGATGATGATAATTTATGATAATTTGGCAAGAATTAGAAAATCATAAAAAATTAAATATTAGATAAACAATAAAACATAATTTAGGCAGGGGTGTCAAATCATTTGTAAAAGTTTGTATATACCGCATATTGTAGAATATATATATATATATATAATTTTTTAAACAATAAAAATACATATGCTGTAATGTACCATCATGAAAAAAAACTTCTTTGCTGTGTTTTGTTTGATATAATTTTTTTTGTTTGAAAAAATACTAATTAAATTAATCAATTAAACATTTAATTATTAATTAAAAGGCCTTGAAAGCAGGTAAAATCAACCTAAGATGAACGACACAAAATGCAAAGGTAGCATCAAAAATTTATTACTGTCTTCTTGTGAATTATGTGGTTAAGAAACAGTCAGTAATCTCTTAATTAATTGGCTATCCTCAGATGTGTTCACTTATACCAGGGGTGCCCAATACGTCGATCGCAATCGCAGGGGTGTTGGGTAGATCGCGATGGAGGTTCGAAAAAAAAGCGCTCATCAGCGCGTATCACGTGTCAGCGCTTTTTTGCAGCACAGTATCTGAAGCTGCCCAGCGATAGATTGGCGCCCTGTCCTAGGTGTATCTGCCCAGCGCCCGAGACATTCTCCCCTGGATGGGCATGGGGAACCCCACCGCGACCCTAATACAGGATAAAAGCGGAAGATAATGAATGAATGAATGAGTATCTGAAGCACATATACTGTATACACACACACACACGCGCGCACATTTTAACAAACACAACATGATTCATTCTGAATCGCAATCTCTATTGCTGTGCAAGCGAGCCGTCTGCTCCCCGCCTGTCTCTTTTGCTGTTCCCAAAACCTGCATGTGGCCATGCCTTCATGCCTAAATCCGAAACACTGCCTCCCGAATCATCTATGTTAGATAGATGTTTCTGTTTGTTTTTTTGCACTTTATTTGACTGTCAAGATGAGTGAAGGACTTTGACCCCAAAATAATTAAAATGCCACTTTCATTTAGAGTTGGAGGATGAATATTTTTTTACAATATCAAACTCAAAATGCATTTGCTTGATTTGCCAAGTAGCCATTGCACTTTCAAAGAAGTTCCATCCATCCATTATCTTCCACTTTATCCTCTATTAGGGTCAGTGGTTGCCACATGCCCATCCAGGGGAGAACGTTTCGGGACCCAGGACAGGGTACCAATCTATCGATGGGCACACAGACACACAAACACACTCACTCTATATGGGGCAATTTGGAGAATTCAATGGACCTTCGTCCATGTTTTTGGACTGTGGGAGGAGACACGGGGAGAACATGGAAACACCACCCAGATCGGGATTCGAACCTTGAATACCTAGCTCTGAGAGGCAAACATCCTAACCACTAAACCGGCATGGTGGCCCACCAAAGAAGTTCCAATGTCATGCTATTTGCTGGAATGTGTTTAATAAAAGAGCAATATTCATGAAAATGGCAATCTGAAGCCATTTTTCCTATCCTGATTCGACAACATTAACATGATGTGTGTAAACAGGTATCAATGTAAAAGCCAATTTTTTTTTTTTAATTAACCTTGGTAGATCTCGATGATCTGTCCAGTGGAAAAATTGATCTCAGGCCAGAAAAGTGTGGGCACCCCTGTCTTATACTGTATATAAGCAGAAATTTCAGCAGTTTAATGTTTATTTAGTCAAGATGTTTGTTAATTTAATGCCAAAGCAGAAAGCCAGGGTGGAATGCTCAGCACTAGATAAGCATTGCTAGCTATTAATTAATTTAAAAAGAAAGATAATTTTACACTTGACTGACATATGGACGTACCAGCAAATTTAAACAAAAATCAGGACTATGCAAACATCAAAGAAAAAAAACAAAACAAAACAAGTGCTACAACAGTGCGTAAAAATTTGTGAACCCTTTTTTAAAATTATGCATACATTTTGGACTTGTTTTGATGCATTATTCCAAGTTGATGTGCTAGACTAATCAATTAAAACCCAACTGAAATGCTGTGGTCAAGCACTGCTTTTCAGATTTTGGCTTTACCATTTTAGCTTGTTAAATAAATAATAACATGACATAATTAGCCATTTGTTCATCTAATCTTGTATTTACTTAATTTTTAAGATTTTTAAGTCTAGGGCTTTCACATGGTTTGGTCTAATATTTTCAGATTCTATGTTTACTTTCAAATATAGTTAAAATCCGAAGCATCAGCTTTTTGTGTTATATCTGCAACTTGTTTTATTGTTTCAGTAACTAAATTATTTTAACCTAACCCATATATTATTAAGACTCTAATCTTGCTTTCCCTCCAGTGGTGGTTAGTTATTTTTTAAGCATTAGCAAACACTTTCCCCTAGCTATCTCCTTCAGACATAGTATATAATAGCCTTTCATTAAATCAATGACTCTGCCAGCTTCAACAAAGACTGCTGAGCATCTGAGTGATTGGAGGTCCCAGTGTGCATTGTGGACCACTTGAGTCAACATGCTATAAATGGAGAGGCATCACCTGTCTGGTCAGGAAGCTCCTTAATGAGCATTTTTAAAGTGCCATTCTAAGACACCACATCGACCTGTTCACATTGATGAAATCAGTCTGCTGGGCTTCTCTGATGGAGAAAAACACAAACCCCAACAGCTTGCTGTCACCAGATAAAGAAAAACAGAAGCAGGTCCTTGATTTTATCAGAAGGGCAGAAGAATCAATGTTACTGCTGAAACTATAGCTTTACTTAAACATGTGTAGTGAATCTGTGTAAAAAACATAGGAAATATTACTTTTTATTATTGGCTAGTGTAATGATGTTCATTAGCTTAAATTCATCAAATAGCTAATTTGAATAATTACAAATAATATAAATAATGCAGGGCGGCACGGTGGCTTAGTGGTTAGCACGTTCGCCTCTCAGCGCTAGGGGTTCCCGGTTCGAATCCCTATCTGGGTGGAGTTTCCATGTTCTCCCCGTGTCTGCGTGGGTTTCCTCCGGGTTCTCCGGTTTCCTCCCACAGTCCAAAAACATGGATCAAGTCGATTGAATTCTCAAAATTGCCCCTTATAGAGTGTGTCTGTGTGAGTGAGTGTGTGCCCAGCGATGGATTGGCGCCCTGTCCTGGGTCTATCTGCCCAGCGCCCGAGACGTTCTCCCCTGGATGGGCATGGGGAACCCCACCGCGACCCTAATAGAGGATAAAGCGGGAGATAATGAATGAATGAATGAATAAATAATGCATTTAATACAGATTTTGACATGCATCCAGCATGAACAGAATCTACACCTCGCTCTGGCATGCTCATTGGAATACAGGGAAGCAGGGAATCCAAGGGAGTCAGGGAAAAGAAAAGATACATAAACACAGTCCTGCCAGTCACAGATTCATTACTGACCAGCACACAGCCTGGACTAACATGGCCAGCAAGTTCAGGCACACTAATGTGACAGTCAGGTTCAGGCACACTGATGAAGCAAACAATTTCTGGTACACTGACTGGTTACAAAAAACACAGGAATGCTAATAAAGCAGATAATCTAAACATAAATTTACACTCCAGAACACAGGATGTAATGATGAGGAATTTGGCTCCTAATTTATCATCTTTAGCCTTATATTTTAGCCTAACTTGGCAAATATGAATGCTTTGTGTGTTGATATACCCTTTCCTCTTAAAGCCGTTACCTTTGAGCATAACATCAGCATGGGACCAATCAGTTACATACTGTATAGCACTGACAGTATGCTTTTAGCCATTTGACTCCTTATGGGTGGATTTACAGTATATTAGTTAAATCCTAGTGAAGAAGAAGAATACTTTTTTGTTTGGATAGATCGTTTTCACAAATGGATTCCTTGCAAACATGTTGATTGGCGTGAGAAGTAAAACTGTGCAACCAGGAGCAGCAAAGAATAGACTAAAAAAGCTAATTATCAACAATCTTGGATTGGAATAAATCCAATGAAAATAACTGGCATTTAAAAGAAAGCTGAACCTCTAGATGACAATCTAGATAAAATAGACTGGAACTATATCATCACATCTCATCTTTCGTTTAATCCTATTCTAAGGATAAACTCATACCCAATATATAGGGGCAATTTAGAACAGCCAATTCACCTTGAATCCATGTTTTTGGCCTGTGAAAGGAAACCGGAGAACCCAGGGGAAATCCATATGAATACGAGAAGGAACAAACTCCACCCAGATTGGAATATGAACCTGGATCCCCATAACAGAGAAGCAAACATGTTAACCACTAAGCCACCGGGCTGCCCTGGACTGGAACTATGTGCCGTCTGTTCTGTGGAACACAGTTTCAAAAGAATTGGTCTAGACAGTAAGCTGTCAAAGATGTTTAATGGATGAGTAAGATTCAATAAATTATCAAGATTGGTTATTCACTTGCCTTGTATAAACTAAATTGCCTCTGGCTCCTTTGAATTTACTAAAATGTACAGCTGGAGCTCATTTGTAAATATATTTAACATCAATATGTTTTCGGTGAAGATAACTATTTGATTCTTTTATTTTATAGTGTAGTCGAACACTATTAGAGAAGCTATTTTGATTTATTTCTAGCTGTAATTACATCGGATGCTAAATGTGCTTTATTGATTCAATTAAGTATGTGTCATTCTGTGCAGATATGTATTTCATGCCGTCAGATTTCTTTACATTTTTAGATTATAATGAAAAACTTTGTAAACATTTTTATAGTGGTGGTTGAAGAAGTACTCTAATTAATACATTTAAAAAGAGATTTAGTTTAAATTACTTCATATACAATTTTACATACAGGGACAGGGATCCCTATATAAACTCACTGGCTACTTTATTAAGTACATCTTGCTAATAAAAGGTTGGCCCAACTTTAGCCTTCAGAACTGCTTTAATTTGTCATTGCATACTTTTAACAAGTTTTTTAACAAAATGATTTTCATCCATATTAACATGATAGCATCATACAGTTGATTCAAATTTGTTGGCTGCACATCTATGATGCAAATTCCCAGGCCACCTTATCTCAAATGCGCTCTATTGGATCGAGATATAGTGGAAGCAATTAAAGTACAGTGATCAATGTTCAAGAAATCCATTTGAGATGATATGAGCTTTCTGACATGGTGCATTATGCTGCTGGATATGGACATTAGAAGATGGGTAAAATGTTGTCCCAAAAAGAATGGACATGGTTAGCAACAAGGTAGGCTGTGGCATTTAAACAATGCTTAGTTGATACTAAGAAGCCCAAAGTGTCTGAAGAATATATCTCTCCATTACATCACCAACACCAGTCTGAACTGTTGATACAACACAAGATCCATGCCTTCATTTTGTTGATGCCAAATTGTAGTGTCTTTTGGCTATTGAGGACATGTGATGAAACTAGACGGTTGCTGCTCAATGGTCAGGATGTCGCCTTGAAAGTACAAAATGTGCACTTCCGGTATGTCCATTCCATGCACTAAGATATATCAGACAGATGACACAAAACTAAGTTCACCCCCCACCCCCAGAACCCATTGAACTAGTTGATCTAGACAAAAGCAGAACTAAGGGATGGCTATAGAATAAATAGAAGCAGCAACCTGTCACGTATACACACACCCACTGTTACACCTGCCCCGGTCACCCAATCACCGCTTACCCTCTCCAGGTTCAGGTGCGCCTCATCAGCGGCAGCCTCCATTTAAGCCGGTGTCCCAGACTCACCAGTGCAGAGGTTTTTGGTTTGGTTACGTTCATGCATTGTTGGTTTGGTCTGAGTACGCGGCTCGCCCGTTGGTTTTGCCCGTTGCTCTCCTCTAGGACGCTTCACCTGGAAATACGTGAGAGGCTTCGGAACTTCGACTCCGGCGTGCCCTCCTCACCACGTTCCTCGTTGTCTACTCTTCGGTTCTCCAGGGGATTCCACAGACCGGTGACGTCATGTGACTTATTCACGCTTCCTTCGATTCCTGGAGCAACACCTCACCACGGTCCCAATGTCCCGCTGACGCAGACCTCCGTGGAGCGAGAGTGTTCCGCCGTCCGAACCAGAGCCGATGCAGAGCCCAGAGCCGATGCAGCTGGGGCACTTGCGACTGCCCCGTCACAAGCGCCGCAGGCGTGCTCAACAAGGACTCTGCAGGTATTGCGGGAGTGCCTCCCACGCCCTCCAGCATTGCGGCGCGAGACCTGTTCACCATGCACGTTCCCCATCGGTTTGAGCCTCCCCGCTGCGCACTCCGCCTACGGTTTCGGTGAGGGTTTCGGGTGTCGCATCTCACCGACCGTTGCACCTTAACTCTTTTATTTTTCAAGGGGAACTCAGTAGCTGCTTCCGCACTGGTGGACTGGTGGACTGGTGGCTGATGGGAACTTCATTGACCGGGAGTTCTGCCGCCGATGGGGGATTCCTGAGAAGTCCCTCGAGACCTCCATCCAGGTCCAAGCGGTCGATGCCAGTCCACTTCCCTCGGGGTTGTTCAAGAGCATTACACCCACTTTAGGGTTAGAAATTGGGGGAAGTCATTTTGAGAAAATCAAATTCCTGATTGTCTCATCACCTTCTACTCCCATCTTTTTAGGTTTGCCTTGGCTGCGGCATGACCCCACGATCTCCTGGACACAGTTGGGGATTCGGTCATAGTCATCCAACTGCCAACGGGAGTGCCTTAAACATCCCCCCCGTCACTCTTCCACGCAGTTGACCCCTACGGCCGTGCCCACTCAGGTTGTCCCTGTAGTTGCGCCCACTCAGGTTGTCCCTACGGTCGCGCCCTCTCAGGTTTCCCCTGCAGTTGCGCTCACTCTGGTTAGTCCCTATGGTCACGCCCTCTCTGGTCTTGCCACCTTCGACCACTCTTAGGAACTTCAGCTGGGGGTCCACCGGGATCACACTGACCGCCACGCCCCATGTCCCAGAAGTCGTCCAAGGCAAATGGACCAGGTATAAACGAGGGTCTTCTCAGGGTGAGCTGCCTTTTTCTGGAGGGGGTAATGTACGCATACACACACCCACTGTTACACGGCGTCCCGGACCCACCAGTGCAGAGGTTTTTGGTTTTGGTCTGGTTACATTCATGCATTGTTGGTTTGGTCTGAGTACGCGGCTCGCGCCCCGTACTTGTTGCTCATTTCTGCGCCTGAGCGATCCGGTTTTGCCCGTTGCTCTCCTCTAGGACGCTTCACCTGGAAATACGTAATAGGCTTCGGAACTCCGACTCTGGCGTGCCCTACTCGCCATCTCCTCTTCGGTTCTCCAGGGGATTCCGCAGACCGGTGACGTCATTGCCTTACGTCATGTAACTTTGTTCTCGTTTTGGAGCTATACCTCTTATGCTTTATTGAATGCAATAAAGACTGCTTTGCTTTGAACATTCACGGTTACTTCGATTCTGGTAGCGTGACACAACCAAACTTTGGGGCTCTGTTTTGGAGAGGTTTTGTGTTGAGGTCAGAGCCGATCGCGATCTTGGGCTTGTTTTGGAAGAACACACTGCTTTAACTTGGTTTGTCGTAAATAAACCGCTTAATTTGTATAATTCCGAAAGCAACTGCATGTGGTTTTTGACGCCTTCAGAAAAGATACATAGAGGAAATTAATATTTCCTAACATGTTTCATAAATATCCCAAAATCAACACTAATAAATTAACATTAATATCAATATTGATTATAAATCAACATTGCCCCATATAGTGTGTGTCTGTGTGAGTGAGTGTGCTGAGCGACAGAAAGGTGCCCTGTCCTGGGTGTATCTGCCCAGCACCCGAAACGTTCTCCCCTGGATGGGCATGGTGACCCTAGTAAAGGATGAAGCAGAAGTTAATGGATGGATGAACTTAATTATTCATAGGGTTGTGCAAATCTGCAACTTACTTTTTTCCAGGTTGCTATCTTTTATTTGTTTGTGAGTCATCTATGGAGCTCTATTTTTAAAGATATATTTTATTCCTTTCCCTCACCAAAGTAAACTTGTTTTCCAAATGGGTAAACATTGCATATACACAGTGTAGGAACAACTTGTGTAGATATGATATAGTTGCTGTCCAGTTATTCAGTTGCTCTTCTGTTGAAATAACTAGCTAGGCTAATGTAAACATCATAGGTTGAGCACTTTTTATGATGTAATCCTTTTAACTAAATAACTCAATACACTGTTCTTTAAAAGAGGTTTAATGGATAATCCAATATAACTAGTTAATTCAACTTGAATATGCAGACAATTATACATTTCTTTAAGTGTTTGAGAACTATGCTCTGGGTGTTAGCACTAATATGACAGCTATGACATTACACAGTATCTAAAGTGACCAACTAATGTAGTCACTCTGGTGGCTAGCCATCTCAATGCCTTTTCCTGTGTTCTTTTTCTAGCACTATCCACTTGCTTTTCCTCTGATTACAGACAGGGAATACATGTGAGCTGCAGCCATGCATCCCTGCTGGAGAATGTGCCTGCATTGCCTCACATGGGATATATCTAATATTTTGACCATTTATGAGATGTATCTAGTATTTTCTATCAAATGTAAGCAATATATAGTATGTAATTGTTTGGTCACTAATTAAATATGTTTAATATTTTGGCCACATATGAGATGTTTTTAATATTCTGTCCACGGCTCAAATGGTACAATGTAGTAACACTAGCATTGGTTTAATGCTTCTGTTCTATTACATTTCTGTGAACATGGGTCTTGAGTAGATTTATAATGTTGTACCAATGAGAAAAAATACATTTAATACAGTCCATCTGATCACTCAAAAATGCACAAACAATATGAATGAGTATAGGTTCTATGATCCTTTGAAATTTGGTGGGTCCTGTAAAAAATGTAAAATGAAATATGAAAAAAGCTAATAGTAAAATTATAGTAAAAACAAGAAAATTAAGAACAGTAAATAGACTCCTACAAGCCATCTTAACTATAGAGATATCTTCCTGTCACAGAAGTCCGTTCTTCCCCGGAAGGAGGGCGGATACGCGGGAAACGGCGTACGCCGCTCGCGCCTAGTGAGCGCTTCCCGGCACCGACTACGCGGGGAAATAAAGTGTACGTCGGTCCACGGAGTGAAACGCTCCCACGAACACAACCTGCGCGGAGTAAATGCGCAGCGCTGTACCGTGGTTGAACGCGGAAGGAGAGTCCAGGAAAAATACCGGGATAAAATCCAAAACCGAAATTTATTAAAACTTGGTGACAGGACACCAACAGAACGGGGGGAACAAACGAACAACGTAACATAGGGTATAATAACCACAAACAAAGACGTGCACCGACTTGAAGGAAAACGGAAACTAAATAATAAACCAACTAATCAAAACACAAAACAAACCAATCACCCAGCTAAGACAATTAAGGACACAAACGAGGGACAGGTGCCGCAGGCACCTGTGACATACCCCCACCCCAAGAGTCGCGCAAAAAGGGAAGCGACCCAACAAAAAAAAAAACATAATAATAACAATAAACAGTTCTCGCGAAAAACAAAAAAGGGGGGGGGAAAGGTCTCTCTGGCGGTGAAGCCTGCTGGCTGCCCCCTGCTGACAGCGTGGAGCACGTCATCTCGCTGCGGGGCCGCGGCTCGGTGCCCTCTTGCTGCGAGGCGGGGATAGCGCCCCTGGTGTCCGAAGTCTGCGGCTGGCAGACCCTGGTGCTCGGAGTCGGCGATAGAGCGGTCCCTGGCGCCCAGACTTGGTAATCGGCGGTCCCTGGTGCTCGGTTTCTTCAACGGTGCAGCCTCTGGTCCTCCGGCTCAGCGGTGGGTGACCCCTGGTGTCCGGAACTCTCCCGATGGTTTGGCACGTCTTTCTGTCAGCAATCCGTTCTTCCCCGGAGGAGATCGGCTACGCGGGGAATACTGCGTACGCCGCTTACGCCTGTTGAGCATTTCCCGGGATCGGTTACGCGGGAAAGAATGCGTACACCGGTCCGTTGGGTAAAACACTCCCACGGATCCAACCTGTGCGGAGATCGTGCGCAGCGTAGTACCGTGGTTGAGCGCGGAAGGACAGTCCAGAGAACACCGGGTATAAAAAAAAAAACAGATTTATTATTAAAAGTGGTGTAGGGACACCAACGGAAAGAGGGGACAAAACAAACGGCTAACACCTGGGTAATACCACAAACAAAGACGTGCACAGAATTTAGGGAATAAGGAACTAAAATAGGAAAAACACCCAATCACGTGCACAAACTAAACCAATCACCCAACGGAGTCCGTGAATCACCCAAATGAGGGACAGGTGCCCCAGGCACCTATGACACTCCCTCTGTGTCAATAAAATTTGGACCCATGCCCCTGGGCATTTACATACTGTATTTTTATGTGAGATATGCCAAATATTTTTTACACTCCCATGTTGGATGTAATATTTTCGACACCCATGAGATGTATTTCATATTTTGGCCAGCTGGTGTGTAACTGTTGTTAGTTTTTTTAATTAATTTTTTTATTAACAAATACAATATCAATAAGATGTAGAAAATGAAGAACAAAGGATTTGTACATTACTTTGCATGAAAGCATTTGCTAAATGACTGAATGTAAATATTAATGTTGCAATTAGAAAACCAACATTAATAAAAAGTTCTTAAATACATGTTGAAATCTTGTATTTTTGGACACCTGACCCGGCCTCCCTGGGCTTGGGTGTAATTTCCCCTAGGCCTTACATAGGAGCAATTGTTTTGTTATTTTTGCTTACGTATGTTCCATTTACAATGCCATGAACTTTGTCTGTGCAGTGGATTTATGGGAATTTTTATATGAGAAAACACTGAATGGTGGCCACAAATTGGATGGTGTATATTAGTCTAATATTTTTGCGGTGTGTTTTAATTTTAGAGTGTGTGCATGTATGTACATTTATGTTTGTGTGTGTGGGCGGGGGTATTTTGGGGGAGGTTTTCCCATACTTTTGGACTGGGTGTCACTATGACGTACAACACATGATCACTTTTTAAAATGGTGAGCCTTTTATAAATGTAACCTTCTTCCAATATTACAGCTACCTTCAGTACTTTATTCCCATCTGTGGAACACGTAGTGTACTTAGTACTGCGAAATACCAGAATAATCTGCACTCACAGCATTCAACACTACATTTCCTAATATAATCGAAACCTTACATGAATTTGAGTTACTAAAACCTGTGTAACAACAGGCCAAAGTCAGAGTAGGAGGATAAGCATGTAGGACAGATGGGATGGGAAAATTAAGAGGGATGAGAAATTAATGACTACCAACAAATGACGATTTAAACAGTGACATAGGGTAGATGCATGTGGAAGTGCCTACTCCAGCTGGCTAATGATCGCAAGAAGAATACTGATTATTTAGCACTTCCACTGCTGGGTTGTCTGTAGCAGACGCATAAAAACAGAGTTTTGTGATCAACAATAATAACCTGTGCATCTCTCTGAAACACAAATAATGTTATTCAAGTGTCTGTGCTGAGAAATATAAGTAGAAGGGAAAAAATTTTTAGGTTTCCACATGAAAGTCGTCATGGAAACTGGACATAATAAATCATGAATGTCACAGGGTCATTCACCCCATATATCACCTAGAAATGCTTTTGTGTGATGGTGTTCTCAGCTCCGTAATACTAAAATTGTTACAGGCTCTATTTTTCCGGTCTTTGACATACTCTAGGAATAACTACAGTGCAGATATCTAATTAAAATAGCAAGTGATAATCGACAAATGATAGACTGTCACAAAACCACTTTTTGAATTTGCTGAAACTAAACCTGTCTCTTATTTGCCCATCAGCATTTCAATGGCAAGAAGCTTGATGGCAATTTTCATGTGGAGGAAATAAAAGCATGAGAGAAAAGCAATAACAAAGGCTGTTCACTGGAGCTTGCTATGAAAGCCCAAAACACACTAGCAGATTATGGGTTTGAGTCTGGCTGCCATTGTTCATTAAGCGTCGGGAGAAGGATAAGCCCTTGTGATTTCGCTAATGGCGACCCATCCTCTCTTGTTCTGCCTGTCCCCACACAACCCTTCATCCACACAAGTGGCCTTACTTGTTTTCAGCTTGTTTTCATGATTTAAGTTGCACCAGTTCCAATCTATTAAAGCTACCCTTATTAAGTATGCCTGCAGAATGTGATCCTTGGAAGCTAATATATGTATAAGAATATGAAAGTACTATATATATGAATAATATAATATGACTGGTTTTGGTCATTAGCCAATAACAAATATCCAAGTACACACTGCTCTAGTGATTAATAATATCAGGTAGGATAGGTAGATAGGATAGGATATCTATAAGATATCTATAATATTAGTACCCACATGGTGCACAGAGTATTTATTAGCAATAATTAAACATAAGCATTAGTATTTTTATCCATATGGTCCCATCTTTTTAGGTCATGACTTTTTTTTGACTGAAAAATCTTTCCTTTTGTACAATCAGAGATTTAGCAGTACATGAGCAGACCATGAATACTGCATCCAAAGCTGTTACAGTTATTGAGGTAAATATGTACAGATCCGGGGCGGCACGGTGGCTCAGTGGTTAGCACGTTCGCCTCTCAGCACCAGGGATTCACGGTTCGAATCCCCATCTGGGTGGAGTTTCCATGTTCTCCCCGTGTCCGCGTGGGTTTCCTCCATGTTCTCCGGTTTTCTCCCACAGTCCAAAAACATGGATCAAGTCAATTGAGTTCTCCAAATTGCCCCATATAGAGTGTGCGTGTTTGTGTGAGTGAGTGAGTGTGTGCCCAGCAGTAGATTGGCGCCCTGTCCTGGGTGTATCTGCCCAGAGCCCGAAACATTCTTCCCTGGATGGGCATGGGGAACATCCCCGCGACCCTAATATAGGATAAAGTGGAAGATAATGGATGGATGGATGGATGGATGTGCAGATCCCTTCTGTGCTGTCAGATACTTATAATAACATTACTATTCTTTTCTCATCTTTTCATCATGACCGCTCAATCCTATATTGAGTCTATATATCCTATATATATATACTGTCCCCATCCAGGGAAGAACGCTTCAGGCACTGGGCAGATACACTTAGGAAAGGTATTTGGTATACAGTCACGGCCAAAAGTTTTGAGAATGACACAAATATTAATTTTTCCAAAGTCTACTGCTTCAGTTTTTATAATGGCAATTTGCATAAACTCCAGAATGTTATAAAGAGTGATCAGCTTAACAGAAATTAATTGCAAAGTCAATATTTGCCTAGAAAATGAACTTTATCCCCCAAAACACTTTTCAACTTCATTGCAGCCCTGCCTTAAAAGGACCAGCTAACATCGTTTCAGTGATTGCTCCATTAACACAGGTGTGGGTGTTGATGAGGACAGGGCTGGAGATCAATCTGTAATGATTAATTAAGAATGACACCACTGGACACTTTAAAAGGAGGCTGGTGCTTGGCATCATTGTTTCTGTTCTGTTAACCATGGTTATCTCTAAAGAAACACGTGCAGTCATCATTGCACTGCACAAAAATGGCCTAACAGGGAAGAGTATCGCAGCTAGAAAGATTGCACCTCAGTCAACAATCTATTGCATCATCAAGAACTTCGAGGAGAGAGGTTCCATTGTTGCCTAAAAGGCTCCAGGGCGCCCAAGAAAGACCAGCAAGCGCCAGGACCGTCTCTTAAAAGTGTTTCAGCTGCAGGATCGCGCTACCAGCAGTGCAGAGCTTGCTCAGGAATGGCAGCAGGCAGGTGTGAGTGCATCTGCACGCACTGTGAGGCGGAGACTCTTGGAGCAAGGCCTGGTCTCAAGGAGGGCAGCAAAGAAACCCCTTCTCTCCAGAAAAAACATCAGGGACAGACTGATATTCTGCAAAAGGTACAAGGAGTTGGACTGCTGAGGACTGGGGTAAAGTCATTTTCTCTGATGAATCCCCTTTCCAATTGTTTGGGACATCTGGAAAACAGCTTATTTGGAGAATACGAGGTGAGTGCTACCACCAGTCTTGTCTCATGCCAACTGTAAAGCAGCCTGAAACCATTCAAGTGTGGGGTTGCTTCTCAGCCAAGGGAATCAGCTCTCTCACAGTCTTGCCTAAAAACACAGCCATTAATAAAGAATGGTACCAGAATGTCCTCCGAGAGCAACCATCCAAGAGCAGTTTGGTGGTCAACAATGCCTTTTTCAAGAGGGTGGAGCAACTTGCAATACAGTAAAGGTGATAACTACATGGCTCAGGGAACAAAACATAGAGATTTTGGGTCCATGGCCTGGAAACTCCCCAGATCTTAATCCCATTGAGAACTTGTGGTCAATCATCAAGAGAGGGGTGGACAAACAAAAACCTACACATTCTGACAAAATGCAAGCATTGATTGTGCAAGAATGGTCTGCTATCAGTCAGCATTTGGTCCAGAAGTTGATTGAGAGCATGCCAGGGAGAATTGCAGAGGTCCTGAAGAAGAAGGGTCAACACTGCAAATATTGACTTGCTGCATTAACTCATTCTAACTGTCAATAAAAGCTTTTGTTACTCATAATATGATTGCAATTATATTTCTGTATGTGATAAAAACATCTGACAAACACACAAAAAACCAGAGGGCAGCAGATCATGTGAAAATATTATATTTGTGTGATTCTCAAAACTTTTGGCCATGACTGTAGGTATAAGTACCTATAGAGGTACTTATACACTATATCGTATTTTATTATTTAGATAGGGGCAATTTAGAACAGCTAAGTCACCTTAAATCCATGTTTTTGGCTTTGGAAAGAAACCGCAGAACCCGAGAAATGAAGAGAACGTGGACACTCCAACCGGATCAGTATTCAAACCTGGATCCCCAGCACTGAGAGACAAACATGCATATCATTACACCACTATGTTTGGGACAAGATTATATAACCATTTGATTTTGCTTGTTTTTGTGTTCTAAGTCAATACTGTTTCAATTGTGATATACTGATATAATACTGAAGTTTCTCTGAGGAATGAAATGATGTGTGCCAGTAAAACACAATCTGGGCATAGAAATACAACAACTTCTGATAATGACTATAAAATGTTGCTTGAGGTGGATGTAAAATAAATAAATAAATAAATAAATGAAAGTAAAAGCATATACACGCTGAGGCCTAGCAACAGCTATACTGAGCTTTATACTGTGTTTAAAATAAAGGTTAAAAAATCTGTCACTGGGCACACACTCACTTACACAGACACACACACACACACAAACACACTCTATATGCGGCAATTTGGAGAATTCAGTTGACTTTGATCCATGTTTTTGGACTGTGGGAGGAAACCGGAGAACCCGGAGGAAACCCACACGGACACGGTGAGAACATGGAAACTCCACCCAGATTGGGATTCCAACACTAAGTCACCGTGCCACCCCACATGCAAAGATTTCTTATCTAATTATTTATTTATTTATTTAATGTTAGAGTAATGTGTGTGTGTGTGTGTGTGTGTGTGTGTGTGTGTGTGTGTGTGTGTGTGTGTGTGTGGACAATGAAATACAACATATTCTCACATCCAGTTGCTACATACCATATTGAAAATGTAAAATAAGATCCACAACCTGGGACAAAATAATTGCACATGAAATATTTTATTGTATTGCAATGAATAAAGAAATGTACAGAAACCTTCAAATTAAGGCTGTTTGAACTGTAGTTGCATTACACAACTGACATGCATATTCAGTTGTGCAATATGACCTGCTGCATCTAGTTTGTACCTGGGAACATAGTGATCTAATCTGTGGGGGGCAGTGTAATACAAGTGGAAAAGGGTCAGGAGAAAACATGACAATATTATCTCTCTCATTATTCAGAAGCCCTTTAACTTGGCTTGACCTAAAATGATTTCTGCAGTAAATATTGTGAGTAGTGTGTTTTTAATCTTTGCATAGTTTTATGTCAGCAGTTTAACAGATACTTATTTTTGTCAATTTGTTTTTATTCAACATTCCAGTTGACTTAAAATAAACATATCAAGATGTGATTAATATGTGTGACTAAAATATGTAAAAATATCATTTATTTCTTAACACATTTTTTTTCGATAAGCCCCTAATAAAAAGCTGTAAGTCTATGCTTTAATCAGTTCCTTACTCTTTTCTTCCATTGTGGTGGTGTATAGAGACAAATCTCACAGTATGTCGTCTTACTCAAGGTGAGGAGGCATGCATGCATCAAGTAAGCTATAGAAGTTATGATGAATGAGGCTTTATCTATTATTGGATTTAACCATGGCAGAAATGTCTTTTCAAAAGTAGCAGACTTAACTTGCAACCTATATTGGGCAACAGCAATTAGGACAATGTCAGAGGCAGACAATCACAGCAACAACTTTTATTGAACTGTGTGGAAAAAGGCTGTGGTACAGCACCTTTGCACTCTATCAAGAAAACGGAAAATGGATTTTAACAACGGAATGGATGTAAAAAGAATGCCAGAAGCACTCAACCTGTTATTAAGGAAGAGCTGAGGATTCCTCTGAGTAAAGCTTGCGTGTATGACCTGACGAGATCAAGGCCTTTAGTACATCTAGAGGCTGATGTTGGCAAGCTGGAAAAGATCATTCAAAGCTGCAAAAACAATCACCATAGGAACCAAAAATGTTTGAAGTATGAATCATGGCAATCTAGAAGTTGAGTTTGTGCCTGCGAGTTGTGCAAGTGTCGAAACCCCATGTGCTACTGATGAAGCTAAACGGCCATGGAAATTAAACTTAACAGACACTCAGAAAGAAGAATCAATAGAATGCAACAGATATAAGAGCCAAATAAATTCTCTTATAAAAGGGGGACAGCAAAGAGGAAGAAATATGCTGATGCTTACTGAAAATGTCAAAACCATAAAGGTGATCTAATAACATGAATGGTGAGATATTGCACCAAACCAAGGGCTTTTGGCAAACAATCAGCTTTTGGTGTAGTGCATAATGGCTAAAAAAATAAAACATTTGTACTGGCCAGATCTAATAGATTAGCAAAGCTGTACCAAAGGGACAGGGTGAAGAGAGTTACACATATTAAAAACAATGCTGCCTTTAAGCTTATCTTAAGCAAAAAAATGTTTTAAGAATAAATTCCAACACTATTTTATTTGTGAGATTTAAATGGACTTGAGCAAAGGTAAAGGCTATTATTTGTCATCCACAGGCCTATGTCCGCCCACAGATGCCAGACAGTACTTAAAAGTGGAACCAGTTAGAAAATTTCACAGAGAGATGGCATCTGATGTTCCCAAACGTGCAGCTGGAACAAACTGATAAGTTTTTAGTTTAAAATGTGCCTGAGGTAAGACGCACGGAAACACTTTCCTGTAACTTTACCAGTCCAACAGATACTGAGTACAAATAACCCTTTGCCTTCCATGTATCCAGTATCTTATTGACAGTGTATTCCAGAGCACTGCTAAAGATACAGGGTATGGGTAGGATGGTCTGGTTGGTGGTTCATGCCAGTTTAGTGTAAAAGCGGAGGATGGGGTTGATGCATATCCAGCTGGATGAGCTCACATCATGAGATGAAATGAAATTTAATTAACCCAGCATACAATATTAGATTGGTCTATTATGAGGGACTATTCTCTACATAACATAAAAGCAAAACAAGCATTTACCATAATCAAACAAAAATAAGTTATATTATAACTTAATTAACTAAAATGTTAATTCCCACAGCACCTCAAGCATAGCAGCCACATAGAGTCCAATTAAGTCCTCCAGGGTTTAACATGCCTGATATATGGTACTCTTCCTTTAGAGCAAAGTCTTCTTTTGGGCCAAATCAGCAGCAATTTATCTCATCAGAAACTCAAAAGAATCTTAGATTAGAACAATCAAAATCACAATTCAACACAAGACTAATAAAGACTAATTGAACAACAATGAATTAAATCAGTTTGAGCTTACAAATAGTAGATATCAATATCAGTAACTTATAGCAGATAAATGAAATATAGGATAAATGATCATATGGCCTTATAAATGAAAACACTGATAAAGCAAAATGTGAGTTGACTAAGAATTAAAAAAAAAAAAAAAAAAAAAAAAAACTATTAACAGGTAATTTAAGGTAAATAATTTTTTTTCAGTTTAATGTCGAGAGATGCCACAGAACATTCTTAATGTGTATTACTTCCTGAAGTGAATGGCTGTAAATAAGGATGCTGTCCAGATATAGAAAAACATAATGATTTTAAGTCTCTTTTAGAACATTATTGATAGACATTGGAAGGCAGCCAGGGCATACTTCAACACAAATAAAATCACCAGATATTCATAGTGCCCAGTTGGGGTGATGAAGACTGCCTTCAACTTTTCCCACTTCTGAATTCAGATGAGGCTGTACACACTGTACACTTATAAATTTGTGATAATAGCAGTTTGTTATAGAGGACATTTATGGCAAAGGTTTCTATGCATTTCTATAAGCCTGTGTCTGTCAAAGAGGAAGAGGGCCAAAGAAACCTTTGTAGTCACAATGCTTGCTCAATGTCAGAGAGAGAAAAAATGGTGTACACGGTGGGAGATTTATAATGGAATTATATGGACAGAGGCAGGGGTACAGGTATGGTTTTTGTTTTTTTATTTGCTAAACACCTCAACCTTGGGCCAGAAGTCACGTTACAGCTAAAAACCTTATGGCAGGTAAGATGAGATACAAAACATTGCAAAGAGGTCTCCAGGCCAAAATGGTCTTGGTCAACCAATGAAAATGACGGTTGTGTAAGGGTTGTGATAGTGGACCCTAAAATTATTTCCAGTTTCCTCCAATGAGAACCAGCTGATGGTTTAAGAAACCCCCAATACCCTGGCTTCAAAAGCCATATTCAGAGCTAAACCAGGTGGGTTGTTGTTCAAATGCCAGGAAACATAATAATTCTGACAACCAAGTCTCCAAAATACATTTTCTCAAGTGGGTAAGGTTCATGACCCAAGACACCTTGAGATGAACTGGGAGCCAATTTACTGGGGGTGGGAGGGCACCACACTAGCACTAAAATTGGCAGATCAGTTATGTGCTGCAACCTAGCCACAACCTTTTAGTGGAGTAAGCTTACATTGCTCCACCTTCATGCATTGGGTGACAATGGCTTGCTTAAGCCAGTTCAACTCCATAGAGTCAGCTGGGTTTATTTTCTGACCTAATTGGTGCAAAACAGAACAATGCTGGTGAGGCTGAACATAGTTTACCCTGCAGAATAAAAATGACTAAACAAGCTTCAAAACAAAACTTGAGAAAAAAAAAGAAATAACAAACTGCAGAAAACAAAACAACAGCGGTGGGTTTGATCCTGCAAATGGAGCATCTAAACAACACATGGTACAGATTAAACTAAACAGCCAAGTAAATAAAAACATAAGATACTCATTTAATGAGGGAATAACACAAAGCAACAGATGCAGAAAAAAATTGGGAAAATACATCATTGCTTATGCAAACTACCCAAGCCATGAAGGTTATCTAAGGGCCTGAATATCAAGAAACAGCACTAAACCTCCAGCTAGGATTCAGCCTTCTGTTTGATAACAACACAGTGTAAAGTAGGAAGCAAGCAAGACACATGTTCCAGCAAAAAAAAAAAAAAACTAGCACTGATATACTGTAGGTGGTGTTTTAATGGACTCATGTGCAGGTAAAAGCAGTTACAGATTATTTGCCACCTGTCTCCCCCCAGAGGCCACAGTGGGTTTAACAGGGAAACCTATATAGTACCAGATCGGAACACCTTTTTCAGTAGAGCACAACTAGACTATTTCTGATTACGGGTTACATTGTTCATGCCCCAACAAGAGACACCAAAGAATAAACATTAAAACGGTTTCAGATTAAGTCCAAAACTGAAATTGGCAAGACCTACAATTTAGACATTTTGCTGGTTAAGAAAGACTTGAATCCCAGAGCCTAAAACAAGAAATGGTTGGACAATGTGGACTTAAAATCAGTACAAAGACAAATAAATGTTTTAATTAAAAATGCTTTTTTTAAGCAATCAAAGCATCACTAGATGGATTTTTACCAAATCAACTACATTTTCTACACCAACAGATGGAAGAGCTCCATCGTAGCTGAGGGAAAAAAATAAGCCACCAGACTGCTAAAATAAGACATTTAGAACATACCCTCTGTCTTGAAGAAAAGATTAGAAAGAGAATTTAGATGCTTCTATATAATTGACAGTGAAACTATGTATGGAGTTCAAAGAAGAATCAGAGAAAATTTTGGTAAGAAAGAAAAGGACAAAGAAATCAAATTAGAGCACTACCATGATACAGTACAGTCCCAAAAAACAAAAAGAATACATAACAATTAAGAAAAATAAAGTAAAATCACTATAAGAATTCATAATATTCCCAAATATATTACAAGAGTCTAAAAAGTATCCAGTAAAAGTGCTGTACAAAATGTACCAACAAATCTGGGAAACAACTCAGAAGCTAGTTTATATCACAATACTAAACAAGATAAAAATGTACAAACCAGCAAACAATTTTCCTGTTACCCTACACCATGAAAAAATAAGCTGAAGATAATTCAACATAGTCTAAAGCTCTAAGTGTAAAGAGATTTGCATGCGTGCAGGGGGGATTTAGGGAAGGAAGAAGAATCACAGTTGTCTGCTGGATTATGGAAACAATCAAGTAGTTCAAGATAGAAGTCAACATGTGCTATGCTGACTTCAAAAGTCTTTGATCACAAAAATGTTGATCTGTTGATCACAAAGATGTATCCTCAGGAAGACTGGAATACAATTTATAGTTTTAATAAGGAACCTTTACACCAATAAAAAAAACACAAAAAAGAGAACGAACAAACATACTGGTTCCACCATTAATAAATGTGTAAGACAAGGCTGAATTGTTTTGCATACTTTTTCTATTCTCATTTGCAGATGATACAGCATTCATTACATATAATCTGGAAGAGAAATAGACCCTTATGGGAAAAGTAGAAGAATGGAATTTTAAGCCTAATTTGAAGAAGAAAAAATCATAACAAAAGGAAAGAACACCAACTGTTGATGGAAAGGATGTGGAAGTGGTGGCCAGCTTTTGCCTGCTTGGATCCATTATTAACAACAAAGGATGAAGCCGCCAGGAAATACGACAATGACTGGCATTTAACAGAGCAAAGATGAAGGAACTTGAAAGAGTTTTCAAATGTAACTAGAGCAGTATGCATTTCCTGAAGAATATGTGAGTGTGATTGCAGCTTGGCCGTAGGAGACAGTAAAGGGTTCTAGTTGGTTGCTAAAGGGTAATAGGTGGTTAATAAGTGATTGGTAAATGGTTGCTAAGTTTTTCTCTGTGATTTCTAAGGGGTTCTAGGTGGTTGCTAAGGTGGTCTACTTCAACTCCAGCAAAATTTGTGTTTGTAGCTTGAAAACTGGCTGAGTTACAGGAATGTGAAATGACTAATGTAAAGTAAATGTGAATTTTGGAAAAACATGAATAATGACCGATTTCTTAGCTGTATGCAAGCAGTGGTCATATCAATGATTAGGATGTCTCAGAAAATTGTGTTTCTTTGTCAAGCTGGACAAAGATAGGGAGGAATAACAAAAATATCTACAATAATAATAATACAAATTGTGAATATCTTGAATGATTTGCCATATATGTGTCAAAAAAACATAATATGATGGTCCCTAATACAGATCTTAATATATGTGAAGGCTGAATAATAAAAAAAAGGGCAGGTAGATTATCAATGTCTTGATGCGAGAGAACTGTAGACTGCAATGAATGGAAACAAATGGTTCTATTTGGTTAAACTGGAAACAACTTGATAGCCCTTAAAAAATATATAATAATAATAATAATAATAATAATAATAATAATAATAATCATTCATTCATTCATTCATTCATTCATTCATTCATTCATTATCTCCCGCTTTATCCTCTATTAGGGTCGCGGTGGGGCTCCCCATGCCCATCCAGGGGAGAACACCTCGGGCGCCGGGCAGACAGACCCAGGACAGGGCGCCAATCCATCGCTGAATAATAATAATAATAATAATAATAATAATAATAATAATAATAATAATAAAATTAATAAATAGGGTGACACAGTGATTTAGTGTTTAGCACGTTCGCCTCTCCGCACTAGGGATTCCCGGTTCGAATCCCAATCTGGGTGGAGTTTCCATGTTCTCCCCGTGTCCACGTGGGTTTCCTCCCACAGTCCAAAAACATGTATCAAGGTCAATTGAATTCTCTAAATTGCCCCATATAGAGTGTGTCTGTGTGAGTGAGTGTGTGCCCAGCGATGGATTGGCGCCCTGGTCTAGGTGTATCTGCCCAGCGCCCGAAACGTTCTCCCCTTGATGGGCATGGGGAACCCCCAGCGACCCTACTAGAGGATAAAAGAGGAAGATTAGAAATTAATAAATAATAATAATAATAATAATAATAATAATAATAATAATAATAATAATAATAAAACTGTCAAAATTACACTGTCATTGTCTAAATACCTATTCTCTACATATTGTTTTTTGCCCATGGCTAAGTAAACTATACCCTATTGTGTAAGATTTTTACATTCCCCTTCATTCACTTATTTCCAATGTCTATACACACAGCTCTCATGCGGTCCAGGCAGGATAGCAAATGAGCATGTGATCCCTCTAAAGCTGAATGCTTTTTCTTGCTGGCTTGTATTTATATAGAAAGCCTTAGTACATGCAGAATACCACTCTAGATTCTTTTCATACTATGATTGCTACAAACAGAAGCATCCGCTGTTAAAACAGCAGAAAGCAGCAATCCTTCAAAGCAACCTTCATTCTCTCTGGTCCTCCATAGACAAAATGGACTCAAGTATTCAATCAAACTGTTCACTAGGCTGGCGCATTATCCTTATTATTTATCACATTATTTGTTGTGATATTCATGTAATGGCACCTAAACAATGGTTTTACAAGCTTTCACAAGTAAGCATTACATACATTACAAGATTTTATTAAAATGTGGCAAATTTTACATTTCAAAAATGGGTCATTCATTCATTCATTCATTCATTATCTCCCGCTTTATCCTCTATTAGGGTCGCGGTGGGGTTCCCCATGCCCATCCAGGGGAGAACGTCTCGGGCGCTGGGCAGATAGACCCAGGACAGGGCGCCAATCCATCGCTGGGCACACACTCACTCACACAAACACACTCTATATGGGGCAATTTGGAGAATTCAATTGACTTGATCCATGTTTTTGGACTGTGGGAGGAAACCGGAGAACCCGGAGGAAACCCACGCAGACACGGGGAGAACATGGAAACTCCACCCAAGATGGGGATTCGAACCGGGAATCCCTAGCGCTGAGAGGCGAACGTGCTAACCACTAAGCCACCGTGCCGCTTATGGGTCATTCATTTACAAAAAAAATATTAGTTTTTTTTTTCAATTGGATATTTGCCAACTTATGTTTTTTAAAGCACTGGCATATTTTCTAAAGATAGAGTTGCCAGTATGAGGCTTTTCTCTGTAATCACTGCTAATGGGCTGATGTTAAAATAGATTTTTTTTGTGAATAATTTTCCATTGAAAGATAATAACCATTTTGCTCTATTTAAGAATTTGCAGCAATCATCAATCATTTGCCTAATGATGGAGAAGCATGTGTAATTTACCATGAGACCCTGATTTACTGCTCACCCATGGCAATGGCATTTTGCCTAATGATTCTAAAGTATACAATACACACACCATAAGAGATCAGAGGGCTGTGTTTCATGTGCTGACCTCTTAGTGCACTTGGAAAAGAAGTGTGTTATCTAGTGACTGGGTTAATCCAGTGCCTTTGCTGTGAATAGTCCTCATTCAGGTTTGAATTCAACCACTCACTTTCAGAAAGTGAAGAGCTAAAAGTGACTTGCCTTACAGTGTCCTGAGACTATTGTTACATTTTCCTTATGTCCTTCCATTTGTCTAGTTTATCTTTTCTTTTCATCCATGGCTCTCTTTCTCTCCCTCTCTCGCTCTCTCTCTGCCTCACTCCAAAGATTATTAGTGCTCAGACTTTTCTCCTTTATATGGAAAAAGGTAAAAAAAAAAAATTCTTCCGTACCCACACAGCACAGACTATGTAACAAGAAACCTCATTCTTACTCCCAGTTCTCACAGGCTGGTGCTACTGGAAACAAGGTTGGTGTGCTGCTCACTGGCATTCCACACATTCTTTGGTCATGTGCTCATGATAAAGACCAAGCACAAAAAGTGGAGAGACAAAAGGGCAAAAAACCTTTACCAGTGTTGTGTCCTGAAAAGAATTCTTTTGAGTATCGCTGGCATTTGGAAAAGTTATTACATTCAGAATGTGTAGCTGTAATTTCAAGGTCAAGCTTCATGTATGGGTAAATGGTGCTTGTCATAAACTGTGTAGTACACTCATGTGACCTTTTTAACATTTTTTTTCTTTAGCCGAGTAGCACATGTGGGTGTTTGAAAGCATGTGGATACTTCACTGCTGATGCTTGTGTAGATTATTATAAAAATGAATGATGATTAAATATGTATTTGCCCTTGAGGTAACCTGTAAAAGCACAGCTGTGACACGAAGCTAAGCTCTACCATCTTCGTAGACACTAAATTATTTTGCTAATTCTAGAAATTCTGACTGTTTGTAACAACAGAAAATAAATGAAAACACTTTTGACTTCTAACTGGTGATTTATCACTGATTAATTGTTTGTTTCTATTGTAAATTGATTTAACTTCTTAAAACCATTTTAACAATCTACATTTATTTTTATATTTATGGCATTATTTTCCACAGTTTGATTCCAAATTACAATTAATTAACATATAACATTTTTTAGGGTTTAACCTGCATAATAATAAAAAAGAAAATTTTTAAATAATTTTTAAAAACACTTCAAAGACAGTATTGTGTATCATTACTTGGGCTGTCTGTAATCAACAAACACAAAGTTATGCATTTCATTTTCATCCTCCTATTACTTGCATCTTAATGTAGAAATTCAAGACGGCTTATGGAATGATTGGGATGCTTGGAACGCTTTGATGAGTGTGGATGAATGCTAGCTGTCAGCTGAATGGAAGCCATTAGCTGAGCTTTGTGTTTCTCGTGGACAATAAGCAGCAAACTCAATTATAAGGTAATTGTTCTGTCAATGCAAAACTTTTATTCAATGCAGTCACTCAGAGTTAGATGTAATTATTTCCAGTGTATTGGTTCCTCAGTTCATATACAGTCTGACTCAATTCTGCAATAAGTCCTGGGTCATTTTTATTTTTGCACCGGCAATGTGGAAGCTTATGGTGGCAAAGGCCTGTACATCAAACAATCCAATTATACCTGCGACATTTAAGGAAGCAAGGATGGCTCCAAATAGAAACATTTCATTAAGCAGCTGATTTGATGATGTTTGATAAAAAAAAATGCAGTTTTTAAATAGATGCAATAAAGTCAAACCAATTAAAAAGTGAACCAATGGCAGCCTATCAGTCAGTATATAATGTTATACAGATTTTAACACAATGATATTTAAACACTACAGTTTATTTATCGGGCGGCACGGTGGCTTAGTGGTTAGCACGTTTGCCTCTCAGCACTAGGGATTCCCAGTTCGAATCCCCATCTGGGTGGAGTTTCCATGTTCTCCCCGTGTCCGTGTGGGTTTCCTCCGGGTTCTCCGGTTTCCTCCCACAGTCCAAAAACATGGATCAAGTCAATTGAGTTCTCCAAATTGCCCCCTATAGAGTGTGTGTGGGTGGGTGTGTGCCCGGCGCCCGAGGCGTTCTCCCCTGGATGGGCATGGGGAACCCCACCGCGACCCTAATAGAGGATAAAGCGGAAGATAATGAATGAATGAATGAGTTTATTTATCTTCAATCACTAGGTGAATCAGAAAACAATACTTGACAAGTGGGCCAAATCAATATTATTTAAAATGAATGTTTTTTACACTGACAATTAGGAAAGGGACTTACAAGCTCCCTCAATTTTCCCTCTTTGGCCTCTAGTAAAACAAACAGCTGTTTTTTAATGCTGTGCGCTTGGGAAAGGATGATCAAGTTCATGTCAATGACTAATGATGCTGTTAGTCACCTGCCTGCATTTTTGACACTTCATTCACACTCACTCTGCTGGACACCATCACAGCCTGTTTGCTCTCTGACACTGGGCTTTATGTTTACAGCACCTATATAGCTCATCAGCCTAGGAATGAAATTGGCTCATGAATCTCAGCACCTAATTCTTATGTGACATTAATTACTTGTCTTTTAGTTAATCTTTTTTTAGACTGCAATCCCAAATGCTTTTTTTGGGGTAACGTCTTTAGGTTCTGGATTTTGCTATTTCGTTTAAGACATACCATTAATCTAAACAACAGTTTTAGTGTAAAGGAATAAAGTGTAGAGAAAACAGATCAACGGAGCAGTAAATAGAAAAAAAAAATCATCTTGCAATGTAATGTAAACTCAACACAATTGCCATTGACATATAAGCAACTTCTGAGCAAAGCTTTTAAATTATTGTTATTGCAAGTGACCTTGCAAAGAGACCTGTACAAAGAGAGAAAAGGAGCAAATCCATATGAAACACTTTTGTAGGTTTGTGCACAATTTTCATACACACATTCTTGTACAGGGTAGCATGTTGGCTTAGTGTTTAGCATGTTTGCCTCTCAGCGCTGGGGATCCATGTTCGAATTCCAACCTGGGTGGAGTTTCCATCTTCTCTTGTGTCCGTGTGTGTGTGTCATTTAGGTTCTCCGGTTTCTTCTCAGTCCAAAAACATGGATTGAAGGTAAAGTGGCTGCTCTAAATTACCCCTATATGAGTGTGCGAGTGAGTAAGTGTGTGCCCGGTGATAGACTGGATATATGGTGAATAAACATGGGACCCCCCCCATGGGTAGATCTTAGTATAAGATTAAACGGAAGGTTATTGATGGTTGGATGGGTGTTCGAGTACAAGCCTGACAAAATCCTACTAACTTGCTGTTAACCAATGCGTAAACCTGCTCCTCTCACTGACCCCTGTCAAAACCAAAAACTATGTTAAATATAAATTCTTGCTGCAAGTATAGGAGCCCCCACATTGGCAGATACTACAGAGATTATCATACAAAGATAAAGGAATTTCCAGGTGCACAATACCCTCTTGTCAAAACATTCTGACAGACAAAAGAAAGAAACTTAATGATTACTTAATGCATTTGAGCAAGGGGGCATATCAACATGCAGACATCAGGCTGGGAAAGCAATGCATTGTTGATGGTTTGGTGAAACAAAAAGAAGATGAGAAATCTCTAAATCACAGCGGGCTTGTTTATGCATTGTGGTGGAAGGATGATGTTCAGTTTCAGTCGATTTCTTCACGACAGGTCAGACAGGTAGACATGTTGGTGTCTCCATGCGGAGCTGTCACAAAATAATCGAAATGAACTTAAATGAGGGCCCTGGTAGGGATTTGCCTTTAGTATAAAATCTAATCTTACTGCTCAGTAGGGGTGACTGTGCATATTTTATAGACTGATGAGTAAGATGATGTGATGTCAGTCTGTCCTAAACAGCGAGTAGTGTCCATTATGTGCTTTAAGATACTAAATAAACTTTGTCCTTCATTTGTACATGAAAACAGAGTGAGTGAGATTAGTTTGATTGTATAATAAAGCTTCAGCTGGAGATGCATTCCTTCTTGTGCTTGGCATGTTTTGATGTTGCAAGAAAAAACTTGTAGGGGTCATGCTCATGCTGCAGTCAGATGACTGATAAGACCAAGCTCATCAGATTTAATTCAATAGGGTTCAGGAGCACCTGTGGTGTTCTCCCAGGTAACTATCACAACAAACACTGCTGGAACAGTGAGTGTTAAATTTAACAGCACCAACATCATTATGTGATTATAACATAAACTGAAGTAGCTCAGAACATTGTTTGAGTTTGAATTGTTGTTAGTGCCTTTTTCCTTTAACACCCTGACCAATAAAAATTCCATTTTCATCTGATCATCTCCAAACCTCTTTGATTTTTAGTTCGGGTAAGAAAAGGCATAATGAAATGAAATCTTGAGTCTATAGGTGTGCTTTATTGATCTGTGGTATAGCATTTTAAAATTAATCAACGGACCAGTTCTACCAGACGAGAGGTCAGTGCACACTGTGTGTGGACAAATTGATCAGGCCTATATCTCTATTAATACAGCTCTGACCCATATCACATACGGGGCCCTATGAGAACTAAACAACTGTGACCTTGGCTAACTTGGATATGTGTGATGAGCAAAGCTTCATTGCTAATCAGAAACCAAAACCAAAACAACACAGTGGCAAGCGGGATAAAAGCATGCAGCACATAAAGTTCAGATGTGTCTGATTACACAAGAGATGCAATATATAAACAAAGGTATTAGGAAACCTACACATTACACATTACAGGAGCTTTAATGACAACTAATTTTAAGTTGGGCCCCCCATAATAGCTTCCACTATTATGTTATGGTTCTCTACATGATTTTGTCATGCATCTGTAAGAATTTTTATATCCACTCATTAAAAAGAGGTGAGGTCAGATACAATTGTTGGATGAGAGGGTCTGATTCACAATATTTGTACCAGCTTCTCCCAAAGGTGTTTAGTGGGTTTGAGGTCAGAGCTCTGTGTGAGCCAGTCAGGTTCCTCCACCCCACACTTTTTACAAAGTTGAAAGCATACAGTTGTCCAGAATGTATGGACTTGTGTTTGATTTTATAAACATGCAGCAATAGGGCTGAACAAAATACTTAATTTGAATGATTGAGAGTTATATTATTTATAATAGTTGCATCCATGAAGTTTGCATATGCTGAAGGTTTGCTAAAGGTTACAAAATGGTTTTGTGTGATTTGTCAAAAGTTGACGCCAGATTAATGATAACCTTTGATAATACTTTATGGTGGTCACTGAGATGAGCTGAGCATAATGTACTGATGAATTTAAGAAAATCCTTGTGAAAATCTTTACAGCGGTTCAACAGAGGCATACTGCATAGTACGTCCGCCTCTCAGCGCTGGGCAACCAGGTTCAAATCCTGATCTGGGTGCAGTTTCCATGCAGTCACCTTATCTGCGTGGGTTATCTCCAGTTGTCTTGGCTGTTCTAAAATACCCCTATAGTGTATGTGTGTGTGTGGGTCTGCGATGGACAGAAAGACACCTGTACTGGGTTTAAATGAGATAATCCTTACAGTTTAATTAATATCAGTTGTTGATACTGAACAATACTTGATGACTCTCTAGGATGAGATGTGGATACCAGAAGGTTTATTTATTTTTTGGGGGGTGTGGTAGAATCTAGAATGGGGTAACATGGTGGCTTATCAGGGTTTCCTGATCAGGGTTTCCATGTTCTCTCAGGTTTTCTCCAGATTCTCTAGTTTCCTCCCACAGTCCAAAAACATGGATTCAAGGTGAATTGGCTGCTCTAATAGCCCCATATAGTGTGTGTCTGTGTAAGTGAGTGTGCCCAGTGATAGATTGTCACCCTATCCTGATTATGCCTCAGTCCCTAGTATAGGATAATGTGGAAGATAGTGAGATGAGATTATTTGAATATGTAGGATAATTGCTTTTCCATTATTGTTGAAAGGTAGGGCACGGTAGCTCTGTGGTTAGGGCATTAGGCTATCAATCTGAAGGTTGGTGGTTCAAATCCCAGGTCCTCTGAAGTTACCAGTGTGGGTCCTTGAGCAAGGCCCTTAATCCTTATAGCTCCAGAGATGTTGTGATTAACTCTGTGCTCACCTTATAAGCCCATTCATCCATTAACTTCCACTTTATCCTATATTATTGTCGCTGGGGGGTTCCCCATGCCCATCCAGGGGAGAATGTTTCGGGCGCTGGGCAGATACACCCAGGACAGGGCGGCAATCTATCGCTGGGCACACACTCACTCACACATACACACTCTATATGGGGCATTGGAGAACTCAATTGACTTGATCCATATTTTTGGACTGTGGGAGGAATCTGGAGAACCCGGAGGAAACCTGGAAACTCGAGGAGAACATGGAAACTCCACCAAGATGGGGATTCGAACTGGGAATCCATAGCGCTGAGAGGCGAACGTGCTAACCACTAAGCCACTGTGCCGCTACCTTGTAAGTCGCTTTGGATAAAAGCGTCCGCTAAAAGACCGAATGTAAATGAATAAGCTAAATTACCACTGTTCACATAATTTTGGCCATTTAGAGTACTTTTTGTGCAACTGTAAACTTGTTGAAGACATTTGATTGTTATGGGTTTGATAATTTTTGCTGTTCCAGTTATCATGTTCTAAAACTTACCAACTAAAGTGAATAGATGTTAGTGTAAAAGAAATCTGTGGAAGCTATGCGGGGCCCCTATGCCATACCATAAACAACGCGACCTGCTTTCTTTTTTTCCACGAGCTCATGTTCCATATGAGAGAGAGAGAGAGAGAGAGAGAGAGAGAGAGAGAGAGAGAGAGAGAGAGAGAGAGAGAGACTTCAGCTCAGCGGCACGCAGTAATGCAAGATGGGAGTGGTTCCGTTATGAGGTCACGGTGAGGCGCTGAACGGAGTGAGCAACGGCGAGAGAGAGAGAGAGAGAGAGAGAGAGAGAGAGAGAGAGATGAGCGCGACAGCAGGAGGAAACGTTTTATTCACAAGGATTTAACTCGAGCGTCTTCTCGGTCGGCGACTCCCTTGTTTTTAGAAGGAAAGAGGCTTTCATCTTGAATGGTGCGCTTTTGTGAGTGACCCCGCGCAGCCCACGGACAGAAGGAAATTCCCCAGGCTTGCGTTCAAAAACAATCCAAGAATCCACAGAGCGATTAGGCTGCGGAGCGAGGGAACTGGCAGGAAAGTTTTCCCGTCAGAAAAGCGCGTGAACTCGGTCCAGGCTTGAACCATGCACTCAGTATACAGCGTGGGATAGCTTTGGCATCGAAGAGGATTCCTTAAAAGCCCGCACAAAGTTTTACCGCGGCTTTGCGCTCTGCTCTCATGCCACAGAAGACGGCCGTTCTGGAAGGAACCCACCAGGCGCTGGCTTAGATCGGTTTGGTCGGGGATTTTGCTCGTCTCTGCGTGGAAGCCTTCGCGTGCATTTCCTACTTTCCGTCCCCCTCATGGCTTCTCCGGGGTCGAGCCCGGTGCTCAGGATGCGCGTCGTGCTGAAGTGTGTGCTGATCTCGCACTTGGCTCTGCTGCTGGCCCGGAGCGGCCGAGCGCTGCTGTGTTTGCCCTGCGACGAGTCCAAGTGCGAGGAGCCGAAGCAGTGCGCGGGGGCTGTGGTGCCCGGGATCTGCGGCTGCTGCTCCGTCTGCGCCAAGCAGAAGAACGAGAGCTGCGGCGGGGTGTACGGCCTGTCCGGCACGTGTGACGCGGGGCTGCGCTGCGTAATCAGACCGCCGCTCGACGGAGGCTCGATCACTCAGTTCGAGGTCGGAGTTTGTGAAGGTAAACTCAGCAGCCCGCACTCTCTCGCCGCCGACGCTCCGCAGCACAAAGTCGCTAGAGGTCCCTTGTTGTTCAGTGTTTCATTGACGCATGTCATGCGTGGGCTGTTTTGTCTCTTTCGGTGTTTATTAACTGGCCCCGAACCAGCTGATTCCCAAACAGTTAAAAGTAGGTGAAAGGAAGCGAACTGCTGTAAATCCGTGACGCGCACAAACTGCAGAATTGCATTTGGACTAATAACTGGTAAACACTAGATTTGCCTGGACGTTACTGAAAAGATAGCGAGATAGCGTAGAATATTAATGAGCCTGTCAAACAGTTAAAGGGTTGCGTTTGATGTTACTTTATGTTAACGGCAATGCATTAAAACAACAGCACGTTGCAGCTGTTTCCTGTAAACGTTTTGTTCTCGCTGTGTTCACAGCGCGCCTGTAAGGAAGGTGGGGGGGGGTTTGGAAGGAACGGACTACTTAATGTGTTTGCAGTATGTCGGTTTTTCATTTCTTTGGGATATTATTGCGAACGAATTCCGTGCCGTTTTTGGATGTGGTGCCAGTCTCCTTCCTTCGTTTTGATCGGAATGTCGGCTATGCGGCTGAGGCAGTATGTTTTACATTGCACGACTGAAGGACGTCATCTTTCAGTCACAAGTGTCACTAGTCGCCAGCATATCCAGTGAACCCTTTACTGTCATTCAAGCTTTATCATCACATGAGATTATCATTGCGATTAAACAAGGAGCCAGATCGTCCATGTGAGTTCCACCTGTTGAACACAGAGGCATTACAGAGCATAGGTCTGTTAAATATTGTGTACACTGCACTGATATATCAACACAGAAATTGAAGGTGTTGAATAATTTTTATGCCTCATATCTGTCCTGGCCATAAAGCACACTGTCAGCTTGCCACAGGACGTTTTCCAGCCTAACTGGTTAAAGCAACATGCTAAAGGCATTCTGGATGCCTCACATAGAAGCCCTAATGCAGTCCAGCCAAGAAAACAGAATCACACAAAGTGTCAATGCCATGGCTGCCACAGAAATGCGCCCGGCGAGAGTAGCATATTTGTTCAATTCCATAGTTATGGCACTTTAACCCCATTATAGGCTTAAGGCACAACCTATCAACTTCTTTCTATCCTTTGTAGGACTTACATTGATTCCCAACATTAAGTCTTTCTGACAGGTCACTAATGAGTGTATCTGAATGGTTATCATTACACACTAATGATGTCAATGTTAAGTGCAGTTGTAAATAAAGCAATGCAGTCCAGGTGATTCATAGTGGACCTCCTTTGGATCCTCCCTGTCGATTAAACTTTTTTTGTTTAAATCTGTAACATTTGAAAATTGATTTGTCCATTGTTCATGGCCTAAAGTATCCCATGGACTCATGGATGGATGTGTGTTCAGGCTACTTAATAAAAGAATCTCCTCTTCATGCTTTGCTGAGAAAAGAGGCTGTTTCAGGCCATCTGTTAACAGGAAAGTCGTGGGGTCCCCAAGGGACTTTGGTTTCACTCTACAACAGTTTAACAGAGAACTTCCATTAAGTCCTTGCACCACTCCAAACACACCACGCAGAACATGCCATACAAACTTGTAGTCTGAAGTTTCTGTGTGTATGAATGCATGTGTGAGTGTGTGTGTATATATACAGTGTGTATGTATATGTGTAATATATATATATATATATATATATATATATATATATATATATATATATATATATATATAATTGCACGCATTTTTTCTACTTATCAATTAGCACATAATAGTTTTACAAATACAATCTGTAATTTATTAATTTATGATCTCAAATTGTCAGAAACACCACAAAGCAGGTATTAGTTGGATGCAGGATGATTCTTATGACTGATTCACTCATAATGGTGGAACACACTTGACGCATTAAAATGATTCCAGAACATCTTCGGTATTCTTGACTTTGTGAGAACAGAAGGGGTTAATAAGATATGTATCGAAACAGATGAGATTCATTCTGTAATTGGAAAAAAAAGCGAAGTGTATATGGTAATTGTAACTAATAAAATAAACAGTGTGTCTAGAAACAAGATTATAAATTCACTGGTGAGTACATTTATTCATAGGGTATATATTCTGGCTTTTTTTTATTTTGGCTTCATCTTTAATAAATAATATTGTTGTGTGATTTGTCATGCATTGTTTTGACAAATCCTTTGTTAAAGGATGCAGTTACCATTTTTAAGACCTTCAATATGACAGTATTTTTAAAAATTAAATTATACCTAAAACCGTAAGATCCATCCATCCATTATCTTCCGCTTTATCCTATATTCCCCATGCCCATCCAGGGGAGAACGTTTCGGGCGCAGGGCAGAATCACCCTGGACAGGGCGCCAATCCATCACTGGGTACACACTCACTCACACAGACACGCACACATACACACTCTACTATATGGGGCAATGTTTTTGGACTGTGGGAGGAAACCGGAGAACTCGGAGGAAACCCACGCAGACACGGGGAGAACATGGAAACTCCACCCAGATGGGGATTCGAACCGGGAATGCCTAGCGCTGAGATGCAAACGTGCTAACCACTAAGCCACGATGCCGCCCTATAATTAATTAAGATGAGATGCCTAAAATCTAAGGTATAAGGGTTTTTTAATGTCCACAAAACTAAGACTTTATTTTAAAATAGTGCAACTTTATAATTTATATATTTTCACTCTTTGTGCACCTGGGTATTTAAAATTTTGCACTGCATTGTAAACGATATGTTGTACAGTCAGTTAATCAATTGATCTATTGGATTTAATCGTGACTAATTGTACGTTAGTTCTTAATCTTAAAGCCTTAAGAAATCATAGTAAATGTAAAATTATGAATTTAATGAAGGATTAGCAGAGGACAATAATAGTTTAATTGCATTTTACTTTTTAAGGATAAAGCTTGTCAGTTCGTACTTGTCAGTTGGTATGGTGTGTTGTTCTTATGTGCTGTGTTTGGTTTGTTAAACACAACATTGTGTATTAAAGTCAAACATCTCTACTTTGTTGCAGAAATTGTGTTTTGTCATGATGCAATTTTGCTAACATAAGCCGTGCTGCGAGTTTTTTTGGAGCAAGAAGCCTTTTTCTTCTTTGTTTCGCCTTTTTCTAATTGCGCCGTCATGGACTAAACCATACTACTTTCTAACTGTGACTTGTAAAGTCTGAGATGTAGCTCGTCATTTGTTTTGTAGTTTTTCTGTGCATTGCACAGGTCTGGTGTGAATTTCGTGGGACATTCGGTCTGGCACTGTCATATATTTTTTAGGATTATTATAGAATTGAAAGTGTTTGGAAATGGCTTTGTAACACCTTCCTGACTGATGGCAGCAATCCTGACTACCTGCATGTTGCACAGGTCCTGTGGCTACCAAACAAATCCAAATCATCACGTCTCCTCTTACTGTGTTTGACAGCTGGCATGGTCTGTTGTGCTGATATGTGCTGTTTTAACAACTGTGCATCATGACCGATCATCTTCAATTTGGTCTTTAATGTCCAAATAACATTGTTCTAAAAGTTTTGTAGAAAGTTTGTAAAAGTTTTCTGTTGTTTGTTCAGAGAACCATTACTTTAGCCATGATGTCATGGTGCTTCTGGAAAATAGAGCCTATCTACTGTCAACCCTTCCAAACAAGCCAAATTGTTCAATCTTTTTCATAGTGTATGTACTATCATACACTTGAAAATCCAATATGCTGAATGAGGCCTATAGAATCTTAGGAGTAGCTTTCGGGTGTTTAAAAAGTTTTCGGAGTTTTCTGCTCAGTCTGACCTTGTGGTGAATTTGCTGGGGCATCCACACTGGAAAGATTCTCAGCTGCTTTTTGTTTTTCACTTGAGAGTAATCTTCCTTACTGTGAAATGATGGACTTTAAAATGGTTCAAAATGGCCTTGTAACAATTTCCAGATTGATGGGCAGAAACAATTGCTTCTGTAGGATCTTTGCTGATTTTTTTGCTCCTTGGCAATTGTGGTAACACACACCTGAATGCTTCAGTCCTGCAAAATTCCAAAAGTTTAGCTTTTTCACAGTTGGTTACACTCGCTAATAATCACTGAACAAAATGCTCATGATTAGCAGCATCTGAGTGCTCCCTGCCCTTCTGCAAACACACATACACACACACACGCACACATATAAAATATATACACACACGTACATGACTTAAAATAAGTAGCCTGGTGCCATGAGTCACATTTCAAAGTGAGTACATGAAAGAATCTGTGATTGATAAATTTTTCTAAACATGACGCATTGTACGAGGGCTACTTGTTTCCTGTTATCAAGTGTCCAGTGGTGGTGTTGCTGAGCCTAGGTGAGGTGCACAGCTCTGTGCTGTGTTGTGCATTCATCAGGGGTAGTCGAGATGGGTGTCAGTTTCTAAAGCCCATATCTTGGAGCAAATGTTGCACATTCCTCACACTAATGTTTGTTGGGGTTCCAGCATTGAATTCCAATGTTTTCATCGCGTGGAATAATTTTTGCCAGCTGACACAGGTCACATTCACCCAGACATTCTTTACAGCCATGCTGCTGCTGTAAGTTTTAAAACCTCATTGTAAATTGCTCTCTTGCTACTCTTACAGCGTCCATAGATATATTTTGTTTTATTTGTACACCAGTGGACGCAACTAGTGACATGCACAGGTTGCCATTTATTTTGCATGACAATTCTCACTTTGAGTCTTTTGTTTTAGTTCATTCATTCATTCATTATCTCCTGCTTTATCCTCTATTAGGGTCGCGGTGGGGTTCCCCATGCCCATCCAGGGGAGAAAGTCTCAGGCGCTGGGCAGATACACCCAGGACAGGGCGCCAATCCATCGCTGGGCACACACTCACACACTCAAACTCACTCTATATGGGGCAATTTAGAGAACTCAATTAACTTGATCCATGTTTTTGGACTGTGGGAGGAAACCGGAGAACCCGGAGGAAACCCATGCGGACACGGGGAGAACATGGAAACTCCACCCAGATGGGGATTCGAACCGGGAATCCCTAGCGCTGAGAGGCGAACGTGCTAACCACTAAGCCACCTTTTGTTTTAGTTAATTACATAAATTTTATATATTCTATTACTAGCACATTTGAAGCATTTAGTAAAACAAGTACTCTATAAGAAGTACTTATCTACAAGTACTAGGATTATTTAAACGTCTTAAAATCTGAATTTTGTTAATGATATTTGGATTTAAAACATATAATTAAATATGAAATAATACACTTATCTGCTTATTGGTCAGATAATTTTTTTTATATAATTTGCCTCAGTTTCTAAGACTTTTTTGAAAAGAAAAAAAAGTTTAAAAAAATTAATAAATAAAAAAGTAAACATGCATACTTCTACAGTACCAGTCAAAGGATTGGACACACCACCTTCTTGCTCCATTGTCTATTTTCTCCACTTTCCATATAGATGGATGGTTAGGACCTTCACAGAACAGGTATCATTTGGATGGTGTAATGTTTATTGTCAGTTCTGATGTGACACTGATGCGGTGAAGGGGTTTTAGTGCAGCGGTGCTGCTGTACTTTAATTTAAACACCTCAGTCACACAGCTGGGATAGGAATAATGCACCAACCAAATAATACCTGCTTTGTGGTGCTACTATTGGGGTCCTGACCATCAGAGAACAGAGTACAAAAGACTAACACAGTATGTACTGTAGTCTACAAACAGATGAACTACATCTACATTTACATTTAGTCATTTAGCAGACGCTTTTATCCAAAGCGACTTACAAATGAGAACACCACAAGTCAGAAGCCATGGAGAAAACCAACTATACTGTAAGTTCATCAACCTGATTGTTATTCGAAGCTGCGCCCCCCCCCCCCCCCCCCCCCCCCCCCCACTGTACATCTGTACAGTTATTATGTTTATGGTAAGTGGAATTGATAAAAATGGACAATAAGTGAAGAAAAACGGTGGTGCATCCAAACCAAACAATTAGTGTTTAAACACTTTAATGTTTACACTTTAACCCCTTGTACTTGGTTCCTCAGTGGTAAGCCCAAAATGACACTAATGTTGTCTTGGTAATATGGATCTGTTTGTTGTGCTTGTCTGAATTGAACAAACAAAGCATTAACATTAAGTATAAATAACAAAAGGAGTAAGTGAAGAAATCAATGGGCTGTTGTCTCTGAGGTTATGCCAACTTGGACTAACCTTGTAGGTGAGTGAGTGAACAGAGGTTAAGAACTCCATCAGCACTGTTGATTTATTCCCCAGTACTCGAAATTGAAACAGTATGGAAAATGCAATTTCATGATGTGACACAGAGCTGCAATTCAGTGTGGATTTGTAAATAAGAGGCGGAGCTGGTGAAGCAGATGAGGCAAATGTCATATGCATGGACACTGGGAAGCTTTGATACTAAATATCACAAATCTGCTTTCAATAGCAGCTTTGCATTACTAATGAATTAAAAGATCATTTATTCATTGTTAAAATGTATTTAAATTATACTGGTTAATAGGGCTGCAACAATAAATCGATTATGAAAACTGTCGATAACAAATTTTGTTATCGATTTGTTGGGTTGCACGATTTCCGATTTACTCGCAATGTCGTTATCACTTACGTCACCTGCAGCGCATCAACAACGCTGGAAAAAAAAATAGCGGGTTGAACAGAACAAGGCAGAATCTGCAAAACAAGTTGATAAATCATACAAATGAAACACAGCCAACGCAGAAAAAAAGCTTCCGTTTAAATAATCAAAACTGTTTACACAACTAAAGAATGTGTAACATGCGAGTTCTGCGAAAATGATTTGACCTGCACGGAGCACCAAGGTGATGATACACCACCTGAAACTCAACATGTTGGAGTCACTGATGAGGATGAAGGAGTTCAACAGCAGAGTAAATCACTACAATATCCCCGAGTTTCTTTAGTTTTGAAGTGAATCAACGTAACAGTCATTCACACTATGAGAACCAGAGCACGCTTCATGCTGTTTTTGGTTGTTAACTGGATAATAACAGTGATGGAGAACGTTACTTTATTCATTCATTCATTCATTATTTTCCGCTTTATCCTATATTAGGGTCGCAGGGGGGAGGTTCCCTATGCCCATCCAGGGGAGAACGTTTCGGGCGCTGGGCAAATACACCCTGGACAGGGCGCCAATCTATCGCATGCCTTAAACTCATACTGTAAATAAAACCAGACATTTATTGACCTGCTTAATAATTCTACAGTGTATCTGGTTTTCTTCATAACTACTGACTTGTGATGTTCTCATTTGTGAGTTGCTTTGGATAAAAGTGTTTGCTAAATGACTAAATGTAACTGTAAGAACATGGAATTTTTATGGAATTTATCTGATTCATCGATTAATCGAAAAAAAAAATGGTTGACCGATTAATCAATCATCAAAATAATTGTTAGTTGCAGCCCTACTGCTTAAGATGGTTACAATTAAAGTTCACAGTGCACATTTTGTGTGCGATAACATAAAAATAATACCACAACCAATACATCCATAATGGCAAATAAGCTTTCGGCTAGCTGTGAGGCTGAGACAAAAAATAAGTGAGGGTATTATGCAGTATTTGGCACCCCTGCTGATAGAACATCCACTTTTGGGAGCGTGCCTGCTGCGTCATTTGATTCACTGAATGCATAGTGTTTTTACAAGAGTATGCAACACTGAAAGCTTCACTCTACATTATTGACAAGCTAATAGTAAGTTAGACAGTCAAACCATGACATTATCTCCCATTCTGAATCACGCATTGTGGTAAAATTTTACAAGCCTTTATTTGCTGCAATTTATGAAGATGAACAGACCACCGTTTTTCACAGAGATTTTGTTTCCTCATATTCTGAAAAAAGGATGATCGTCTTAGTTTCCATAAGCGGTCTTTTAAAAGAGAAAATACACTACTACCAACTTCAGCCATAGATGTCTGGGTCATTTAACATTTTAAAATCATGGCTAAGATCATTTTTTTTAATATAAACTTATATAAAAAGAGAAGACGTGCAATTTTGCTTTCCATTTATTATATAAAGATCATTTAAAGCAAGGACCATGATCCTCAATAAAACAACATTCAATATGTCCAGTGTTTAAATAAAATGGTAATATAGTCACTATGCTACATTAATGTGTACTATGATGCATTGATATACAATTTTCATTGGCACTATAAGGAATGAGTTTATATAAATATGTTTATATATAGTACAAATACTAAAAATTGGGTACTTGTCAGTACTGAATACATATTTGAGTGTTTATTATTACAAACATTACAGTTAAAAAAAAACAGTGGTTTGTAGAAATTTGAAATTTTCATTTCCTCGCTTAAACTCTGACTGTTATATAAACAACCTAAATCCACAGAATTCTTGGTTTATGTACATATGATATGACAGAATTGAGTCTAGGTGCATCGCGATGCTCTTTGCGATCTTACATCCCACAAACAACATATTTTCACACCTTGTGCCTGCGCCATATATATAGCTAATTGTACACACTCGTGTACACTCCACTTGTTACACCCACGTCAATCCATCATGGGCACACTCACTCACACAGACACACATACACACTATATTGGACAATCATTAAGTAGCTTAAATGTATGTATAAAACACATCTAAAACTTTGAGCTGGTATGCCAATAAACACAAATAAGTGAACAAACAAACAACACTTTATGGGGAAATTTAGAGTATTAAATTTACATTGAATCCATGTTTTAGGGATTAAACCACACGGACACTGGGAGAACATGAAAACTCCACCCAGATATGGATTCAAACCTGGAGCCCCAGCGCTGAGAGGCAAATGTACTAACCACTAAGCCACTGTGCCGTCAGTACAATAGTAAACCTCTTCTTAAAATAGTAAATAGTAAAATGTAATAAATAGAATAGTAACAAATAATATAATGTAACCTCTGTGGATTTAAAACTAAGCACCATGACCTGAACTACTTATAGTGGACTTTAATATTGGAGAGTGTCTACAATGGCAGCACTGTGCTGATGGAGGGAAAGGAAGACAATACAAAATAAAACTCAAAGTGTGAATAAACTGGTGATTAATAGAACAGACTGCTAAATGACTGTTTGTGTCCATCATAAGCACTAAAGAGAGCTGCAATAAGCTTAACAGATAAGCCCAAGGAAGGAAATAAGTAATATTAATGTCACATTAGAAAGACTGGCCAGCATCCGGCATTATAACCAGGGCTTTGAAAAAGCAACGGTGCTTATTGAGTTTACTGTACAGATGTAATCTCATGCAGAATGCATTACTGACAGCATAGCTACTACTGAAGAGCAGCGCATGTGATGTCAACGAGTAACACAAAGCCAGCCCTCTAGACTGGCTCTGTCTCCCTCTAGATGCTGAAAGAGACTTGACACTAGGAACCTTTACACACTTAAATTATGGAATATAGTACTGACATAATATTGTGAGTACAAGTCAGTGAGCACAGTATAGGGTAGAGACTAGATACTAACATCGGTATCTGTGCATCTGTATTTATTCAAACTTAATTTATAATACATGGAGATCCATACTGCCGTGTAAATGTTGCTGCTATGTGAATAAAGAGTATAAGAAAACTAAGGCACTTTTTGATGACTGTACATATTTTATGTGTGACTTATTGAATAATTTCATGTGTTCCCAACTTTATCTGCAATTGTGTTACTTTAATGTGTTCATTTATGCCCAAAGTAAGCAGGGTGAGCTTGCAGGCCAGGATTAGGAAGGATAAGTACAACAAAAGCCTTTGTTAAAGAGGACAGAGTGGTCTGTGCTCTGTCAGGAAATAAGCCCTTCATGATCTGAAAATGCTTATTTCTACACACCCAGTTTTTACAAATCAGTCAGATTTTCAGGGATCAACCAAAAGCAGCTGCATCATTTAAGAAATATTAATGTGGCTTTGATTGTGTCTCATCTTGAATATTGAATTGAAAGTAATTACAGCAGACATCAGCAATAGAGAAACTTTTCACATATGGCGATATGTTCCAGAAAATGTCCCAGATGCCTGAACCCGAGCCAGCAAATGGCTGGAAAAGCAGAAAGATGCACACACTTAAACACCTCTTTGCCTCTTGTTTTTGCAGTATCTGGAGGAATGGGTGCATCTTGAGTTTCAATCCCTCTGGCTGCCTATTAGCCTGACTGTCTGATGACAAATACATCCTTCTTTAAAAAAAGTGGAAACAGTGATCATCTTAATTGTGGTTGTTAAATCTATATAAATTTAGATTCAGGGTTCCGCAATTAGCACTTAACCTTCTAACAGGTCATTAAGATTGAGTGCAAAAGAAATGCACATCAAAGGATTAGTGTTTACAAGCTAGGTTGGGTCATGGTTCAATAGTTTGTGCCAAACTTAAGAGAATTGTTAGTTAGTTGTCAATGATAGTGTTTCACAGTGCAAGACTAAATAAATGCATTCAAACACTGCTGCATTTTGAACCATATGGAGTTTATTAGATGATTTACTGGAAAATCTGTTTAAAAATGTGTGGAATACTCAGTGGGTACAGCATTAAGGACATAAAAAAGTGGTGCATATTGCCACAATTTACACAAACCATTTTACAGTGCTAACCACCAAAATTGTACTTTTACAATATACTTAATTTCATTTCACTTTAATTATCTCACGTTTATGTATGTGTGTAGTATTGTTACAGAGAACAACACAAGTATGTAGTTAAGGGGAAAAAACATCTACACTGTAGTATAATCAAACTGATATGTGTCCAATTCAGCTTCATTTTAAACAATATAGCAGTTGCTCATGGAAAAGATGTTTTAGGGTTGTTTCTTGAAGATGCCAAATGTCTCAGTATTACAGATTGAGTTGGGAAGATCATCCTCTCATTCAGCAGTGTTGAATTATATGGAGTGAGAATTGCCACCATGGTTGGGGTTGAAGCACCAGGCAGCAGTCATCACTATGTTGGGGTGTATGATAAAAAACAGAGTTAAGGTAAGAGGGAGCATAATGCAGAGATTGTCCTGTAGATCAGAGTCAGTGCCTTGTGTTAAATGCTGGCAGATACAAGTAGCCAATGGAGAGAGAAGAGTAGTCTAGTGACGTGAGCTTGCTTGGGTTGGTTGAACACATTTGAGTTGCCAAGTTTTAAATAACACTGTAGTTGACTTTTGCATGGTCAGGACATCCGTTATTTACGCAGTTAAACTGCAGGCATCAATGTTTAATTTGGTTTTGTCAGTGAAAGCACAGAACATTTCTCCCTCTTCTTTTTCTTTTTTTCAAGGTTCAAGTTAATTAACAAATATCAGTATTGATTGCATTTTTTTTATTGAATTTTTATTGCAGATTAAAGCTCTGGTCCACAGTTTGCACCTCTGTAAAACAAATTGTTTAATGTGGCTAATGCTTTTCTAAATCCATAATGTCTGTTTCAAACAACTTAATTTCAATATCTTTATAAATTATTCTAGACATTTATTTAAATCACTGCCAGCAGTGCAATAAAATGCATTAAAATATTTTTTATATCTCTCACAGTGATTATGAGTTATAAATATCAGAAGATGAGCAGAATACCCCATGTATTTTAATAGTACTTACAGACATTGCCAAAAAAGTATATTCTTTTTAAATTTATTGTTTTTATTTTGATTAATTGTTTTTTAATTTGGAGGATATTAAAATTATGTAAATAGTACATATACAATGTGACAAATTACACATCACTATTTATGCAACTATATTAGAGTAGCAGTCAGGTACTGCTAATCACATGCTAATCACAGGTGAGCAAGAAAAAAAAAAACAAGTTTTGGAATTTTGCTATTCTGGAGCATTCAGATGTTTGTTTGCACAATGTCAAGGAGGAACGATATCAACAGTGATCTTAGAGAAGAAATTGTTACTGCCAACAATCTGTAAAAGGTTATAAGGCCATTCCAAGCACTTTCGGTTCCATCATTTCACAGTGAGAACATTACTTTGCCATTTTGTGGACACTTTCATCCAAAGCCACTTACAAGTATCCCAACTTAAAGGTTGGGGTCACAGTACAGGGTCAGTCATGATACAGCACCCCTGGAGCAATGAGGGTGGTGTGCCTTGCTCAAGGGGCCCACATCAGTAACTTCGGTGGAAGTGAGGATTTGAACCCCAACCTTCAGACTTATAGCCCTACACTCTAACCACTGAGCTACCAGAAAGATTATTCAAGATTATTAAGTGAAAAACGTATAGGACGGTTGACTATATTTCTGGATTGGATGTTCTAGCAAATTCAAGTACTGACCATGCAATGCTTAGAAAAAAAAGTTACATCTCAGATTTAAGAGGACATATCTAGCACAATAAATGTAAATAATTCAATAAAAAATTATAAACTGTAAAAACACGTTGGATCCCTTCAGAAGGATTGCATGAAAACATGGCAGCGTTTCCGAACAAATTACAAAATTTCGGAAACAATAGAGATGATTGTAATAATTCACTACACCTCATTCATTCTTTCATTCATTATCTTTCACTTGATCCTATACTAGGGTCACTGAAGGTTCCCCATGCGCTGGGCAGCACGCGGACCACCCACGCAGGCACGGAGAGAACATGGAAACTCCACCCAGATATGGATTCAAACCTGGATTTGATTAAAAACAAATACGATATATTAGCCAAACACACCATAAACCCAAGCATTTGTTCTGCGATGTTTACCTTTACACATAGTGACACAGCATTTAGCACTTTGGCCTCACAAGAAGTATGTCCTGTGTTCGATTACCAGTTTGGCTGAACTTTGGAAGAAACCCACACAGGTACAGAGAGAGCATGCAGACACCTCCTTTCTGTGTGGAGTCTGCTTGCCCTCTCTGTACCTGTGTGGGGTTCTTCCAAGAACTCTGGTTTTATTCCACATTCCAAAGACATACAGATATATAAATTGGAAATACTAAATTGCATGACACCTCAGGACTGGCAATCGCTAATAACTGGTTCAGTCGGGAAATAGCTATTAATGCTGGCCAGATGTTACACTTCTAAAAAACAAACAATGCAAAACCTTTACACATCATCTGACCTTTTGTAAAACATGTCGTTCTCCTTACCAAAACCTAAAAAAAAATCTTTTTATATAGAAGCCCTCAGTGTCCTTTCTTTTACAATAAATCGAATGGCACTGTCTGCCACTCTGGATTTCAGCCCTTGTTTTTTTGTACTCGCCACAAAAAGAAGACTGAAGGCCAGATTAGACAGCTTGTCTCGTGTAGTCAGTGAAGACAGGCGGAAATGCTTTCCTTTCTCTTCTTTTGTGTGGGTCCTCCTGCTCACCTCAGTTCAGTGCAGAAGATGGAAGAGATTTAGGTTAAAAAAATTGAAAGAAGGAGAAAATTTCCATGTTTTATGTGGAAAGTAAGATTCTTGTCATATTTACCTGTCATGTTTAAATATATCGTTTCAAAATAATCAGGGGCTAATCCAATTGGAGGAATTTTTTAAAGTATGAAATTATAATGAATCATAATGGTGTTTGTGAAATTCTAGCTCATTTGATATTTGTTTATATAATCAGTTACATTATGCATCTGTCCCAAAGCCATTTAGTCCTTTGTAGTTGCATGAAATGAGCTTTAATTGTCTTTATTTGCTTTGTTTAAAATCATTTTACTGTATCATTTAATATTATACTTTGAAACTTCAAAACTTCAAGTCAAAATTTAAGGAGTATTGCTGCTGTTTTCATCTATATAATAAATGCATAAGCTAATAATTTAACTTACTATTAGAAATGTCAGTCTAGACAATCTGCAGAAACCTGTAGTATAGGAAGCTGTTACTCTCACTTGGTCCAGAAATAGTGTTGAAATAGAACCATGCTTTTAAGTTCCTCTGTCACAACTTTTCAGAAATGGAAATCTAATCTTGGCAGCTATATACACCGACTTCTGGAACATACCAAAGCAAAGGGACTTGAAAGGACACCCTCCGTCATCAGCTTGTGGAAGAGTCAGAGTCGAGACAACACAGAAAAACATCTCCTAGTGATGTTGCCAGTCTGGGCCTCCACATGTGGCTCAGACCACCAGGGGAGTGTTTATCATATGAGCCCTGTGCCAGGGGACTGGCAGACATGCTTGAACGGAAGTGTCCTGGCTCAAACCTCCTCACCCTGCTACATGTCTAGTCTGTAGAGCCTGGTTTAGTTTCTGAAGTGTCGACTGTTGACAGCAGCTATTCATGGTCGTTGCCTTTTTGGTAAAGGTTAAACTTCCTCAAAGCGTCTGAAAATCAGTTTGTAACATTTCTTTTTTGCAAAATCATTGCATCTACATTCCTTATTTTAGATATTGATATAAAAACAATTAATATTTTATTTTCTATAATGTTTTGAGATACCTTATATGGTCAATACTTTTTACAGACATTGTATTCATACAACATACTTTCATCTATCCATCATCTTACGCTTTATCCTCTACTAGTGTCGGGGGGGGGGGGGTTCCCCATGCCAATCCAGGGAAGAACATTTCAGGCGCTGGTCAGATACACCCAGGACAGGGCACCAATCTATCGCTGGGCACACACACACACACACACTCTCTATATGGGGCAAATTTGGAGAATTCAATTGACCTTGATTCATGTTTTTGGACTGTGGGAGGAAACCGGAGAATCTGGAGGTAACCCACGTGGACGTGGGGAGAACATGGAAACTTGAGAATCCCTTGCTAACCACTAAGCCACCATGTCGCCCCATACAATATACTGCTAAATGAAAATTTATTATTTGTCCTAATTAAATCAGTTAACACATTTTAATTAGATTGGTTAAGCATTATTGCAATGGTTTTGCGTTCGTCTTTTATATCTTTTGGCCAATATTCTTCACAGTGGTGTGTATGACTTTAATTTTAGTTTTGTAAACTGTCAGTTCAATTTAAATTTCTCTTGCTGCTTCAGCATCCTGCAATTGGTAGTAGCTGCCTTTAGTTTTCACTAGGTGTGATTGAGCTGGTGAGGGAATGATAGTTGAATGATAGTTGTGAAGTGTCTATTTCAGTCTTCACTGTGTATATTCATTCATTCATTCATTCATTCATTATCTCCCGCTTTATCCTCTATTAGGGTCGCGGTGGGGTTCCCCATGCCCATCCAGGGGAGAACATCTCGGGCGCTGGGCAGATACACCCAGGACAGGGCGCCAATCCATCGCTGGGCACACACTCACTCACACAGACACACTCTATATGGGGCAATTTGGAGAATTCAATTGACTTGATCCATGTTTTTGGACTGTGGGAGGAAACCGGAGAACCCGGAGGAAACCCACGCATACACGGGGAGAACATGGAAACTCCACCCAGATGGGGATTCGAACCGGGAATCCCTAGCGCTGAGAGGCGAACGTGCTAACCACTAAGCCACCGTGCCGCGTGTATATTATAAAATGTAATCAATTGTGATAATCATATAAAACCGGTACTTCCGTTCCCTATGTTGAATTGGCTGTGCTGTTTGCCCAGCTGTGACAGTATTGACAATAATGCACACCTTATTTAAAATCATGTACCATTAGTGGAAATCCTGATGAGCACTAAGCCCATATCTCTCAATACTTTTGATAATACTTGGCATAATTTGATGCAGAATAAAAATAAATTCACATTAACTTATTTGAATACATACATTATTATAAAAGTCTATAATAATTGGTAGAAATAACAGGTTCAGTTGCTTCTAGATATATATTTGTACATATAGTATAACTTTGCAAGCAGTTCTAATGATGATGCCTCAAAAACTGAGAATAAATGACTTGTAGCACAGATGATGTCATCGATTTTTGACACTTTCTGGTTTTCTCTTTCACTTTGTGTCTCTGGTTTTCATTGCTAACAAGAAAGGTGAATCACAGACTGTCAGTACTGAATGTGTTAGCACTGGCTATGTGGCAGCTCTACTTTGGAGACTGCATTGTATTTAGCAGTGTCTTGTTTGTGCCTTAGATGCTTTGATAAAGAAAAATGCAGCCTTCTGTACAACAGGACTTAAACTCTAGTGTAGAGTCTTCATCATCTTTTTGTTTCATTTTGTAAAGTTGAAACATATTGAAATATCCTTAAAATAAAAAAATAAAATTTCTGATTATCTTTATTTAAAAAATGTCAAAAGCAGAAAAAAACAATCATTTACACGAGGCTGTTCACATTTGAGTGAAAAGTGTAATCACTGTAAACTATGTTAGACTAATCATTTAGACTTGTATCCATATGAATAACACTTTATTGCAGGGTTAGTTTCTATGATGTCATAATTAATGAAATGAGTTTAGACCCATGACATCCATTGAATCTTGACGTGATGAATCACTCATCTCAGCGGGAAGTTCTTCTCATTTAACAAATAGCTGATCTTTTAAAAGGGTTGAAGAGTGTCCTCATGAATGCTTACCTCTTTTCCAACTAATGGTGAAACATCTTTTGTATTAACAAAACTTTAGCGCTACCTTTTTAAAATATAAGATGGATTATTTGATATTTTGTGCATGCAAACATGAAAATAAATTTTTCAGGTGATCTATTTTCTTCTCTAGCAAGGAGTACACAATTAGTTCTGTTTTCTGAAAAAAATTATATTGTGGTTCTTTCTTAGTTCTTGTGTTCAATTGTATTGGTTTAGTGTTAGCCCTGGCTTATTAGCTGTGTTGTAGCAAAGCCTTGCACTTTTTTTGAATTATTTTTTATTTTATTTTAATAATTAATTTAAAAAAAAAAAAAAATTATTATTTTTTCAGCTTTGTTTAATTGAAGTGATGCACGAAATACCTGTTGTTTGTCCACAATGTTGTGATTTGTTTAGCTTTTTCCCCCTAATATTCCACACCATTTTTGATAATACCTAAAATGCTCATGCTGTTAATTTCACACTGTCATGTTTACAAAATAAAAGGAACCCCTTTTTTGCATTTGCAAACCTCTTAGCGCCGGGGATCCAAGTTCGAATCCCAATCTGGGTGTAGTTTCCATGTATTTCCTGTGTCCGTGTCTGTTTTCTCCAGGCTTAAGTGTTATATCACAGTGTTCAAAACAGTGAATACAAAATACAGGTGTTGTTGTGCAGCTGGTGCAACCCACTAAGCCTTTTTTTTTTTTTTCTAGAATCATTTCCAGCTCTGCCACCATCACCCAACCCCCAATTCTGTAGGAGAGTTTCCTGCTAATTATTTTTTGGCTTCAAGGTGAATTGGCTGCTCTAAATTGTCCCTATATAGTGTGTGAGTGTGTGTGAGAGTGTTCCCATCGATGGATTTCCACACTGTTCTGAGTGTATCTGTTTAGTGCCTGAAACATTCTCCTCTGGATGGGCATGAGGAACCCTGTATGACCATAGTAGAGAATTAAGTGGAAGATGATGAGATGAGATGAATATTTTTAGATTAGATTAGGTTAGATGTTTAGGAGTGAACCACTCTATGTAAATGTTAAAAAAAAACTAGAAGTAATAAAACAAAAATCAAGACAGGGCAATTTCTTGTATTTATTTTAGCCCTATGCTTTTCTGTTCTTGATTATATATGTGCTGCTGGCAAAGTAGAATTTCACTAGGTAGCTCCGTGACCTTCAAGATGAAGGAAATGTCCACTGAAATCTATGGGCCTTTATTTACTAGAGAACGGGCTGCATTCCTTAGACGCAGAGAATCAAGAAAGGACACACATTACACACTCACGAGCTATACCTTTATTCCTGTGGAGGTACTCATTGTGCATGTATAGCTTTGTGTGTTCTATATGTAGATTCATGCGCACACATGGTGATAAGGTTGGCACACAGCAAAACTGGAACGCCAGTCTCGTATCAATAAAATATGTTTGCACTGTAAATAACACGTCGTAAAGTGGCTGTGAGATTGCAGGGCCACAAAGTTCAGGATTATTCCTGTTTTTAAAATTGCTTTGAAATGTCACAGAATGATGAGCTGAAAGAGACAGAGCACATGCACTCTAAAAATAATTAGCTAATATTTCTTTGTCATTTTCAAGACTTTCACACCGTCAGCCGTCAACAATCGGACAATGCTACGGTAGTGAAGTTGCACATACAGCCTACTAACCCCACTTGTAATAGTTTCTACAACCATAGTCCATACCCATATTTCTTTCTTTTGATTCTTACTCAGATGAAAACTGGGATGACGACCAGCTCTTGGGATTTAAGCCATGCAATGAAAACCTGGTTACGGGTTGTAACATCATTGATGGGAAGTGTGACTGTGACAGTGTACGAACCTGCAACAACCCTTTCGAGTTTGCCAGCCAAGAAACTTGTCATGCAGCTCTGAAGAAGATTGAAGGTAAAGCATAATCTATATTTTCCCACAAGTGACCACTGACCAGTTCAGCAGCTTATTCATAAATAGTCATTTTTTATTATATAGCAGACGCCTGTGGCAGTGACACGTCCTTTAAAGTGTGTTTAAACCTTCAGCTGTTGGAGTAAGAGGATAAATATTGGGGTTTGCTAATCTTGTTCATGTTTCATCGATTTACAAGAGGCATTGGTTTAGTTTAGAACGTTATGGATGATAATATCTGGATTTCTGCCAAGCTCAGCTATCAGTGATTAACCTGATAATTGGACTGGGCTTTCTTGTTAATTCCATCCTTCACGGAAATGATTCAGGCAGGCAGCTTGCTATTTCTGGAGTGTCTTAACTTATGATTTACTATAGGCATTAGGAAATTGTTCAGGAATCTAATCTGATCTAGAGATATTAAATTAAAGTTGATGGAAATGCGTGGATGATGTGATTAATAAACTTATTTTCACATTACATAGTCAATTTATATTAAACATTATGTAGCAGTTTTGAATATGACCTAGCCAGAGTTGTATATTAATCTGTTTCTTTATAAAACACATGCTTCTTATGTTGAAATCTTTTGTTTTTTTCTGTTTCCCATTGTGCAGAATGTTAAGTTACATCAATAGATACCATGAAGGTTTACATAAAGACATTAACACAGCCACATAAAAGTTCTTAAATACATTTTCCCAAATGTATTTAATAAACTATTACAATTAAATATTTATTGTATTTTTGCAAAATGTTAAGTAATTAGTAAAACCCCATTTGGCATGTAGTAAAGCTGGCAAATGTTTTTAAAGCAGATAGGAGGTGTTATTGGAATTTCTATCCACACTTCTTTGCAGAGTGCTTGCTAGATTTATACACCCCACAGCTATTGTGAGTGAAATGGTGTGAATCTGATGGCATTTATTTGGAATAACTAAATTCAATTAATTGATGTGATTGTAAATTGTTAGTTTGTCACCATTTAGCACTCATAATATATATTCAGCCTTCCAATCCTTACACGATCATTACAAAGCATTTACTTAAAATTTTGCTATTTTATGTGATGTTTTATTAGTGGCTTTTTGCGAATTAAACAAATGCTGTGCTCTGAAGAGAAAATGTTTTACTTCTCTTTTTTAGATTTGGATTGTTTATTGACAAATGTGTGTTCTACATTCATGGTTAAAATAACAAACTGCTTAAATCACCAAGAGCTGATTCCTTATAGGTTCTTTATAAAGGCTATAAGAATGCACATGGTGCATTGGTTAATGGACACTTCCTGCCGTCCTAATGTACATTTAAGTTCAGTCTGGAGAAGCAGCACAGTGGTAATTATACTTAAAATGTATGCTTGTCATCACAGCAGTCTTGGCAACAGTTGATGGCCCTTGTTGTTTTATTGTGACAGGTGTACTTTCATCAGGCCTTCAGCAGGCTGTGGTACTGAAGCTTCTCCTCCAGCGTTTAGCTGTAATAGGTAGTTGATATTTTGTTTTGACTGTTTTTGTAAAGAAGCCACTGTCTGCTGTGCAATTGTCACTTGTTTGTTGTGATGTTTCATCTGGCTCTGACTACTGTTTTGCACCTGTGCATGTAGTTGTTTATTGGAGCCGTGTGTAGTTTTGGCTCTGGTTTACTGGCTATGTTTAATCCCCCTCCTTTCACCAGTCATGTAACTACTTTGAGATATATTCTATTTGCAGTGTAAAGCATAAATGTGATTTTAATTTAACTCATCACTGCTGAGTGGGGGGGGGGGGGGGTTGTTATCAATAGATACATTTTTCTCATTTAATAAACTCACATGTACCATTACTTATCAACCCCAGAGCTGATCAACATTCAGGCAGGAAACCCAGTATCTTCATGCATCTGTCTGTGTTTACTGTGGTGAGGTTTGGGGATTGGGACACATTCTTGTTCATCTGTAATTCTATGTGTGTTCACATAAGAAAACTATTACTGCCATGTGCCTTCAAACCAGCCTATCTTTTCATGTTTAAAAAACATGGTGGGATATTTTATATTCTACATTAAACAACTGTTTCTGTCACATAGAAATAAAATCTTTTTTATAACGTGATTTAGTGCTATCTGCACTACTATGTTTGCTATTTATTGTGTTCCTGGCAGCAGAGAGGTGGGAAAAGAAAGAGCTGCATTTAAACAACTACACATGCAACCGATGGGAATCAAATGAATTATGGGCTTGTCCTTAAAGGTCATTCACCCTGTCTCATCAGACAAAAACTGCACCTAGGTGGAGGAATACAATACATCTTCCTTAGATACTAAGCTTAGTTGAGTATGTAATTTAAACCATGCTCTAGCAAAAGAAATATAGTGAGAAAACAATTTTGTCTCATAAAACACTTTAATTCACTGTCCCTATTTTAACATATCTAACTATTTCATGTACAACTTGCATTTTCAGACTTCATTACATCAGGTAAAAATTTAGACCAAATATCTTAGTTTTGATAATAATGTATATGACCTATTGTGTAAAAATGGTCTTTTTCTATCTGCCACAGATAAATAATATCATGAAACAATATTTAAGTTTAAGGGATTTTAGATATAGAATCCTGAGTTCTGTATTTAATACAAATCAGTTGGTGTACAGATACTGTCTACATGTACAGACAATTTTGTAAAATAATGCTATTAAAGCTACAACAGCTTAGGTTTTTTTACCTACTAGTATGTTCGTAGACTGTGTGAGAACTCACAGAGAAAACCCATCCAGACACGGAAAAAACATTTGAATAAATATGAAATCCAGAACATTTATGTGTTAGATGAGAATGCTAACCACAGCACCATTATGTGGCCTAAAATCAGCATGGTATGATTTTATGCATTATCACCAATATGTTTTGTTGTGTGTTTGATGCAGGGAGCCATCTATAAAATTAGTAACAGAAGGCACACTCAGCTACACCAGAGTTTTTTTAAAAGTGCTTTAAAAGGAAAGAAAGCGTGCCTATTTAAATAGAAATTTGCATTTTTTAATACACTGATTTATTGTTATTTAACAGGAATGAGGTGCCACTCTGATGTTACTTGATGTGGTTGTCTATAGCTTATCAAACCTGATAACATTTTAACCAGTCCATCTTTTTATCAATTATTAAAAGAAAATACAAATATTTTCAAATAATTGACCGCTAAACTGTTAATATTTTACCTAGTAGGGCAAAACATTGGCAAAATCAACTCCACAGTTTGTGATTATGTAATTTAATGGAACATCTATGGAAATTTTTCCCTTTTAATCAGCTGTTCATTTGTATGGATTGCAATATTTGTTCTATTAAATTCTCAAGATGTTTGATGTTTATGTTCTTCCACACCAAACTCCATCAACCATGTGTTTATGGATCTTGCTTTGTGCACTGGAGCACATTCATGCTGTAACAGATAAGGGTCTTTCCCCAAACTGCTTGAGCATGGTTGCTTGTGCTCAATTTTATTTACTTGTGTCAATGAAACACTTTAATTTCTTAATTAAGTGGTCATTTCATTTGTCCATTAAAGAATAAAAAAAAACAATATAAGAGAAATTCTTAATTTTCATAAAAACAAAGTATTAATAGTCTAGTTTTTAATTGCATGCAGTAAGAAAGCCTCTTGCGCCAGCATCACTGCACTTAAAGATTAATTTTTTTGTAGTACTCAGTTTTTGCCAGAGTGTCTCCCTCTAGAGGTTAGCAAAAACTTGGCTCTAGGAACCAATTCGGACTGAAATTGAACAGGATGAAGTGGTGGCGGTGCAATTGTAGTGGTGTAAGATTAGGAGTATTAGTCTAAAACATGGGCACAGTATTGGCCTGATCCCTGTTACCTGCATTGGCATTGGTGCATACTTAATGATTTATGTTTAACATGATTTTATAAGTTCAAAATCATCAAAAAAAGTTTGATATTAAATATAATTTTAGGGAATCCCTTTGCTTGATGACTTGTACAATGTCCACTCTATTTGTGAATGCTATGATTTTAAAAGGGAAAGACTTATTGCATTACATAACTGTAAAAATTGGAAAGACACTCTAGAGGGGAGAAGCAGACTAGCAATGTTCTTCCCTGCTATAATGAAAAAAAATTAAGGATAAAACTAGATTGTCTTTCTTGGTGCAAAAAAGAACAAAATATCTTGAACGTTGGCACTGCTACTGAATGTTAAAATTGCTTGAAGATAGGGATCAAGGTTTTCTAGTAGGATTGCTGTTAATGTTTAATATTCAAGTCATAATTGACCATTAATGATATAACAAGAAGTGAAAGATGCTGAAATACAGTTGGCTACTGGAACTGATATTGTCACGCTCCTTTGACATGATTCCCATTGCTGACATGAAATGTAATAATGGGTTGGTGGATTTGGAGTATTGCATCTTTCACAAAGTACCTTTCTCGGATTCCTGATGTACCGTCTTTCCCTGCCCCGGGTTTAACCTTTTGACCTAGAGGGTGGAGTCATTTTGATAGCTACTTTTATATATCAACTCCTGGAGAGGGGAGGTTTATAACGACTATTTCCTTTTGATACAAAGTCTGTCTGGAAATAGTTTTCAGATAAAACTTCAAAAGACCATCTGAAAAGCATGTCGGTGTGTGTAAGCGAGAGCCCTTGTTTTAAATGCCAGGATATAGTGAAGCAAAGGAGATAAAAGGAGAGAGACTATGAGCTTGAAATATGAGAGAATTGTGAGAGTGCTTTTTTAGGCAGAGTGAAAAGGGAAAAAAGGAGTTAGAGACAGGAAGTTTTGTTCTCTGGGAGTCTGCAGTGCTGCTAGTGTCAATTCCTCTGACCCAGCGAGGCCAAGAACATTAAAGGAAATGCCTCACATTCCAACAGCAGAGCCATGTCTCTAATGCTCTGGCAGGATTACAGTAGAGAATATTTGTTCTGTGGAGTGGGCCGTGCTAATTGTAGGCCTCGTTGTGTGCAGGGAGAGAGCGGGCACTCATGCCAAAAGCAACATGTTTCTGTTCGGCTTAACAATGTCCTGTTTTCAAGGAGAACATGTTGGGTGGTAAGCCTATTGCCAATGTTTATAGCTACTGTACTTTTCACTGAATTCTCATCCAATGGGACAGTACAAAGCAAAATCTCTGAAATGAGCTAAATTGTTTACATATGAAGCATCTCCAGTGAATTCTAGGCAACACTGTGACATGAAGGCCCAGTCAAATGTTCATTTGTGTTTATTGATGGCCATTGCTGTTCACTGATGTGCACATTAATTGATTTGATTTGTGGGGGCAGAGTGTAATTAATCTTGGAGGCTTCTGAAAGCTCTGTAAACAGAGCCTTAAAATTCCTGCTGTGTGTTGTTTTCTCCTCCCTGACTTTGCCGAATAATAATTGTTGGGGATATTTGTTTGTTAAGCATGAGTGTAGTTCACCTCCCTGGCAGAGCAAAGTTTTGTTAAACTTTTTTGCATTAAACTATTAAGAAAGGGTTTTGACAGATAGGATGCTTCCTCGTTGTTTGTATGCAGATTCAGAGAGTTTATTATTATTAGTTTTAAACATTACCTGTGATTTACTATTAGTTCATCTTTAAGAGCTTGTCAGCTAGAAAATTCCGCCTGATTCTGTTTCGACTAAATGGACTTTTATCAAGCAGTATGTGAAATCCTTGTATTTAAATTATTGACTGTAGTTCGTTGACTTGCAGCAACTGATTGCTTTAGGTGATTGAGGCTAGTCACTGATATTAAATAAGAAGTGCTTGTCAAGAAAATCAGAGCTCAATAGCACTACATCCTGCCATTATTTAAGACCATGCCAAACATAAATTCCAAGGTGATTTGAAGGTAGGAGGTTGGATATTCCAAGAGAAATCATTACCATAGGTTTTCTTTCATGATGGATACCCCAATCAGAGATTTTGTGGCTGATCACGATTGCCGGTTACTAGAATCAGAACTGGCTGATACTGATTGGGGATTGACAGTATCTGCTTTGTAGCATAGTTATTTACTATTATAGATGTAAAACATAATGCTTTTAAAAGAATTGCTGTTCTGCATAATAGAGTATTTATAGGTGAGTAAATCTAAATTGAAGCTAAGAAAGCCTCATAAATATCCAGTAATTGATATCTCTATTATTAGTTCAATTATCATTCCCACAAAATATATATATATATTTAAATCATAAGAATATCTCATCCCATTATCTTGGGGGAGGGGGCAATATAAACTGGACATGGCACCAATCCATCACAGTGTAGATGCTCAGACACTTACACAGACACATTCTATATATGGGAAATATAACACAGCCAGTTCATCTTGAATCCCATGTTTTTGGGAGGTAGCCAGAGAATTCAGAGAAAACCCACACGGACACAAAGAGAACATGGAAACCCCAATTAGAACAGGATTTGAACCTGAATCCCCAGTGCTGAGAAGCAGAAGTGCTAACCACTACGTGCTGCCCACATGAGAGCAAACAAACCCATTATAAGCGCTAAAAGGCTGCCAAATTCAGGTTTGAAAATTGATCTGGGTGGAGTTTGTTCTCCCTCATGTCCACAGTTTTCTCCAAGTTTTCCTGTTTCTTTCCACAAACATGGATTTAAAAACATGGATTTAAGGTAAATTGACTGTTTTAAAATGCCCTCTAAAATCTAAATTTATCTAAATTGCCCCTTTATAGTGTGTATTTGTGTGTCTGTGTTATGTTAGTGATGGATTATCACCCAGTCCCTCACAACCCTAGTCCCTAGTATGGGAATAAGCGGAAAATAATGAGATGAGACAAGTTTATGGCAGAAAAGACAGTAAGACAGGAAATACAAACCGACTAAAGTAAAACAACATAACTCATTTTTCAATATTTTACATTTTCTTTACAACCTGCACTGCTTGGCATTGACATTCTTAAGCACTGACAGCAAGTTTCTCTGTATATCTCTGTATATAAGATCTAAGCAATTTGTGCTTCTGAATGTGCTTGCTCTTGTCTTCATCTGAAATCCTCACCACTGTATTGAAAATTGACTTGCCGGCTACACCTGTGCCTGCTGCCTAAAATTAGGCTTGTGTTGCTTTTATATGTGCAAGTGACACAGTTTTTGATCGTCCTGATATAAAGCAAGTGTCTGTTCAACTTGTGAAATAGTTGGTAGATTTACAAAGAGAAATTGGTGATCACAACAGCCAGAGATTATGCGATCAAATGATTTTTCGATTATAAAGAACTATGTGCCCTTTTTCGTGAGATTTTTAAAATACTTGTGTGAAACTGAATTAAAACATCACAAAACTTCTTTGAGATAGGTGCCTATGACAAGAGAACAAAATCTAGAAAAATGTGGCTCTATCTGTAGTTTTGTAACATTTAATCCATAATAAGCTTTTTTTCATGATAATCTTTAATGGAAAGAAAGCAATTTAACATTTACTAACAACCAAACTCTTTGGTTTGTTGTATTAAATGTCAATATTGATATCTGCTTCACACACATTACATACAATTTTTTTAATTTATGGGCAAACTGTCCAAATTACTATATAAATAAGAAACTTTATCTTAAAGCCAATTTAGGAAACTTCTTTAGCCTTTAGCTTCTGATTATTTTAAAGAACCCCATTCAAATGAATTTAAACGAATATAGGTTGATGGCAATCGTTGGCTAATCAGCTGTGAATTAGCTGTGCAGTTCTAAAGTCATAGCTGTAATCAATAATATGGTGACTTCAGCTTCCAATGATCACTTGAATTACAGTAAAGATATTTGAATGTTTATTACAAATCCATTTTTACCACATTATTCAAAACAGTAAGTTATGAAAAATATCTAACATCAGTTGGAACAACCCCAAGATTACCATCCTTTGTGGTACTAGCAATTAAAATACTTTTTTTTGCCACTTTAACTGATATTGCATGTCCTTAATATACAGTACTCACTTTATGGAGATGTCAGTGCCACATATCAGTGCATATATTGAGAAGTATATCACAACTCATTTTCATGTTTAGAGAAGGGGCAGAACAGTTCTTACCAAAATAAATGTACAAAGCATTATACCCATGATGAAAAGCATTTATTGATCCTGTTTTGAAAGCACCCAGACATGGTGTCAACTTGAGAGACTTTAGATATTATATATTAATGATATTGGACCTAAGTGCACCTGATCATATTACTAATGTGATTATTGTCATTCTTGCTCTTTTTTATAGAACAAATAAAACTGAATCAAGTTATTGGACATTGCCAATAGCGGTGCCATGTTTTTTTTTTTTTTTTAGTAATTAGCATTCTCTCATTCCCTCATTGAATTCAGGTCAATACTTTAGAAGAAGCTATTGAAAGGGATCCTAGATTAGGTGATGCAGAGTGACAAGCATGCAAATCCGTGTAAAACCCTTTACTGAATTAGTTTCGTCAGGACTTGCATGATATTCATTTTTATTGCATCTAGCAAAAGACCAGATATTTTTAAACTTTTGATTATGCCTTGTTAAAATGGGATTATTTCATGTGATTAAATTGTTAATATTTTCTGCATACCAAAAGAAACAGATGTCTCTGTTTACTGAAACTAGTATACTGTAGCTAGTTTGTCTAACAGTCTTGACAGAAAGGACACATTGTGTTAAACTTGACAGAATTGATGTCCTATATATATATATATATATATATATATATATATATATATATATATATATATATATATATATATATATATATATATATAGTTAATAATCAGTTGTAAAATAAATGACAAATGCATCATGCACTCTGTTGACAATTCACTGCCATTCACATTTGAAGACAACCACACCATCAGCATAGATATATTCACAAACATCATTGCTATTTAAACGATACAGGCGGAAGGTGTGAAAATACACTGTTGGTGGGGTGTAGGATAGCAGTGAGCATTATGTGCCTTGAGCAGGGTGCAAGATCAGGGCCCAATAATAAAACAAAGGTATTTCACTTGGAGACAACAGGATTTGAAGTGTTTGTGTGGGAGCCCACAAAGTAGCTGTTACTTAAGGCAATTGTTCACATACTTTTGGGACTCCCGAGTGCCATGTTCCATTAAAACATTTTACATCATTAAATAAATCAGTCAGTATTATTATATTTATCTTGGCAGTTAGGGTCTTTTAATAACTTGTGTGAAAATATTATTTTTTGGTGTATGTATTTATGCAAAATTTAGAAACCTGTAGAGATTTTCCCTGTATATGTGTATGATATTCATAGTCAGACTGAAGTCAGTCTAGAAAAGCTCAGGGGTACAACTTTATAAAAAACAAGATTTTTTTACTTAAAATGGGCTTTTGAGAGGCTGACATTTAGGCCAATGATTGCCTCAACAGTTGTCTCCCAGACGGAAAGACACTTATTTTTTTTTACTTACTTTCATTTTCTTCTATTCCATATGATTGCTATAGAACTATGCAGTGCTTGTGATAAGCTTGTTGTCCCCCAGCTCCCATCTTCTTTCCAGAGATTACCAAGGGGAGGCGTTAGACCAAATGACTTCCGATACGAAATGGCAGGTTTGCTGATATTTTGGAGGTGGAGGGCTGTGCTATTTTGTTTGTTTGCCAGGCAGATGTTGACATTCAAGGGTCCCTTGGTAAAGTTGTTAGAGATGGCTGGGTATGAAGATGTGGTATGGTGTACTGATAAAGATGAATCATGCCTCCAAGCATTCAAGAGTGTCACTCTATTGTCCAAAAGTTAAAAGATAACAAAAAAACCTTTCAGAAAGGAAAACTGTTTAACACCTGTCTTGGCCTGATCTGCAGACATTTTTTCAAGTGTGAGGATTTATTCTGTGTACAGCTTTGTGGGTGTTGCTTATAAATTAAACCTTGTTTGGAAATGTCAATATTCTATTCACATATTGTTATATCTAGTGATGCAACAGTTTTTTTGTTATAAAATTATATATATTAAATTATATAAATTTATTTATAATTTATATAAATTATATACATTTTATAAATGAAAGAGTTTATAAATTAAACACAAACTATTAAAATAATTGAATACTAAGTACTCTTGATAATATTTAGATTACAGCTTTTTAAATAGTTGTATATTGTGATGTGGACAAACACAATATTTAAATTTGTTATCTTGGGCGTCTAAAATCAAAATATGCCATATACCAAAGAACCAATTGATTTTGTTGAGAAATTAGTAGGGGGATTCCACCACTCCACCACACCACCAACTAATAGACCTAAAAAAGCTTTATAAAATTGTATGTCTTTTTAATATTAGGTAGGGATGTACTGATGAAGGATGTGCCTCCATTCTCCACAGAGCAAACATATAGTAAGTTTTATTTGTATAGTATTTTCTAGTATAATTTGGTAAAATAATTTATTAAAAGATTAGAAGTATCCTTTTAAAAATTTTAAATAACTTTAATAAATAAATAATGGTATGTGTAGCCTTGCACACACTCTATTTTGTACTTTTCTGGAAATGGGGCACATTTAATCATTTTTTCTTTTCTTTTTTTTGCACTACTACTTACAGGCTTAGTAGCTGAGGGGTTACAGTGTTGGGCTACCAATGTGAAGTTTGGTAGTTCAAACCAAAGTTCATAGTCATGTGGTCCCTTGAGCAAGGCCCTTAACCTCCTTGCCCCAGGGGTTCTCTATTACAACCCTACACTCTGACCTATTAAGTTGGCATCCTTGTAAGTTGCTTTAGATTGAAGGATATGCAAAATGACCTTATGTAATGTAATAATAATAAATGTTATTATTAAGTATATTATTATAATTAGGGCGACACGGTGGCTTAGTGGTTAGCACGTTCGCCTCTCAGCGCTAGGGATTCCCGGTTCGATTCCCCATCTGGGTGGAGTTTCCATGTTCTCCCCGTGTCCGCGTGGGTTTCCTCCCACAGTCCAAAAACATGGATCAAGTCAATTGAGTTCTCCAAATTGCCCCTTATAGTAGAGTCTGTGTGTGTGTGTGTGTCTGTGTGAGTGAGTGTGTGTCCAGCGATAGGTTGGCGCCCTGTCCTGGGTGAATCTGCCCAGCACCCAAAACGTTCTCCCCTCGATGGGCAAGAGGAACCCCCCGTGACCCTAATATAGGATAAAGCGGGAGATAATGGATGGATGGATTATTATAATTAACAATACTAATAAAGTTTTTTTTTAATCATCATGAAGGGTTTAAATAGTGAGCAAAATTTCTAAATAGTCCATACAAAGTCATTGGCCTGAAATAAAAGACTTTTTGGTAAACTCACTGATTTAACTTTATGCACATGAATTGTTCAAGCATTCGTCTGTCTGGTAAGAGATTATTTTTATTTAAGAATGGAATAATGCACAATAAAAAACAGATTTAGACCAGCTGTTGGTACAGCAATGAAATAAATGCAGAGATCAGTGTAGATTAAAAAGCAAACCCTAATAAGAGGAAGTTTTTTTTAAATAAACCAAAGCACTCAAACAAAGTCAGAGAAAGAACAAAGCACTCATCATGCATGGGTTTTGCTGCAGGTGTGGTGGCATCACCAGCCCATGGAGACCAGATGGAGAGTCAGTCAGGGTGTGTGGGGTTGCTGAATGGCTGTTATGAGGCATCTGGTTGATGGTGAGTGGGTGGTGGTTTACAGCAGCTGGAGAGGAGGAGTGTAAAGCCATGTTGAAACAGGTATTGCTCAGAAAAATTATGCGCCTGTATCTGCACTATTGTAACATGGAACTCCAGACAGATTATTTGGGGATGTCTGTACTGTTCTGCTACAGCATAAACAACCACCAATACAATAAATGACAGATTAAAAGTGTAGGCAATTTTACAGTCATTTCAAGAAGGCGGTGTTATAAAGAACTCATTCCAATTTGCTATTCTGTGAGAATTAGAGAATTACCAGCAGGCTGATAAAATGGAAGGATCTATGATGGATGCAAACTCCGTCAATCCACTCCCTTTTGTCACAACCATTGAAGACCTGTTATAGAGCAGGCATTCAGTGATATTTAATAATGTTATGCAATTAGCCTTTACCTAACTGACTTATAAATATTTAAGGCCTTTCATCAGAAGACCCCATTAAATGCAAGATGACAGAGTCCTTGAAAAATGTGTAATAAAGTGAAGTGCTGTCATGAGTTTCTATAGCATTGCTTATAGAAAGGCTAACAATCTATTTACTCTAGATTAAAATGAAACAGGGTGAACATGTGCTGTCGAAAGTGTTTGCTATAGTGATAGTATGTGCAATTTGAGTATATTTGTATCGAAAAGGTAAAGCAATCTGATGAGTATTGAGTGTAAACAAGCAATTGGCTCTTGTTTGTGATAAGGCCTGAAGGTGCATGTTGTTTTAACTGGCAGTCACATTAAAATAAAGTGTTGTGAGGGAGCAAATAGCACCTTTCTCATTACATCGAAATGTCATGAATGTTCTTGTTTTTGAGAAGAGGGATGTTTCAGAACAACTCAGGTCACCTAATTCTGCATGACAGTATGACAGTGATACCAAAAATAGTGTACAGCCCACATAATTCGATATGATACTAGTACTTGGGGGGATTTGGGTATAAATAAACAAAAAACAGTTTGTGGAAAAATAACCCCTTTTAAAATTTATTTAGATTTGTATTCAAAGTTAAAATACATCATATGACTAAATTATGCATCTGGCACCTGGCCAACGGTCCCATTAAAAGTATGTTGTAAATCCAATTTCCAAACAGACTGCATTAACATGGAACTGCCCCGTTACTCTTTAAAAGGTGATGATTTAAACATATCTCTATTGAAAATCTATTGAAAATAAATTATTAATAAATGTAAAGAGTACTGATGTTAAATCAGGGGGTCTGGGTCTCAGCCAGCTCCGGTTCCAAGGTGAAACTGAGGTCGGAATCCGTTCAGGCATTTAAACCAGCCAAAACATTTTTATAGACCTTCTGTGCACATGGGGTAGAAAAAAACCTTCCCCAAACTTTTGCCACAATGTTTGAAATGTCTTTTGTAGAATGTCAGATTTATCCTTTACTGTATTAAAGAAATACTAAAGACTTTAATTGAGAGTTTATGTCAACAGCCTTTGTCTGCTAAGTACATAAGTTGCTCTGTTCATTTCTGTGCATCATAACTTGTGGTTTTTATGTTAAGAGACTTTCAGTGTTTCATAATCACTTTCCATGTGATGTTTTTACTAAAACACAATTGCATCAGCAGGTTAATGGTTATGTGTGCTATGTATTATGTAACTAAATATTTGTCATGGATTTGGCTTGGAAAGCATGTTTGGGCTTATCGTCTGGAATGTGTGGCATAGCAGAGGTCCTATCAAGTCTTTGCTCATTCAAAGCTGCATTCAGCCCCCCCCCCCTCCTTTTTTCATGCTTTCATTTGTTTGGCTCTTTTTTAAGATACTTTTTGAATTTTACTCAAATTTCGTTACTTGTTATACAGTTATATCCTCACACAAGCATTATTGCTACAGATGTCATAGCATTACTGTTTTATAAAGTACATATTTGGGCCATCTGTGAAATGGCGGCATGGACGACCATGGCAATGTCACAAATGACTGACTCCTGAGATGAGAAAACAGTGAACCAGTCTTCCAATAAAAGCCCATCTTATTATCACGTAAGCCAGTGTTTGCGCAAGGAAATTTTATGATCTAAATCCAAATCAAAGACCTCTGGATTGACATAGTGAGATTAAACATAGTTCCAGGGTTAGAAGAGAATAATATTTCTCTACAAACCCCAATTCTTCTGTACCTTCTGTGTCATATTTAAGCATGACAGTCAGTTACTAGGTGAACAGTTCTTTCAGCATGGCAGTCAGAAAGGTTAACAACATTGATTCACCACGGTTGACAGACAGATACGAATGTGGAAAATGCCAAATGACTAGTAATAGATTTATCTGTCTTTATAGGGCATTTACTGGTAAAAAAATACACCTTATAGAAACTGCTGAATCCACCGAAATGCCATTTAAATAAAGCTCACAATAACAGATGAAATGAAATGCTTCTAAAAGTCCCTGTTTTCCAGAGGCGGATTTTCTGTGATTTATGAAAAGATAAAATTCTCCTCCACCCCCTACTTACTTAACCACCAGTCTCCCGAGGCTAAGCTAAATGGCACAATTTATTTTTTGTTCATTCAGCCACATAAAAGGAGGGAAAACATTAAGAATTAAGAAAGTCAAATGTGATTTGTTCTTTTGTGCTACCTTAAATATGTCTTGCTGAAAAATGACCTGACACTCGTCTTTTCTAAATGGGTTGTAGAGTCACATTTACTAATTACAAATGTTGTGGTTTTAGTGACTAACCTAAGTGCAGCTTTTTACTTTAAATTGTGTTGTTAATTTCATTAAATCAGAGACATTAAGTACCCATTTAAAGACATGGCCTGAGTCTGATTAACACTGGTTCCTGTGGTGTGTTGAAAACTATTAGTCCTTCAGTACTGAATCTGAACTGACAAGCAAGAACCTTTCAGCTGGGCTTTTTGTTTGTTTGTTTGTTTGTTTGCTTGCTTGTGTATGTGGGTGAGTGTGTGCATGTGTGTTAGTAGTGGAGGGTGAGGTGGTCTCTGATATATAGACCTGTCCTAGGGGTGCTTATCTGCCTGTCAGCTTTAGTTCCTTGTCATGTCTCCTTTGTTTGAGCTATTATTTGTGAAAGCTGATGGGTTTTGGTTGCTTCGTGGCATCTGGGATCCGCACCTGGCTATCTACAAGCCCAACAGCTTAAACTTAAAATGTTTTAAGCAAAACCGTCCAAGAACATATGATTTTATTAAGTTTGTCAGGTAAGAATGTGACAGTAAAACAGATTGCTGGATAATGATGTACCCATTTTCAACCAAGCGTGTCTTAGTAACTACCATTATAACTGCAAAATAGGGTATTAGAAATTGCCAGGAGGCAAACAGTTTTCTGAGTAGTGTCAAATCATTTACTTATCATATCATGTATTTATGTATTGCAATGACTATAATACTCGGTGGAAAATAAATAATGGTCTACAGGTGCTGTCTTCATATGCTCTACTTCCTCCATCTTGTTCAATACTGATGACCCTTAAAATAAACCAATAAATCAGGACCAGGGCACAGTGGTCTAGGCTCATGACTGAACATAACCTTTGAACAGGAACTCTAAACAAAGGAGTATATATTAGACATGCCAGGGGTTAGTGAGTTTGTTTTGCGCCCAAGGACACTTTTGTGAATGTGGTTCCTCTACCGCAGGACTAAGAAATTCCCTTTTCTGTTATGGGTCCTTCCATCAGGAGATGAAATGTGAAAACCCAGACTTAATCAGAGATGTTTTATTGCCTATCATTAACGCCCTATAATACTAGACCATCATTTTTATGAAAGCAGCTGGCTTAGGCTTTTCCATGCAACATCCCATCAGGCCACACATCCCCTGTCACTGCAAAAACTCCATGTTAATTGCTTGCAAAGAACCTGGCCCCTTTGGGATTCTCCCTGTTTATAATACTAATTGGGCTAAATTGATGCATTCCTTGGGCATTTTTTAATAATTATGGGAATGCTTACTCCTCAAACAGATATGCTGCTGCAGTTTTATCTTCAGATGATCATTATACCTCCAGACAATCAAAGTACTGGCAGAAAAAAACTACCTTAAAGAAAATCCTTGACTGTTAAAGGCAGAATTCCTCATTGCACTTTGTCATCACCTGTGTTCTGTTCTTGGATTTAGTGAAACAAAAGCCATAGCAGATTCGGAGTGATAATGCCACCTGTTAGCTTTGACCTGACGATAACGAGTGTTTGTGTATGCACAGAATTAAATATGTACAAGTTTATATAAAACAACATCTTCAGTGTTTTATTTAACAGCTTTGGCTCTAATGAAAAACTGCAGCAACATTTTTACATAACTTTTGTTCTGATGGTGAGAAGAAATATACAAACGTACAAACTATTATCACAGCTATAACGATTGTTGTTAATGTAATACACAGTAAGAAATAAATGTATAGCACAATAAACATAAAGTGATGCAAAGCCATTATCATAATTATGGAATTTATTTGCAATAATACCCAGCTAGCTATTTGTTATCCCTCTTACTACATGGTTGTTGAAAAATAATACTTTTAGTGATTTGACAAGAGAAAGCTAATTTAAAATGCTTCTTTGTATTCATTATAATGCTCCGTTATAAATAGAAACTGTCTTTTATAAAGAAACTTGTCTGCCCACTTAAAAAAACAAAGCCTTTTTTTATTCATTTATTCATTCTTTATCTTACGCTTAATTATCTAGTAGAGTTACGAGGGGCTTCCCCATGCCCATCCAGGGGATAAAGTTTCGGGCACTGGGCAGATGCACCCAGGACAGGGCGTCAATTTATCGCTGGGCACACACTCACTCACACAAACACAAATTTTACCACAAATCCATGTTTTTGGACTGTGGGAGGAAACCAGAGAAGCCGCAGGAAACCCACATGGACACAGGAAGAACATGGAAACTCCAACCAGATTGGGATTTGAACCTGGATCCCCAGCACTGACAGGTGAATGTGCTAACCACTAAGCCACCATGCTGCCCCATTTTATTATAAGTGTCAAATATATATATTTTTGTGCAGTCTAAACACTTATTCTGGCCCTTCAAAATAAAAACAATCTAGCCATTCTTTTAAGAAGTTTCAGAGAACAGTCATGGAAAAACGTGCTATATATCTTGAGGTTAGAAGTGATAAGTGGTAAATATTAGTGTAATCTGCAAATAACATGCATTTCTGTGGTGAAATTACCAAAGTGGCTCCATGAGCAAGGCCCTTAACCCTCATTGCTTCAGGGGTTCTATATCATAATATCATACAACCCTGTGTTTTATTCCCAACCAGCATAAATTGTCTGCCAAATGATCCAATGTAATAAGTACTGAAGGACTTTGTGTGGGTATTATCACTTATATTTTGAGTAGCATAGGTTGCATACAGAGAAAGTACATCAAAACTGCTTCAGGTAGTAAATTAGAGGTGAATGTATGGATTTCCATAATGGCTTCCTCTGCTTATAACTTCATGTACATCAGTTTTTTATGTACCTTGGTCTTTTACTTTTAATTTTGTGTTTATATTAACAATTACAAAGTTAAATAGAATTTGTACTAGTGTAAATATTTCTGCTACATCTACTACCATACTGTAGTAATTTCTTTAATTTTACTACCTCTATGCATAAATACGCATGATGGTGGACTAAAATTGCTCTAGCGACAAGCTTTTTACGTTCTTTGGAGAAGCAATTTAATGTTTTGACAGCATAAATGCATGCATGCTTATTTTGTTAGACCAAACTAAATAGCCATATCATCCAGGCCCTTATTGCTTTTTAATTGGCACACCTTTGTGGGATAAAGAGGTGGTGGGGCAGCCTAAAGCCATAAAACATGTACCGTCATTTGGCATGGTAGCATCCATATTTATTGTGCATGTGTGAGTGTAGAATTACCACCTGTTCATTGTAATACATGCTCATCCTGTATTAAGACTGGCAATTAGTCTTAAATTTGAATAGGTCATTATTTACATTTCCCTGGTCACCCAAGTGGTAAGAATAAAAGGAAAGCAGTTATATAAGTATACAAAAAAATTTCTTGATGCTTTATACTTTCTATAAAGAACATTTATCATGGCTTTTATACCTGTTGCATTCAAATGCTGTATTTTCTACCACAGCAAATGTTTTAGAAAGGAAGCTGAATTTGTGACATATGGACAATGTGTTGGAATAAAATGCACTGCAATGTTTATAAATATTCAAAATAAAACAAGTGCATTAACTCTGATAAGGAATGGACTTAACACTGTTCAAGCTGTTGCTAATTCATCACAACAAGTTCTACTATTTCCTGTTTGTTCATATACTGCTTGAAGCATTCTGAGTCCTGAGTAATCTTTCTTAGTCACCCCAACCACCTACATGTCCTCTTTCACTTCCTCCGTAAACCTTCTTTTTGGCTTTCCAATCCTTTTTCTCCCTTGTGGCTCCATATTTCAGCATCCTTCTGACAACATAAGTCTTATCCCTTCCCCATCTTTTTTTCTAAAATGACCAGCCTGTTATTTCCCTATAATGAACGTCTTCTTAATTTTGTCCATTCTCCTCAATCCCAATGAGAACCGCAGCATTATTACTTCTGCCACCTCCGGCTCCTTCTCTTTCCTTTTGGACAGTGCCACGTCTCTATAAAACCTGTCCTGTAAACTTTCCCTTTCACTCTGGCAAATACTCATCCATCACAGATTACTCCAGCACTTTTATTCCATTCACTCCGCCCCACTTGCTCTCTCTTCCTGACCTATTTAATACATTCTTTAATACATTTAATGTAATTAATTTAATTAATACATTTAATGCATTTGTACACTCGACCCTTAACTTGTCTTTTGTGAAAAACAATAATATAGATATAAATAAAATCTTACTGAGAAGTGTTTGCTTTGGAATGTTTAAACTATCTTCTTTAGTTATTTAATGCCTTTTAATATATATAAAAACTGTTAAATATGTTTTTTTAATTATTTGTTAAGTGTCTCTTTTTAAGTTTCATGTAATGATAAACTTAATAAAGCTGTCCAGTCGTAGAGCTGTGGTATTGTAAACAGTTAAATCACCAGTTTTTTTTTTCATAGGTCCTATATGTGTTTAAAAAAAAACAAAACTTCTTCTTCTTTTTTTTATTGTCAGATACTTGTGCTAGAGTCTTTTCCAATGCTTATATGGCACAAAATGGGGAAAACCTTGGACAAGCTGTCAGTCTATTGCGAGTTAACTCATCAACAAACACATAGGTGCCACATGGGAAAATGTATGGTTTTGGACTATAAATTGGAGAAGAGTTTCAAACTTCACACGATTTGTGCCTCAGCCCTACCTGAGTATTGAACCCCAGACATTTGTGAATGTGCTAATTGCTGTGCCTTCATGCCACGTTGCTGATAGAGACTGTAGCTATACATTTTAATGAAAAGGTGTATAGATGAATATATTTGTTCTCAGTTTAGAATAGCATTTAATTAATGTTTCATGATTATTTACCACAAAAAAACCTTAAATATTTAACTTATATAATTTTTTTTTTTTTTTTTTTACAGTTTTTAATGATTCCTTAATCTACAAACGTAAAACTAATGACTTTATATTTATAATCAATTAATTATCTTTTAACTTTACAAATGTTTAACTGTTACATTCATTACACTTCATACATTAAAACTGATACTCTGATCATCATGTACTTGTTCTCATCCTAAGCAATGAAATCATCTATGCCTTTTCTTGCTTTGTTGGTGTAAACTACTTTTGTTTAAAAATAACTCAGATTTTTTTTAATTAAATGAGTGAACTTGCTGGCAGCATACTGTGCTTGTTACTGGTGTAACACTTTCAAATTTAAAATCATTTCACTTCAGACAATTTGCTGTGTGTGTGTGTGTGTTTCTTAAAGCTTTGATGACTAGAGAAACGGCGCCAATAGGACATTATTCAATGTGAGCATGTAACGTTATATTTTAACTTCTTGTTGTGGCAGTTTTAAACTACTTGGCTATGGTTTTTAATCTTTGTGCTCACTGCATATGCTTTCTATGGCATTTAAGTTATAGAATTAGGATTGTTGTTAAACCTTGATCCTCTGGTCAGTGAGTTAGTTTTGATTTTGTGGCATGCATTAAATCATGGTTGAATTTAAGCTTTGTGTCCGAGGCTGTCAGGTTTAACCTTTTATCAAATCTAAGTAACACGTTCAGGTTCTTTTAAAAGTAGTTGGCCTCATAACATCAGAGATCCACCACCTAAATGAATGTTTTTGCTACAAGCTTAATTCCGACGATAGACAATAGTCAAGAAACATCTGACTAACTGTTGTTGCTTCACTTTTATTAGCCTTTTTTATAGAGAAGGTTTTTTCATTGCAAGCATACTGAACAAATTTAGATCATGTATGTGGTACCTGCCTACAGTTATGAAAACACTGCTTTCAAAAACAACTGATTAATTGTTTTGTAATCTTAAAATGTACCTAATTCAAAATATAATTTTTTCCCGATGCAACAATGTATCTTAATGAGTTATGACTTTGTAATTGCTCTCAAGGAAGTGGTTAATTTTTACCTGGCACTGATTTCTTATTGCTCATTTCCTGATTCATGCAGCTTAGCCACGTTTGTCATGCAATATTACTTTTCCATGGTGATTTATGAGTTAAAAAAAAATTATAAGTGTGCCTCTTTATATTCAAGTGAAATGTGAAATGGCTGATGTTTTAAATGTTTCAAATCAATCAGGTTAACTTTGAATATATCGACCAATATACTGTTAAGTTTGATGCATACAAAGGGTGATTCTTGAGGCAATGTTTTAGAAAACCTTTCAACCTCACGTTTTAACCTCACCTATCTAAGCATTGTTGCAGACCGACTATGGATGATCTTTAATGGAAATGGTACATTTTCATGCCTGTGGCCTCATTCAGCAGGATAAGAATGTTATAAAAACAACTATAAATTTGATGGTATTGGGTTGGCCTCCACAATTTGGCCTCCACATTCCCCAGATTGCAAATTGAATCAAGTGTTTGTGAAATTCGCTTGGTACCAGATACCACATCACATCTTTAGGACTCTAGTGGAGTCTTTGCCTTGACTAGTAAGGACTGTTTTGGAAGATAAAGCTTAACAAAACAATTTAAAGAAGTACATCATAATGTTATAACTTGAAAGAAAGAAGTGGAATTTCTCTTTGTTTCTCTTATTCATATGATGACCAACTAGTTGGAAATAAATTACCCTGGTTTGTGTCAAATCCAATTACAATTCAGGGATTTTGTGATTTTGTGTATGGTTAATAATAGAAATAGTCCATGAGCTATTTTCAAGAGTTGCTCACAGAGCCAATATATTTATTTGATAAAATTACCTTATGTGCTGCCCGGCATGGTAATCTTTACAGGCCAAGACTCATGATCTAACCTCATTTATCTACTTATTGCCACATAGCACACAAACTGTGCAAAGTGACCAGCTGTTGAAAATTAGCCACACAGCATGGATTCCCCCCCCCCCCCCCCCCCCGCTAACAAACACCCACTCTCTCTCACATTTGCATGCACACACACACACACACACACACACACACACACACACACACACACACACACACACACACACATACACACATGTACTACATCTGTTTCGACCCTGTTTGTTTCCATTCCATGTAAGCCCTTTACAACCTTTCACAACCTTCCCCATGAAAGGCCCATGTTATAGCACTCTGCTGTGATGCTTATTAATAACCCTGTGGAACACATGTTGAGAAATAATTTGTGGACCCCGGCTGCGCAAAGTTCTGCATGACTGCGTGCGCTATGGGAGGAATGCAGGAAGCACGACTGCAGAGGAATGACGTGCTCCTTTAGTGCCTCAAGGACAGACTGAAAAACGGACAGAGCAAGATGGAGCAGAGCCTAGGGCTAAGAAAAAGGGAAAACACACAAGGACAGCTAGGGTGGCATTGTCATGGGTAGCAGATTGGAATTGTGAAAGCCTGCACGTCACCAAACACCTTTGAATTGTGGTATTTGACTTTGAGATTACTGTAGGGAAGAGCTGAGACTGAATGGCATTCAAAGCAGGTGATGCTCCATATAATACTCCTGTCAGTTTTAAAGCAGGAGCTATTGGGCAAACCTTATCAGAGCCAGACGCTGATCATAATTGCACTGCCAAAAAGATCTGCACGGTGAAAGTGTCTCTTAGCATTTATTAATGGGCTGGGGATGAGATGCCTTAGATTGCCGGTGGCTGTTTTGTCACATTAAAAATAAATTACACTGCATGCGTCACTTGGTCAGCTGCCCATCGTTTTGTTTTTTACCACTACCACAGGACTTTTATGGTGCAGTGAGTCATTTTTGTAATATTGCTCCAAATAGCAGAGCAGTGATGCATGGCTTGTCAGACCAAACGGTGGACTTTGTTGGTGGTTTAGATGAGTCCCCTCGCCGTCCCCCCCAATTAAAAGTGTGAACTTAATCCAAGTCATCATTTGAATGGCATTCATGGACCTTAGGACAGCATGGAGCATGAAGATGAAGTCCTGGTTAGCTCATTATGCCTCCACGTCTTTACGTTTCCTCTCAACATTCCTGGCTGTTTCATGTTTAAAACACACTAATATTCCCAGTCATTTCTTCACACCGGGTGACAATTTCATCTGGACCACATCCTTGTTATTTATTTCCTTCACTCAGCCGAGTGCTTTCATTTGCAGTTTCATCTGAAGCACTCATCTTACGCCACCTCATTTTAGATGAGATAGCTTCTCCACTCACACACTCACATACATAGCAGTATGCATGGGCTTTCTATCGAAAGAGTGCTTTCCAAAAATGGTGGGAAGCACACAAAACAAGCTGGTTAGTAGGATCTGAGGATGAGTAGGCTGGTATTAGTCTGGCTTAAGCCCTAAAAAATCTGGCCATTTCCAGTCAGTAAGGGTGGAGTGCATAGCTGAGCACCCAGTCACTCCAAAAGTATTCCTTCTTTCTTGCCTTTCTGTTTTCCCCATTGACTGCCTTTTGTAGAAATGTGGATGCATATTTTCCCAGACTGTAAAAACAGCACAGAGATGAATGTCTCCTTCCTCTCTGAATGCCCTTATCTTAAAACATCTAAGCAGATTTTTTTACCATGTAGACTTAAAAACAGGAACCAGTCCCAACTGAAAACTGAGTTCCAGTTATAGTTTATATATTTTCCACCAGCAACACAAACAGCTGAAACAATTGGCAAGTTCAGAGTAAGGAATGTCAATTCCATGAAGTGTAACTTGGAAAAAGTGCACTTTATTTAACAACATTAGAGCAAAAAATAACTAACAATTACCACAATTTAATCATTAGTTAGTAAGTAATCTATGACCAATATAGGAATTATGAAAATGTCATTTTGAATGCAATATCCTATTCAATGTAATGTTCCATTTAACACTATATTCCATAAAAGGTCATAATTAGTTTTATAATCTTTAAAGAAACTATTGTTCTCGTTGACTGCTAGCACTTCAGCTGTTATGCAATCATGGGAATTTGTGGGATTTGACTATTAATTAATTATGTACTCAAAACAATAGCACATCTAAACACACACACAATCTTTGTTTTTTATGCAATAATGTGATTCATAAGGACTTGCTACCATTTTTTATATCGAGACTCGACCTAACCTTAACCATAGTTACTAATAACCCAGATCAAACTATGACAATATTTAAAATCGAATGATTCACATTATGGGGATTACAATTTTTATAATTACACATGCCAACAGTGCGCCTAACTGAAAAATCATCATAAAGTCTATTTTAGAATGAGAAAAATAAGCACATACAAAACTAAGATTACCACAGAGTTTGTAAGTGTGTGATGTGTGTGTTCAACCCCAGGGCTTTATTCTCCAAGGCACCTTGAACACCAACAAAATGCTCATATAAATATTTTGACACACACAGCTCTGTGAAAACGCTGTAAATGCACAGCAAATGCTGAAGCTTTCATCTCCAGCTCTGTAGAGAGGTGCAGGTCTTATTTTGCACTCTGTGGACAGTGGTAAATTTAATAGCTGCAATTAATTCCTCACCCTAATCATGGTAGACCAGTTTTAAATTTTGTTGCAGGAGTGTTTCTAAACCAAACAAAGTAGAAAAACAACTCAATCCACTGTTGCTTTTCATCTCGCATTAGAAGAAAAAAAATAAGCCGATTTTTAAGCCTGATGTAATCATAGCTCAACTAAATTTCAGCATCAGAGTTTTAGCTCAGTTGACTGACCAGCATGGTGAAGTCTGTTTGTGAAACTTGAAGTATTTAAAAAGCGTAACAAGCGTCCAAATTGCCGTAAATGTCAGCAGTTTAGCATTTTATATCTGTTACTCTTTTTTTATTTTGTATTTTCATAATAATTTTTAGATCCTTATTTGAACCCTAATTTCTTAGTCTATGGGGTCAGTCATGTACACTTCTGGACTACATGATAGCCCCATTATCCAAATCTACATTTCCCCATATAGTGTGTGTGTGTTTAAATGAACACACACACACACACACACACACACACAACCCTAGTCCTTAGTATAGGGTAATTAAGCGGAAGATAATGAGATGATAATTAAAAAAAAAAAATTCTCTGAAAATCAATTTCAAGTTTAATAATTTGTACTTTGCTTAGCTAACAGGTTTACCCTTTGAACTTATGTTTAAGAAAGTCAAACAAAGATGATGTACCATACTAATTTGGTTAGACTATTTGTTTAAAGTTTGCTAGATTTCAATCGTCAAAAATGGCAACTTTAGTCTACATCATTAAAGAAGGTCAAATAAAAGCTGCAGCAGAGTTGCAGGTTTGTGTCGGTAGGACATGGCTGGTTAACACAGCCAAATTACTTGCAACAGCAGATTTTAATTTGTAGACAACTTACAGAAATCAGTTTTTATGGTTCAGTGGTGAGCAGAATGCATAACATGGTTAGTTGGTTAGTACATATTGATTTATATTTATGCTGATTTATATTATTTTCCCTTATTCGTACTGTATTGTATTTGTAGGATTAAAATGCATTAGGATTAAAAAAAATAATAATAATTACGTGAAATATAAAAAAAAAATTATGTCTTCTGTAACATAATCTAGTCTGGTTTTTACACTGATCGGTGAGTAACAGTATTTTGGTTTCTCGAACAATGAAAAACTGCCATCTAGTGGCCAAATTATAGAACACAATTTATAAAAAAAAAAATAAAAAAAAAGTCTTGTATTTCATTGATATGAATTTGGATTGGTCAGAGGTGTGCCTTATTGTCAATAATGTCACGACTGGACAAATGGCTCAGCCAATCAGTTTGGAGCACTGGATCTACCCATTTTATAACATTTAATAATTGACATGAACTAGTTAAATATATTAAAACAATTTAAGATTATATTTTAAACAAGAATACAAATTTTTATACATTATATCCATTACATTGTTATATTTTGTTAATTTATAGATATATTTTTATAGTTCAGCATAACTCGTCTATTAGATATTATTTTTGCTCAACAATTAATTTTGTTTCAGTGTCTACAATTTTAAAGGGGTAATATGGTCGCTGCATTGCATTGCAATAAAGTGCAGATTGCACACTTTTCAGTGAGACATGCTCATTCGACTCAAAAGTATTTCCTACATATTTAAAATGCATTGATGATTTAGCTCACATGCAAAAAGCTATTAACCATTTCTTGATTAGACTGATGCACTGAATAGGAGGAATGTTGAGATTTGAGTTAAGTGCTACACATTATGCTATGTCTAATACAGGGTTCATGTTTGTAGGTGGAGATTAGTAGAATGTACATTTTTTTTCAGGAGCTGAAGGTTTATAGCGAGACAGTAACTTACTTATCCTTCTGGCTCCTGAGCCCCACCCTGGAACATGAACACACACACACACACACACACACACACACACACACACACACACACACATACAAGGTCACACTAAATAACAGTGAAGCATTAAATGCAGTGAAAGCGCAGGTAAGACGGATGTGGTGAAGAAAGGGAGGTAGACAGAGAGTCTCAGGTGTTGCTTTCACACTTTAATTTATTCTCCTTCGAAGCTCTCCGTAATAATCTGGCCAGATAGACATTAACTGTGTTTTTTTTCTGCTCTCTGCAGAGTTGTTGAGCCATAACTCCAGATTTTTGTGCTATTGGGTTTTTGTAGTTATTGACAGAACCGCGATGATGTATGGTTCTGTGCACAGAGCAGGGATTTTCCTGTTAATTGCGAACATTATGCAATTTGGCAACAGGACAGACTGAGTGGGAATGCAAAATACTCAATAATAGATCTCTGCACCGAGCTTAACAATTGAACAGATGTGGTTTAATGCTAGTAGATCAGTCATATTGGATTTTAAAGTCAGGGCTTCTGAAAATACAACATCCCCCACCAAGCTCATTCTGTTTTATTTATTGGTGTGATATTTATCTATCAGGTAAAAAAGTAAACATGACAAGCATATTACCCATTTGTAAAACACATGCAATCTTGCTTGAAAATATCTCTGGGAATTTGTGTTTGCTTAAAACAAGGCAAAGCTTGTAGCTAGGCAATGTGGAAACAGCTGTGTGGAAGTTATTATTCAACATAATGGTATGTGTTATAATTTGGCACAACATGTACAATTTACACTTATACTAAAGATATAAAAATATATACCTTAATTAATTAAGTAATTTTGGTGTTACATTTTTGCATTGATGCTATCGTAATAATTATGATGTGTGTGTATATGTATGTATGTATGTATATGTGTATGTATATCGGTGTAATGTAGCTATTAAATAAGTTGGTAAACTATTTGAAAATTGTATTGTTTTTTAGGTAAACTAATACTGACTTTTACTGAACTACTGAATATCTTAATATCTTTATTAGACATTATTTTATTACTAATTGTTCACTTCCTTCAGCTTTACAATTTTAATATAGTAAATTTCACATTAAATTTTTCCTGGCTCAACAAAGTCCTGAACTGAATACATATGATGTACATTTGATTTCAAAAGAAAATTGACCTTTATAGTGTGGAAAATAATATTCTGTGAATTTCTTTTACAAGGTAACATTTTAATTTTATACTGTAACAGCAATAATATTGTGTGAATCAAATAATTAATTACCTAATTTATTGTTTCTTCAGTGAGAGTTGTAAACTCTTGCTGATATGGCAAAAATACTATTGAAACAAATTTACTATAAATAATATAATCACTCACCCGTAGTTCAACTGAATAAAAGTCCATTAGATACAGGGTTTTGAAAAGCATAATAGTTTTTAGTTTTTTTGCACTCTGAAAAACACCAGACAAGAGGGATTCTCTCCAACAATTTGTAAAATGACGATTTTCTGCAATATAAAAGCTTTTACTGGTAACACGTCGTGACTTACTTTTCTGGAGAGAGTAGCCTTAACCTTTAAAAGAAAAAAATGAAACAAGGTTTACACCATGTTTCACTGGCTTATTGGTTCATCAAAGGACTGTAACATGTTTTTGAGTATTTCGTTTTATTATCAATCATGCACTTTGCTAAGTAATTCATGTGACTATTACAGATCTATGTTCAGAGTGATGTACGTGCATGCTTTCATTTTAAAATTGATTGATGTGCATGAATTATAATTGTAGCTATTTATTATATTCTTAGTGTATTATGGTTCGCTATAATGGTGTGTATAGTAGTAAAATTAAAATCATGTTAAAAAAAGAAAAATGAAGAGTTCCTCATGAAAACCATGCACATTCAGTCTCTAAAAATAATATTCATTAAATGATAATGTAGCATGTCCAGACACAACGAGACAAGAACTGGAGACAGGATTTGCCAGACCCAACTAAAAGTTTTTATTTATAAAGTTCATCATTTGGCTGGCTGATGGAACTGCAGACACATAATACACATAAAATGCATTTGTACTTTTCATCTAAAGCCACCTCTCGTGTCGCAGCTGGGGTTTATTCTCACTCTTTTTTTAAACTTCATGCATTTACACAGACAATTAACATGGATGAGCCATCCGTGAGATCCCTTACCTGGCTCTTTTTCACAAATCTGTGTTTGACTGCCAATTTTCTGTCTCCGGTAACAAAAAGAGTAAAAGATTAAGATGGATTCTGATATTTTGTCATTTTAAAATAAATAACTAAACAGAAATTTCACATCTGTGAAAGGTTTCATAGCTTTTTGAAAGGTGCAATAGTTTCAACTGAATATCGATTAGTATTTTTGCTTGAAATGCTTATTCCTAGTGGAAATGTTATGGTTTAGAAGAACTGGCCAGCCAGCAGTAATAGAATCGACTGTGATTTTTCAACCTTATAAGTGGGTGCTTGGGGGAATATAGGGCAATTTTGCCCTGTATCGAGTAGAAGCTGAAGGACTGGTCTTTTAGGATAAAATACAAGTAAATTCCGTAAAGAATGTTTTAAAAATGACAAAAGTAGAAGGTTACAGAGAGAGCTACATAAAACACAACTGTAATGTCATGAATACATCAATATGTTTACATAGAATAATTACACAGAATGTAATGTTTCAGGTTAAATGTCGCAAATGTGTGGAGACACAGATGTTGTTTTAAAGTTTAAAATAGCGGGTAGTAAAGCCTTTTGTATTTACATTTCATTCAAATTTTTGGGAAGTTGGATTCTATTTGCTTTTTTTATTTTTATATTCAACTGTATACTGTGTTTTCTACCTTAAAAAAATGGGGGGGGGGGGGGGGGGTGCAGGATCAGATAACGATCAGGTTTGATAATTCTACAGTGTCAAGAAATTCTCCAAATGTGTTAAGAAAAGGAGCATGTTGTGGTGCATACCCACTTTCTGTCACATACACACACACACGCGCGCGTGCACACACACACACACACACACACACACACACACACACACACACACACATATATATATATATATATTTATATATATATATATTTATATATATATATATACTCTGTATAAGGTGCAATTTAGAGCAGCCGATTCACCTTGAAATCATGTTTTTGGCATGCTGGAGGAAACCAGAGAACCCGGAGAACACCCATACGGAAGAACATAGAAACAGAGCCCTGAGAGGATGATGTACTCTACCACTACGCCACCGTTTCGCTCTTTTAAGTAATTCGGTTAAACTTTATAACGATCAGACTTTTACTGCATTTGGAAACTGAAAAATGTTTAGCATTGCAACGAAAAATATTAATTTATTTATATAATATATGAAGCAAAAAAATATATAATTCCACCCTCAGATTGTTTATTTAATTAGCACTCTGTACAAACATATTCTGCAGACAGAAAAATCACTGTGATTTTGCATGTGGTATGGCTGCTGTGAAACAAAGTAAATGACCCCAATCTCACAGTCTGTTTCCAAAGATGTTAATGTGCAGATGTGAGAGTAGAGGATGAGCATGAAGACATATTATTCATGCACTCCTACAGCAGTCTGCCATGGCGGCTAAATGTATTCTTCTCTTACTATGGAGCATGCCCAACAGAATATTTTGCTTTTTATTTACCTTCCGTTTGATGTATTTTTCTGTTTTGACTTTCATTTTCTCTGTGATCTTGTTTATTGCCTTTTTGTCCAATGTCATCCTGATTTGTACTAGCTCACACTTTCCTTTTGCTTTTTTGCACCCGTCCCTCCAATTCAGTCTGTTTGACTTAGCAGACATCAGTTTAGCTGTCAGATGGATCACTGTCTTGGCCTAATGGGATGGAGCTGCTTTACCTGCAGGCTATGCCACCTTTCCAAAGATAAGCTCAGCCCTCAGCGTATCAAGGATTGTCCCATTCAGGACCTTAGACTGAGTTGCCGGAGCCTGCCTTTAAGTCACATATTTGTACTTTTTGAAGCGTATTCTTTTCAAAGGTCCTTCTTCTTTTGTATTCCACAAAAAGGAAAATCCTGTAAAACGAAATTTCACACAGTCAGTCCAGTGCCTTTAGATCCAGCATTCCTCAAACAAACTGTCAGTTAGTAGAAGACCCTGCTTTTGATGCAAATCTAACAGTTCTCTTTTTTTGTTGTTTTGAACGTATGGATTTGGATCCAACAGGAAAGAATTGTCCTTTGTTAATTTGTCTCTGTAAAACTGAACTGAACTGTGTGCCGTCTTTATAATACTTTGTCATCACATGTTTACTTACAAGTAAGTACTCCATATGCTTATCTGTGGCTTTTCCATACCACATTTAATAAAAACGCAAAGCTTTAAAAAAAAAAAAAAAAAGCTTTATTTTCAATGGCAAACTGGAACATTTAAAGAGTAATGCTTGCAACACACTGAGTTGTGAAAGAGACCATATATAACTGAAACGGTTGCAGTAACGTTGTTCTGGAAAGTTCTACAATTAACAATTTTCCTGGTAACAAAGCAAGGTCATCAAGATTACATGTAAACAGAGCATCCACCAACGTCTTATCCTTAGCAATGATGGGTTCATCACATTATGCCAAACTATGTAAGAAATATTATTCAGAAGAATACAGTGTTTCTTCGATCATTGTAATAAATGTAGGTCTTTCACCATCTACAGTTCAAAATATAATGATAAGATTTACTGCTAAGTCTTTTCATAATATTATGCTGAATCTAACCCAAAAATATGATGATCTCACCCTCAGGCAGTATTGTTTAAGAAACTCTCATGCTACCATGATAGACATAACCAAATAGAAGCTAAAGTCTTTTATACAGCAAGAACTGGCAAAAATCCCACCTGCAAAGTGCAACAATTAATATTTTATTTTCCTAAATCAATAGAAATGATGTGACCCAGCAGTAAACATGCCTCAGGCCCAGTTCTTTTAATGTGGTGCTGGCATTAATTTCTAAAAACTGTTAATGCTTAAAATTAAAAGAGGTTGAGGTGAAGCTGTTTTTAAGTTGTGTAATAATCTTGCCTCTTTTTTTTGGTATATGATGGAATTCCATGCTCCTTGTCAAATCACCTCATCTTTGTCCTTGTGCTTTGGGCATGTACAGTATACTGCTGGCAGCATAAAGTCTTTTAATGAACAAATACACCAGGCTCAGTGAGCTAATGATTCACCTCTTTACAGAATGAGAGAGAAAGTGCTGTTGATGAAGCTAATGAGAGGCTGATGATGACGGGCATGCACCCACTTTCCTGTTTCCTCTGCTCTCCTGTTTGTGACTAGGACTAGGACACCCTTTGATATATTTAAAAAGGAATACACTGATGAAGTCTTTTCTCTTCTATAAGTTATAATATGTGTAATTATTGCTTACACTTCACTGCATACTTGTTAGCATCATGGAATTCTGGAAAATTTCTGGTAACGATTTCTGTTCTAATGTTTCAGAATATTCAATTTCATTTGGATTTAAATAAGACAATGAGGAATTGCCTCATAAATCTGCAGAGTTAAAACAAAATGTTAATAGCCCATTTGAGTAAGGATTTTCATATAGTAAATACATATAGTAAATTTTTTCAATAAATAAATAAATAAATCAGATGTATTATTTATGTTGTAGAACTGTTGTAGAACGTCTGATTTACTGGCTAAAGCACTAATGAAAAGTGACATTTTCACGCAAAACCTTTCTCTTACCTGCTTTTTAGTCTCTCATAATGTATAGTTTGGCAATTGTAAAAAAAAAATCATTTAGAAGATGCTAAATTGTCTGTGGATCCTGTCGTGAATGTGCATCTGAATAAGCTATGAAGAGCCGGTACAACATTGTCTTGTAAGTGTGTGGTACCTGTTTCTTAGTTTATCTACTTGGTTTCTCTGCGTTTGTCTATATTCAGGACAATCTCAGTTGAAGGGGCTCCTGTGAGAGTTCTCTTATGAACCTTGTCTTTGTCATCAGTGTTAACACTCGAGGGGTTGCAATAAAGACATCACATTCACTACTGTTGAAGATCAATGCAGTGTCAGTTGTGACCGCGGATTACTCGGTACTCAGTGTGTTAATTATTTAAAATCATTTTGCATAAGCATCAATAAATCTTACTCTTAGGTTCTCAGAAATCTCCTTTTTTCTTGTCATGATGCCATGCTAGCAATGTGTTATAATAATTTGACTCCGTAAGATCCCTTAAAATATGGAAAGTTCTAATGGGTTTACGGACTTCAAAGCACTACTATAGTTTGTGTATGTGTAGTATAGCAATTCACCAGTGCATTTGTAAAGACTGTGTGTGTATATACAGTACCAGCCAAAATGCAAAACACATCGCCATTCTGCTCCATTGTTAATTTTTTTTTTCCTTTCCACTTTACCATATTGATGGACATTGTATTTCTACAATTACAGACTGTATTACATCTGTTTTCTTTTTTTAGTCACCTGTTGATTCTCTGTTCCCTATTGGTCAGGACCTTCACAGAAGAGGTGTAATTTGGGTGTTTTTGGCATTAACAGTGATGCCCTGTGGTGGTGGTGGTGGGGGGGGGCGGTTAGCAGCTTTTCTGTAGTTTCATCTAAACACCCCACTGACACTGCAGGGATAGGAATATTCTACCAAATAAATAATACCTGCTCTGTGGTGCTACTATTGGGGTCCTGAACATTAGAGAACAGAGTAAAGGGGACTAATACAGTATGTTCTGTAGTCCACAAACAGATAAAATCAATCTACAGTCTGTAATTCATACAGTAAGTGGAACTTATAACTTGGACATGTGTAGCAAAATGGTTTCCAAATTCTTGACTGGTACATGCATGTGTGTGAGCTCACCCAGGTGAGTGCTTGTGTGAGCATGCGCATGCGTATATTAAAATGTCTCTTTTTTTTTTAGTCAGAATAGATTAAGCTCGTATGTTAATGAATCAGTGGATGGTCATATCAGCAGAGGTCCATTTCAATCCCATCTCTCTGAGTGGATTCCCTCAGCTGCCTCTGCTCACTGCAAAAGCAGTACTCACAGCTGGCTGAAATATGTGCAGGGGAATAGAAGAAGAAAGCCATTTAATTTCAGCAGCTCAGCGCTGTGCAGTTGTCACGCTAAGAGTCAGTCATGTTTCACAGCAGTCTCACTATGCTGCCCAATAGTGCAAGAAAAATGCAAGCACAGTCAGTTCACTGTTAGCTATATGGCCATTTGCACTTGGTTGTGGGTTTTGTACTTGGGGCATTTTAAGAATATTTAGAGTTTAATATAATGAATTAATTTAACAACATTGTAAATGACAGTTGGGTAAGAAATGCCTGTTTTTCTGTACTGTGTATGTCTCTGTTTTACATCTCTTTTGCCCATTAACAGTCTTTCATTTTTCTGATATGTGCATAGTTTAAATTATCTTTTTTTTGCATCTAAAGTATAGTTCTCAATCAAAGCTTCCAATTACTCCCCTAAAATTTGATTCTGTCTGGTGAGTAGCTAAATTCTGCAGCCATGCCTTGTTTTACCGGTTGACTGATATAATGGAAATTAAATTCATAAGATATCAGGTGAAAAACAGCTTTTGTCTGCAGTAATCTTTTAAAGTTTTTTTTTTTTCCAACAAGATAGCTTGGTGGTAGAATCGGTGTGTATGCTTTTCTAAATTAATTACATCAGGGTTTTGGTTCTTCTTTTTCTCCCCTGGTAAGATTATGCAGTTAGCCTCAACACAGTTGAAAATCAAATAATGACTTTTTTGTGCCAAACTAACCTGCAGTTGCCAGAAGTCTCCTTAGATTTTCCTTTCCTATTGGGATGATGAGAATATGACATGCACTGGTTATTTTTGTTTTATTAGATGGATTAGATTAATTAAATTGTGATTACTTGGTTGAAAGTTGAAGTACTTCATGTCAACTTTATTTTGGAGTTTAGTGTCATTAATAATGCAATCTAAACTGTTATCTAGGCTTTCTATCAGCTAGAGTATCCAGTCTCCCAGAACTGCTTTCGAAACTTCAGTATTCATATTTGATACTGACTGACTGGGTGTCAGTGGATAATGCAGATGATTCCAGACCCCAGATTTGAAAAATGACATTACGTTGAAAGGCAAAATCCGGCTTTCTTCTCTGCTATACAGGGCTGTTTGAATGAACAGATGTGCGTTCTCTTTTTGCTCAAAAGGTACATGTATCCACTAATGTTCCATTACTGGGTCTTATTTTCCTGACTTTCAGGCTCTGAAAATAACCTCGGCTCCATTTCTGCAGCATAATATGTACTTACTAGGTTTTCCAAATGCATGCTGTTTTAAGAACACATTGCACTCACAGGACAAATAAATGGGGTAAATTAGTGCTCAGGACATTGTGAACAATTCTTCCATAGTAAAGAGGAGCAGAGGGAGATGGTGGTATGAAGTGTTAAATGGCTCTTGCAGGTCAGAACCATGACCTGACCTTACTGTTTGCATGCACTGAAGCAAATTGATGAAATTGATAAATACATTATCATGATGGTACAACAAGAAAAAATGGAACAAATTACTGTATATCCACAGATGTTCTAGCATAGTTTTCAGAGCATTAGGACAAATTTTGTATGGCAGAATAAGCAGGTAGAAAAATAACCTTTTTGGAGACCAAAAGTGGGAGAAAGTAGGTTGTAAAAAGATATTCTGCATTAATGTAGAGATTATATTCTGGCGAAAAAGAAAAGCATGAACTTTAAACATGCTTCCGATTTCATTATTCAACAAAACCTAGCCTTTAGCCTTCCATATCTGGTGTTTTTTTTTTTTTTTTTTTTGTCGAGTAAGATATAGTTTTAGAGTTTTTAGTTATATAAGGGACTTAGGAGTTTTTCGGTGGCTGACTTCGGACACACAATAGCTGCAGCAGCCTGTTGTTGTAGACCCACACAGACCTTATTTTCACCTCATATTTTGCATGGCTTTATTTGCCTTTTTTCACTTCAAAGAGAAGTTTTTTCTACTCCAAACAAAGATACCATTTCCCTGCTTGCCTTTCTTCATATTTATACGTGTCTGTTGAGTCTTTTTAAATTCAAGCCATGCTTACCTGAAGATAAGAATTATTCTGTCGTCATTTTCTGCAGTTTCTCATCCAGAACAAAAAGCCTTGTTACATGCACTAGCGTAATGACACATAAACACAGCACTTAAGTATGGGAAGCTTTTTAAATAGGGTTCTCTTTACTTATTGTGTATTTGCAGGCATTATGCACTCTCTTACTCTCTTTCACGCTTTCTCCTGCTACCCTTCATTTGAAGTAATTACCCTCTTTTGCTTAGTAGAAGAGCAGCTCCACTGAGGACTCTCCTCTTCATACATCAAAAAAGAATAATGGAACACACGGTCTATGCATATTGGATACATTTCATATGTTCAATGTGGTTGCCGTTTGCTGTATAAAAACCTCACACAAGCACAAAGCCTGGGTGTAGTACAGTAGCAATGATGACATTATATTTATTAAGCTCAGGCAGTTTTTAATTAGTTTTTGAAGTGTATTTATTTTAAAATCTTTTTAAATTTAATGCCATTGATGCATCATTTCTAATTAGCTTTAGTAGTTTAGTGTAACAAAAAACATGTAATGTTTTCAGGATAAAAGAATCCTGTTTTACCCTTTTGATTTTATCATGTAATCACTAATTGTTTTGACTATTGACAAGAGATAAGAGATACTAGCAATTAATGTGTATTTAATAATGATGATGATAATAATGATAATGATAATAATAATAATAATATTTAGCTCCAATTAACAGAGCTTCTATACTTTATTTAATGGTGAATTTAACAATAGAAAAGGCAAATTGAGCAAAACTTTGCTACAGCAAATAACATCACTGTATATAAAGGACAGGTGTTTTCCCATAAGCAATTTGCATTCTTGTCTATCTCCTACTTAGATTTGTTTTTACCTTTTTCCTTCTTATCCATATTACTTGATGGAATCTTTGTCACCTTGAAATGAATGTGTGGGTTGCAGTAAAGTGTCATTTTTTTTAAACAGTATGCTTTTGTTTTGTATTTGCTTGAGTGAGTGACTAGTTTTTCTGCTCTTCATAACCACAAATAACCAATGCGGGAAAGTAGCTGGAGCCTGAAAGTATGGGTAATATGAAGATCAAACCTTTTTGAACTTGCGCCTCACATTCTTTTTTTATAGAGAAAAGGCCAGACTGCACCAAAGCGAGGTGTGAGGTGCAGTTTTCTCCACGCTGTCCTGAGGACTCAGTGCTGATTGAAGGCTATGCCCCGCCAGGCGAATGCTGCCCCATGCCTAGTCGCTGTGTATGCAGCCCTGCGGGGTGTCTAAGGAAAGTGTGCCAGCCTGGTTACCTCAACATATTGGTGTCCAAAAGCTCAGGGAAACCCGGAGAGTGCTGTGACCTGTATGAATGTAAACCAGGTAAGCAAGTACAGCTTAGATTTAAGCAGTCTGCAATGAAATCTAGGTCAAAGCTAACTATAATAAAATACATTCTGAAACAGAATACATAATTCTGAACAGAATAAACTAAATTGTGTCTATTGACATCATTTTAAACACTAAAATAACAAAACAGACTTCTAACATTTGACCGTAATTCTGAATATAGACACAGACCACATTAAATACAAGCTGGCTATGATTGCATACTGAAGAACTGGCTGGACAGCACATTATCACTTCACATTTAAAGACATTGGACAGCTTTAAATCTTTCAGCACTGATATTCCTTTTAAGAAAAACAGTTCAAATATAAATTTAACACTTCATGCTTATTAACAAATTTGAAATCTTTTTTTTTACTTGTTACTTTTTTGCTTTTCCTTTTTAGATTTTTACTTTTTAAGTTTTTTTTAAATAATAAATACTAAAAGCATAAAAACTGTCCTTGATTTTGAGTAATTATAAAATCTAAACTTATTTTAATGTTCATTGGAGTGTATGTGATTTAAAGATATACCACATGTCAATGAATAAATTTACATTTTATAGCCATTGGAAATCAAGGACTGTTTTTGTGCACACCCTGTATGTGTAAAGTGATTCATAGGTAAATTTTAAACCAATATTTGAGGAGCTCACTGATGGACCTTAACTATATTGCACTATATTTTAGTATAATTTTAAGTATTTACCTATGAATTTTTATACTGCTTTATACTTCATTACATTACCATCCATCCATTATCTCCCGCTTTATCCTCTAGTAGGGTCGCGGTGGGGTTCCCCATGCCCATCCAGGGGAGAACATTTCGTACCCTGGGCAGATAGACCCAGGACAGGGCGCCAATCCATCGCTGACTTCACTCCATTACATTTTAGAATTATGCTCTACTCCACTACATTTATTTTAATGCTTAATTGATACAGTACACAATTCATAATATACCAAGTTTTAAAATACAGCATAAACATATACATAAACCAGTAGTTTTTGACCTTGTTCAGGCTCTTATATTTTTCAAAAACCAGTGGGTAGTTAATTCACCTTTCAGGTGTCTTTAATTTACCAGTTCCACTAAATGTTTTTCCTCACTTTTGTTTATTGCAATACATTTAAATCATGCCATGTCATTTGTTTAGGGAAAGTCAGAAGAAAAAAAACTAAGATTTGTAAATCAGTTCAATTTCTAATTAATCAGTTCACAACTAGGTATGAAACAATTAATAATTGTATACTTAATAAGAATTACAAACATTGCAATTATTAATAGTAAATAGTCTTAACATGGTCATGAGGATGTTCATAATAAAAAAAAAAAAACATTTTACACATGACTTTTTAATTTGTCTTTACAGGAAAAACCTACTTTTCTTTTAAACAGATAGGGAGATATGTACAAAGTTCTATTTTTTGCTTTGATTTTCACCAAAAAAACCCTAATATTTTGTGTTATAAAGAATATATCATCTTAATATTCAGCAAAATCCATGCATTGTCTTTTTTGTGTTTACATTAAATAAATAACAAACAGAAGAAACTGTACATTGTTCCTGAGATTTCCGGCACCTTTTTGTTAAAGTTAATTATTGCAATAAGAATGGTATAATAATAATGATAATTTCTTAGACAATAATTGAACCATCAAAATCTATAATCGCCTCATCCCTACTCACAACACATTCAGTTTTTCTAGTGTACTGTACATCAAGCAAGTAAATAAAGCTTTTTAAACAACCAACAATTAACATTTATTTTAATTAATGAATGACTTATTCCTGCTAAATACTTTTTCCTCACATGCTTATTTTCTATATTCCCTTACTAATAATTAGGCCTAAGGAATGTATTTTTTCTAACTTGTACGAGTGCTGTTATCATTATATCAGTTTACGTGTGCACGTGTGTATTCATGTGTGTGTGCACGTGCACACTTGTGTATGTCTATACACTTACTTATATACTTAGTCACGTAAACTGCTTGTTTTCTTGTCAAGACCTGTTGGCTGCTCTAGTAAACAGTGTGACAGGGAAGCGGATGTTGGAATTGTTTCCATCTGTTTTGAGTTTTCGCCACTTAACCTTAAGCCTCTGTGCGTTCCAGTTTAAATGGCAGCAAGCTTCCCTGAGCGTGAAATCAAAAGCACATCGTTTGCAAGCCTGCCTGACGATTTGACAGAGTGCATTGAGGAGTTTTCTTAGTGATCATGTCTTTGTGTGCGTGTGTGTGTGGGCAGTTTTCAGTGTGGACTGTAGTACAGTGGAGTGTCCTCCTGTCCAGCCTATCCAGTGTTCGGCAGATAGCTATGAGACGCAGGTCAGGTTGACAGCTGATGGCTGCTGCACACTACCCACCAGGTATGACTTTTTTATTTACCTTATTTGCATTTAAGCATTGCTTTCTTGCCCATTCATCTCCATTATATTTGGATGCAAATGTGTGTTGCAAAAGTGCTTCAAAATGATTTAAAATTCCTATCATACAGAGATGCAGTCATTAGAGTGAAAAATGCCAGATCAAATGATGCAACAACGACATTAAGATTACATGCCAAAATGAAAAGGAAACTGTTGATTAGATTGATTCGACTACTTGTTTTCTGTCTTATTGTCTTAATTCTTATTCTCTGAATTTGCACATTTGCAACAAAGTTGAATTAAAAAATTAAAATACAATGAACTGTACATTTAAGCTGTTGGTCTTATTTATTGACTGCAACATTTTGCATTATTGGTAAGCACATTTGTTGGAAGAGGTTTAATGTAAAAAAATAATCACGATGTCCCAACAGTTCCTTTTAGGAACTGAGTGTAAAAGGTTTTGTTTAGATATTACTCTGAAAAGCTGGGTCTGAGATCCCAAATGTCCGAATCATTTGTTGAAGACATTGAACAGACTTTATTTTATCAACTCAGTATATATGTATAAAGTATGTACATTGTCTGATTGAGCTTAGGTGTGAACAGAGCTGACAATCATACAGAAAATTGACAAACTCCATTATATTCATATGTATATATTCTATATTCTCTGTCTATCTAGACTAAATTAATGACCTGACCTGTCATTACATACATAATACATGTTGATTATTTTGAAAGTTATGAATGAAAATTGGTGTTCTTTATCTGGATGATTACAAGATGCCGTAAGGAGGCCATTCCATGACATTGCACAACGTGCATTGTAACTGTTACATATAGACAGGTTGCAATAACAATCCTGAAATATATGTGCAGTTCTACTGGTGTCTGGAACATTATGAAACAGATTTGTGACTGAGAAACAGGAGTGTTTGTAAGACTATATGAGAGATTTAGGGCTCTACATGTAAAAGGAAAACACAAATGTGTTCAGGCCTTAACATAAAGGCATCAGCAATGTTTATTTAGACAGCTCTGTCCTAATTTAAAATCTGGTTTAAGAATTCACAATCCACAATTCCAAACTAAAACATTTTTTTCTTGATGCTGAGGTACCTGAGGTGTGGACCTTCCTTTAAAGCTTTTAAGTTTAACTGTTTGTTTTTTTATATAATTATTTTTTTGTTTTAAGTCAAAGCTTATCTTAACTACCTGATGTGAAAGCAGTACGAGTTAGACTTTGTAGGTCAAATGAAACTCTTCTGTTAAGGAAGATAGTAAAGTTTTGTAAAAATGCAAAGGACTCAAAAGATAATTAATGAAGCAATAAGACAGAAGGAAGAAATGCATGCATCATTGTGAATAAATTTTTCCCATAGTTTATTTACAATAATGCACAATGCACAAGTGCCTTATTTCTTTATTAGTTATTTGCATTAATAGTACACGATAGTACATGATAGTACATGATTTAATAGTACATGTTCAACAATGTTTGCTCATTTCATGCATTGAGTCAAAAGTAAATTGGTCAGATGTGTTCATTATTGTCAATATTATCACGGCTGGACAAACAGCTCAGCCAATTAGATTTAAGGACTGGAACTGTTGGATCTGTTTTAGAGCATCTTAAGATTAACTAAGTCAACTTGTGCAGTTTTCTATAAGTAAACATGCAAAACAATACAGATCACAGAGACAGTTATGATGATTTCAGTAGAGCTTCAGTAACTATTTGGGTCAACAATGGAAATATATTGACATTAAATCATTTATTTTTTTGATTGAACCATTTATTCAAATGTTTAACACAACTAAGTAATTGCTGCATGCATAACATGTTCCAGCCATTGGTCAGCTCAACCTGGCTACATTCAGTGCAACAGTTTTTAATAAAAAAATAGAAAAGCCACACTTATTTATTCCTCATTCTTAGTGTTTGTTACCCATAAGCTTATATGACTGCATTTCTTAGAATTTCAATTCAATATGTGTTTGAGAAGCTCTTTTTCAATAGGTGTTTGAGAAGCTCTTTAATACTCTTACTCTGTGATGATCGTGTCTATTTGTGCATGGATGTGCATATGCAGTTGTGTTAACGTGTGTGTGGGTGTGTGTGTGTGAGAGAGAGCTGGTCTTGACGGTAAATGTATCTTACCTTATTATTTTATGTCTCTCATTACTTTAATCACATTTTCTTGTCTTGCCGAAAGCGTAAATCTCGCAAATCATGTTTTAATAAAAATTTTAATTAATCTAAATAAAGGTTTAATCTGAAGGTACATAGGGTTTATTTACTTTGGCTTTATTATTGCATATTAAACAATCATAATTTATCAAGTATTTGTCATTTTAATAAAACCTTTCCTCACGGGTTAAAATACTAACCTTTATTTTTGTTTTCACTACTATTTTTTTTTTAAATCACACTTTATTTTAATTTATTTAAGTTTTTTTTAATATACATTTACAATTGTGCACATAAATTTTAAATGTAACTTAACTAAAATTGTATTTTTTAAATATCTTGATAAATTGATTAATATGTTTATAGTTTTAATAAGTTTAATTAACTTAAAATAGTCAGTCATAGATTTTATTCACCTAAAGCCATCTAAATATATCTGTACCATAACCAGTATGAAGCTGCACCTTTATAACATACTCCACTCTTCAAAGGAGGCCGTTCCCTAGATTATAGAACATTCATTTCAGCCACATGAACATTTATTGGGGTCAGGCAGTGAGTGATGCTGAGCAATAACGGCTGCTAGCACTCAAATTTATCCCAGAGGTCTTCAGTGGGGTTGAGATCTAGAGTCTGTGGGTCAGCCAAATTCTTCCACACCAGTCTCAGCAAAACATTTCTCATTTTTAAACCATGTACTGTGTACATTAGCTTTGGTCCTGGCAAAGAATCTTTCCTGATCCAAAAAGGCTAAATTCTTTCATTCTGTCGATCGATAAAAAAAATCAATATGAGACCATTCTTTCAAATCTGGTTGACATAAGACCAGTGCTTTTCTAGTACATTGTTAAAATGCTACATATTTTTACCAGTAAGATAAATATCATTTATTTTATGCTTAAAATATAGAAAATTATTTTTTTGTTTAGATCTTTAATCTTTTAGTGTTACATTTTATAAAGGCAAATTACATATGACTGAGTGATCAATATAATGGGTATCTTTAAAAGGCTTTTAAATTGTAAAATGTTTTAGTTATAAAAATTAAGAATTAAGGTTAAAGATCGGTTATTGATGAACATACTTTTGTAAACAAATTTGCCCTTTTCACAGTAATACAGAAACCTCCTTGAATTTAAAGTGATTGTTTGTCTATGACTATGTATTGAATTGAACCAAATAAAATACCATTGACTTTCTTTCTGTTAATTTCACTTTAAAGGTGTGAGTGTCTGCCTGGCATCTGCACCTTTCCTCAGTGCATGGCAGGAACATCGCCCCACTTGGTCTCCCGTGGCGATGGAACACCAGGGAAGTGCTGTGATGTCTATAAGTGTGTCAGTGGTAGGTCTTGTTTACTCAGCATACCAGTGTATGTTGCATGCATGTTTGTAGATGAATGGTGCGCAAAGACTTTTACTGAGAACTGAGAACCAAAGAATGTTTGTTTACTGTGATCCAGTGTGTGAAGGGTGTGGGTGATGGCACTTATCAGGATGCAAACATACTTAGTCTTGCTTGTATATGTGGTTGTTAAGGAAGGTAAACACACAGTAGCAGGCACATTTAAATAGTTTAGAATCATTTTATCTGGCTCTGAAGATCACCCTTGGTTTTGTGACTACATTAAAGTGCATAGCCTTAAGGCATTTAGTGATTAAAAAGAACAGTTTGCACTTCATCAGTTTTGGTCCTGCAAAAGTGATGTGTGAAGAGCCTTTAGTTCCCTGGTGCTGTCTGTCCAAAAAAAACAAACAAAAAAAATAATAAAATAATAAAAATAAAAGTGACCTTTTGTTATGTGTATATGTATATGAGGTTGCTTCAGTTGGTCAGGTGTTGCTTCTACAACATTATGCAGGTTTATTCTTCTTGGAAAAATACTTTAGAATATTGGAAATATTCAATGGGTTCTAATAATAAAATAGTGGTTCAGAAAGCATGAGTAATCATTTAAACACATGATTTGGCCTTCAATGACATTTCAAGTCTTTATGCAGTGAGTCAACGCTCCCATTTTCAGCACAAGGGCTTGTTAAGGCTTTAATACATTTATGGACAGATGTAAATCTGGTGACGTTGCATATAAAGAAAAATAGAAATGCAAATGTAAAACTGATAACCAAATATTTTAATAATTGATTTACTAGTTTAAGTAACCATTTTACATTTTGAAGTTGAATTCAACTGCTTGGATTTTAGGAGTTTTATTCATTCATCTCATCTCTCATTATCTTTTAATAAATCCTATGCTAGAAACTAGGTTTACGGGGGGTTGTCCATGCCCATCCAGGGAAAAACATTTTGGGTGCCTGACAGTTACACCCAAGAAAAGGGCGCCAATCTATCTCTTGGCACACACTCATTCAGACACCAGTGCACACACACTATGCAGGGGCAATGTAAATAAGGGAATTTAAAGCAGCCAATTAATCTTAAATCCATGTTTTTGGATTTAGAGAACCCGGAGAAAACCCACACTGACACGGGGAGAACATAGACCGCCACCCATATTGGGATTTAAACCTGGATGCTAATGCTGAGAGGCTAACATACTAATCACTAAACCACTGAGCAACCATATTCAATTATCTATAACAGTACATTTTTGTGGTGGACATAATATATTTCAATAGAAAAAAAAATATATATATTTTTTTAAGATTTGTCTTAATCATTAGTGTCAGTTTTCATTTCATGGAATGTACAGAATGTTACTTGTGATTACTTTACATCTAATTCTATCTTGGGTAAAAGACAGCATAAACCTCCCATGAAAATGCATGGGGTGTTCAAAAGACTGCTTTAACTGATTTTGACAGGGTTATTAATTGCATTTATACACCTCCCTTTGTAAAACGTATCCACTTTGAATAGTGCTTAGGTGCTGCAAGTGGAAGGTATCTTCAGATCAGATCAAACACCAGGAAATTGTGAAACCTCCAGAGAATCACACTGCATGTTTGTTTTGTGCATAAAGATTTTGCACGTCACTATATGTAACCAAGTCAATCAGTGGGTTGACACATAAAAGAGAAAAACCAAGTAAAAATTATAGCACTTTCTCTGCAGGTGTTGTTTTTTACTTCTGTATCTTACAATGAAGCCTGAGGCACATGCTGTGCATATGACCCAGTTTAATAAGAACCAGGCTTGATGCCTGGCACGTAAGAAAAAGGTTGAACAGCCACTCCTCTTAAAGCACATACATGAATTTCTCATCTTATACACACATGCAAATGCAATGCAGCATGCACAACATCTGTGCTATGATGAGAAGCCAGGGTGTGTGTCATCTCAGTGGCGTGCTGTGAAGTATCCCTGTGTCTGGCGGCTGATTAGAGAACAAAGAGACAGGGCTCAAGATCAGCCCGGGGGAGCATCAAAGCCCCGGAAACAGAAATACACTTTGATTGAACATCTGGCCAGTGGTGGCTTTGCCGGGCACTGAGCCTGTATTAATATCACACAAGGAGAAGCCGAGAGAAAGGACGGGTGAGCTCATCTTTATGGGTGTAAACCTATATGAGGATCAATGAAAAGCAGCGATTTTGCTTACATCATCACCATCTGCATGCTACAGGTGCTAAAATCTCACCTGGGATTAGGATATTACCATCACAAGGGCAAATTGTCATGCAGCTCATGATGAAGCTGAAGTGGGGCATTACAAGGCCAATGCAAAACTGTGATATGTTAAGGACACTTTGTTACTGCCCTAACCAGCAGAACAATCTGATGCTTTTAATAGAGACGATGCCTGCTTTATACAGTACATGTGAGCTGTGATGGAGAAACGGCGTGGTTTTAGATTAATCTCACCTCAGTTTTTTTCAATTGCGATAAGATCTCTGCACAAGTCTGGCCTTTTTTTTACTCCGTGTACTGCTGGGATTTAGTTACTGAAAATGATTTTTTCACAAAGTTTGGTTTATAGATTCTGGGCCAGATACATTTTTTAAAAGTAATATTTTCATATTACATTTTGTATACAGTACGTTTACCTAAGTAAAATATGTATAAGTTGAAACTGCAACCACCCAGCTGTATATACATACATATTCATAAAATTAATGTTCCCAATATATGTGAGAGTGATAATTTCATTGTGGTGCTAATTCTCACTCCATTTCTTTCACCACTTCTAAAAGGTGGAGTGATCTTCCCAACTCTCTTTACAATGCTGCAACATTTATCATCTTCAAGAAACAACTTAAAACACATTCCTTTCAGACACACTTGCTATAAGAAAAAAAAAAACACGGTAGGGTAAATCTAGACATTAAAGCCAGATTGATCAGGTTTGTTTCTACTACAGTGAAGCTGGTTTCTCCTTAACCACTGACTTGTCTTATCTCATTTGTAACTTACTTTGGATAAAAACATCTGCTAAATGACTAAATGTAATGTTAATCAAATTAATCAGATTCTGGTGCCTATGCAACACTTAAATGGCCGGCCAGATAAGATATAACTATATAAGATATAACTATATACATCTCTGATACAACTATATCAGTTTAATAAATTCTTTAATTAATAAATTTAAATTCATCTTCTTTAAAACAAACTTTATCACAATACTGGACCAGCTGTATACATTTGTATACATTTCTCTTTTAAAATCACTGAAATATGTTTTTCTTTTTGTAAGAAAATAGGCCTATAAAATGAAATGACTACGTAGACCCCTTACTATATTCTTGCATCACTGACAAAATTGTTTCTGTGTTTATACCTAGGGAAAATATATTTTTAAAGTAAACAATAAGCATAGCTATCCATATGATTGGAGTACTGTGTGTGTATGTGTGCATGCACCATGCATATGGATATCAAAAGTATTTTCAGTATATAAGTTGTATAAGTTTATTTACAGGGCGGCACGGTGGCTTAGTGGTTACCACGTTCGTCTCTCAGCGCTAGGGATTCCCGGTTCGAATCCCCATCTGGGTGGAGTTTCCATGTTCTCCCCGTGTCTGCGTGGGTTTCCTCCCACAGTCCAAAGACATGGATCAAGTCAATTGAAGTCTCCAAATTGCCCCATATAGAGTGTGTATATGTGAGTGAGCGATGTATGTGTGCCCAGCGATGGATTGGCGCCCTGTCCTGGGTGTATCTGCCCAGCGCCCGAGATGTTCTCCCCTGGATGGGCATGGGGAACCCCACCGCGACCCTAATAGAGGATAAAGCGGGAGATAATGAATGAATGAATGAAAAGTTTATTTACATCACTACATTTGGAAACATTTTGCCACATACTTTACAGTTTAATTTCAGTTATTTGATATATTAGCTAGTTGTTCTCATAATGATTGTGAAATAGGAAAGTGTGTGTGCACATATGTTATATTTGATTGTACTTTATGTGAAACAGAGGTTATTGTCGTGTTAATTGGTTTTGTGCATAGGGTAAGATGTGATTTAATACTGAACAATTGCTTTTAGCACCACAATTAATCAAACAAAACTTAGAAACAAAATCTATCTATGTTTTCCCTTGATTTTATGTATTTCTGTAAACTGTTCAGCCATAGAAAGTGAAACATATGCACTGAACTCAACAATAGTACATCTACTACATTTCACTATTTGTTTCTACTCCAACTATTATGATGAGGATGAAACTGGTAGCACATAAGAACATGCAGGGTCTAACAAACCTCCAGGAACATGCTGTCTGGATCAGCTTTGAGATCAGCAAACAAGCAAGCAGATATATGACAGTCATCACTGACCAAGTGCAATCTGCACTGTCTTACACAGAAGGATGTGACTCTGGCATGGGAATGAAGAGAATTTTTAGACAATATATTTGTTCACTAGATTACTCGTTCAGACGGTGATGTCACTCTCCTGCAGAGCAGATAAAGGGCTGATTAGGTTTGTTTTTTGTCTGTGTGTGAAAGTGTGTGGGCATGTGTGTCTACATTAAACACTCCTAGCTAAAATGCTCTTTCTGACCTAAGTGATTTGAAAGTGGGTTTCTTTTTCCCAGGCCTTTGTCTGGTGTCAAAAATCAGATCGCAAATTAGTATTTTCAGTCCTTTTAAAGTCTTTTTTTTAACGTTTTGGTTTCCATTGTTTTATTAATCGGAACCGCTGAATTGATCAGTTGACATGTTTGGTACTTTCATCCCCCTATTATTCAGCTCAATACTAATTCAGAGGACAAGAGATAATGTTATTTTCACATGCACTAATGTGAGTAGAAGCTTATTCCCTGACAAACATACATAATTCCATCCATCATGCTCTGCTTCGTTATCCCAGCCTAGTGATTACACTAATTTTTGCTCTGGGAGTCACTGTCATAAGCAACAGATAATTAGCTGTATGTAAGCCAATTAATAGCTATGGATGAATGAAGTTTAAATACTCCAGCATTTCCAGCTTCATGCAACTTCAAAAACATGGCTTTATATGCCTCTCCTATTTTTTGGAGGATGTGTGTGGGGGGAGTAGGACCGATGTTAGTATGTTGTGTAAAGAAACATAACGTTCAGTTTGTTTAGCTGGCACATTCTTGTGTTGAATACAGCATCTTCCTTTTTTTCACAATGTTCAAAAACTGTCTTAGTTGAAGGATTAACTTTTAAGTATATATATATGTATATATCAAACTTGTGTGTGTATAGCAGCTGTCATATACAGCTTACCATGATCAACAGTTCCCTGTTGGTGTTGTAAAGGCTTCATTGCTCCCTCTGGACAGTTACAGCCTTGTCTTGTTTCTTTTGTCCTTTGTCAAAAAATGCAAAAACATTAAAAGGCATTTAGTCCAGATATGCAGGTGTTTGCAAGGTGGACATGATTTGCATGGTCAGTGTTGGCTGGGCCTGTCAAGGCAGAGCACACCTGCAGCCCCGTATGCGTTATCACATTATTTAGTCTGTTGTATGGCAGCTGCAGCCAAAACAGACAGCACAGGGGAGGGGTAAAGACAAGCTGAGAAACAGTACCGATAAGCTGCATGCTGCCAGACAATAATGAAATAGTTGGAATTTAAGGGTTTCTAGTAAAATCAAAAGACCTGGGGCTATTCCGAAAACACATTTTAGTGGCAAATTTGAAGAGGCTCACTCAAAGTATATAGCTTATAATAGAAACTTAGAAAAAAGTTATAGAAAAAAACTATAACTGCTATTTTTGAGAGACATTTACCCTTTTTTATTAAGGTTATGATGCAAATTTAAGTCATTTAGTTAAATTGTTACAGTTTTGTTTTTTCACTAAATCTTTTGTCAAAATACACTAAAGCAACAAGCAACATTTGCATTATTGAACTAGTGGGGATCTGCTTTCTTAATCACTAGGTGGTCATCACTGCTTTTTGAAACGGGTCTACTTTTACTTCAGATAAACCGTGTCTGAAGATAAGCTCAGTGTCTGTGTCTGTTATGCCCATGAGTTGACCCCCCACTCACACACACACACACAAACACACACACACACACACACACACACACAAAAACATTAGTTTTATACAATTATTGTAAAATACAAAAAAATAAGTTTCCTGTAATAGAATAGCATTTGAATATCATGAATTATTTTTAGCTCTCAGTAGCACTGATGTTAGTGGTGTGTTAGCACATTTTGTGCTGGTATGAGTGAATCAGACAGTTTTTAAATACTGTTTCTATCCACTTTCCCCTTTTATACTCATCTTTTTTGCTCCACCCTTCTACATACAAAGTCAGAGACAGTGTTTCAACTATTGTTGCACAGGGTATTTTACCCAGGGTCTAATTCTTGATCAGTAATGTTTCCTACAGAATGCTGTTGACTAAAAAAACTTGTGTTGGTGGACTGTTCTCGGTCCAGCATTGATACTGAGGTGATACTAAGTGTCACTGCTGTGCTTTAATACCTGCATTGTAGTTGTTCCTTAAGGTTTAAGCCAATATAGAACAGAATAATTTGTACTAGCAAAGTGTGCTATGTAATAGTTAAATTACGATGTACATCTATATGGTAAGTAGAGCTGATAAAATAAACATTAAAGTAAAAACAAAGAGGTGTATTTAATAAAGTGGCCAGTGAGTGCATAAACAGTGATTTTATGAAGTTAAATTGAAATTGTCTCCTGAGCAGCATTTGTTGGAAGGTTTGTTGTGTACAGCTTGTAGCATATAGTGCAAATTTTTTAAATAACAAATGGTGAGTAACAGAAGCATTTATGCTCAAGAGTTATTTAATAGGTCATGTGAGGTGCATAATGAATGGAAAGTGATGATTGGGAAATTAAAATTAAGATTTTGATGTATCTAAATTGTGTTTACCAACTAGACTAGATAATGTGGTTCTTTGCACACAGCTGAAGCACAATGCCATTTAGTATTTAGCAAGCACCTCAAAAGTTTGGTTAAAGAAATGCTAGTCATTAATAAAAGATCATATTGATAGTTATAATATTTATAACTTATTTAGGATGTAAAATTGTTTTAATTTTAGAGTAAAAATGGTTGGGATTCTTTTTCTTTTAAAACCTAGAACAGTTACAAATCAGTTACAGTTATATCGCATATAAGATGGTTATGTTATTTTGCTTTGCTTCTTTACATGACCTAAACCCAATTTAATGTGTATGTGCTTATTTGAAGAGGAGCCTTAACAAAGGAGGTTTGAGAACCCTGGGGAATCAGCTTAGATTTTGTATTGAGGACGTCTCTCAGATTCCTTCCTTTTTTTCCCCCCTCTCCATTTCACCAAGCGTCAGTAAAAAAAAAGAAAATTAGTTAGTTTTTTTATCCTGCCACTAAAACGTCACATTATGTAAAGAGTACAAAGGTGCAATTATTAAGCCATGATTTTGTCAGAAGCCTTTATTTAAAGACTTCATTTTTTAAGGCTTAGTTTTTTATTTAAATGCTTTGTTTTGCTGTCATACTTGGAATATTTGAGCCACTCACTTGTGCAAAAATTAATACATAAACAGGCAACATATAAAACTCAAAAGAAAACTCAGAGGATTGCTTCAGCTTTCTTTCCCAAAAGTTCTGATTTTGTATAACAGCATATTAGACCTGCATTCAAAATAAAATTATTACAATGTAAAATTCACACTATTAAATTGCAACATTTGACTGCACACCACAACAACTCTGAGAGAGTCCATCCAGCCACTTGTCCTTGGCACTATTTTGGTGATTAGTGTGCCAAATGCCGTGACTGCACCAACTGGTAAAAACACGATTACAAAGGTGTTTGTAAAGGCAATTTTCCTCCAAATTTAATTAAGCCAGTACATGGCTGGTCCTGTGTGGGTTGTCTTGGACCCCTGCCTTTGGGCATAGTAGTATGCCATTTTGGGGATTACAGCTGAAGCACTGAGAAATGTGGCACTCCACAGCATCTGTTACACACACAAAATAGACTTGCAGGTGTTGAGTAAAAAAATAAAAATGTGTTTTTACATAGTTCTTTATTTCCAGGTTTTCCAGTGTCACCTAACTTCATTATGATATAGTTGAAAATTCCTTTCTTAACATTGCTTAGAACACAAAGTAAGGTGGGTCAATATAGTATCTAGGAGATAGATTTATGCATATGTAAAACAAGACAGTTAAGACTTGTTAACTATAGACAACAGAAGTTCTCTATATAGCGTTCTAGATACAATTACCGCTTAGGATTTTAAAAATCTAGTGTAACCTATTAACTCATTTGGTGGATTATGTTGCTTTCAGAGGCAAAATAATATTTAAAAGGTTATCATAACACTACTCTGAAAAATTCTAGAAATTATATTGTTAAATTGATCAAAGATAGTCATCAGGACACCAAAATATTAGTGTTTGTGGTGATGGGTTGTAATTCACTACCTCTTTGAATGCACTACCTCTTCCACAATTACATGGGGGAATTAAATGGGAATGTAGGAAATGAATTGTGCACTGCAAAGTTTGGCTACCAGTCTGGTGTAGTTTGGCACCTGATGGTTACTATGGAAATTTTCAGCATCATTCTTAAAGGACTTTGAAGCAATCCCTCCCCCCGGCTCTCCCTATTTCATTCTGAGCTGAAATGGGGTTGGTAATAAAGTATTTTTTTATTTAACTGGACCATTATGTAAATCAAATTAATTACTTGCTTATGTGCATGTTAATAAAGATTTGTAATTAAAATATATATTTGTAATTTTATTTAAAATAATCTTGTTCTCCACAAGCACATACATCTCTTGTGCTATTTTTATTCTTTCTAAATTAAACAAAATAAAGAGATGTACATTTAAAGTTGTACTTGTGTAGGTGGTATTCTGATGAAAAATAGATTACAAGGAAATGCATGCAACTTATGGTAACGGCTTTGTGATCTTCCTGGCAAACTGGTAGTACATAATGCAACAGTGCAGTAAAGTCGTTTATGTTGAATGAGAGGTGCTGAGATTCAGCCACAGGATGCCCACTGGCCACTGGAGAAGAAAATTGAACAGAGCTCACAACATAGCAAGGTTTGCCAAAGATCAGATTTAAAAATTGAAAGAGAAGTGAATCAGTTGGTGTTTTAATTTGTGGTGTAGCTGGACAACATTTACTGTTTTAAATAATTTAATAGAAATTAACATAAAAAAGAAAAGAGAAAATAGTAAAAACATGTTTGCAATTGTATGGATCCTTGGCGAGTGTAATTAGCACATTAAAAGTCAGCTTGAGACTATAAATTTAAAAAAGCACAAACACTAATTTGGTTGAGAATGTCTGTGCCCCAGACTGTGTAATACCATATGATGGTGTGTCTAATTAGGTTACCATCATCTGCACCATATACAACACTGAAAAATAAAAACAAAGAAATAAACCGAGAAGTATGCCTTTATAAGTTTATGCATTTATAAGGGACCTCAATCACCCTATATTACAATTAGCTTTATTTCTTTTTAGCTCATGGTAATAAATCCATTATTCTTATTGTATTTAGGAGCCCTAATTATATATCTTGAGTTCCAATTATATCTAAAAGAAATCTCTAACTGATTATCATTATAATTACATGCATAAAATCACTGGCAGTATTCGTAAATTTGCAGAAAAGTGAACACTTAAGTAAAACCTATGATTTTGAGCTAGGCACTTGCTACTTACTTATGGTATAAAGGGTCAGCTTTAACACAACCTCAAATATTATTATTTTCAACATGTATTAGCAGTATCTTAAAAAAAAACTTTTGAACTGAAAATACATTGTATACATTATTTTTTTCACAATTTAGTTTTTAACCATTTTAGTGATGATTAGGTCCCATTTATTTGCAATTAATAAGCATAAAACTCTATTTAGACTTTTGTGGACTACTCATAGGATTTGATCAGTGGTGAGATTTAAAACTAGCATAGAACTGGACTTTCAGCGTTAGCTTCGAGGACAATAGAAAATAACTTTTTGATGGAACTAATTAAACTCTTTTTAAGGAAAAAAAAGAAAGACGAATTTTGTGTGCAAATAATCAGAATATAATAAGGAGTGTTTTTCTATATATTATTGCTATTTTATTAGGTTATTGTTGGTGATTTTGTATGGATGTCTACACTAGTGTAATGGGGAGGGTACAAATGAGGACCGCAGACAGGATTTCACAGGCTTAGAAAGGGGCTTTATTTACACATATTTATATAAAATTGATTGAAACACACATTTATTTTGGCCAATAGATTTGCCGTGCCCTCCTGTTCATGCAATCTCTCTACACAAATGCAATGTTTCAGCTTATAAGGCATCAGGCAGAGCCGCATCAGGTGCGCTAATTATCTCTGTTCAAAGTCCATTGCTGACGGCTCCGATTTCTCTCCCAGCGCCACTAAGCTACTGCCACAACGGGTTATCTATCAGAAATGCATTTCTGCATAACCGAGCATTACAGTAATGCAAGGCCCACCACTGGATTTTATATATTTGCACACAATTGTGGTGCAATAATAATTTTTTGTTTGCAGTGCTTGATATTTTCAATAAAAAATTAAGAATTATATTTAACATCGCTGCCACAGTAAACTCATAAATATTTTATGAGATTAATTTTCCTCTATTTTGTCAAAATCCAGCATTTTCTGCAAAGAATGGAGTTAAACAAAATGTATTAAGTATAACTGTTTACCTATACATTAAGTGTACATTTAACTATACATTAAGTGGTAAAAATGTGCATAATATTTGACCCTGTACCTTTTGAGAACATGGTCAGGGTATTTATAATATACTAATAATGATATGTCCTTCAAAATAAATGCAGCTAGCAGGAATGTGAAAGCTTCAATGCCCCATGCCATTTCTCCTGTTATTCATTTTCAAATGGTTAGCTCAAAACAAGTGATAGAATAGTTGCCATGTAACATGCTTTTATTTTTTAGAAAATTCTATTCTGATAAATCTGGAGAATGGAGTCCTTGGATGCGCAAACAAAAGTGCTTTGTGACCCTGATGATTGTTATGCACATGTGATGAACCTTGGTGCTACCTGACAGAAAATAGCAGTCATGTTTATAAATAACAACAGCAGTGATCCTGGGAAATATCATGATTAACATTTGGAAGGTTTATGATTACTGCAATTCTCAGACTCTTAATTGCACAGTGATGTCCTGAATGTGGTTGTTTCTTTTGCCATGCTGAACAGATTTTAAGGTAAATTTATTAGAAACAGTAAATTAACTCTTTCTAATAAAATGTAACAAAATTTGATTTGAAAATAGTGCATTGTCCTAAAGCAGATTTACCTTTTTTAAGACTGAACTTCTGAAGTGCAAGCTGAAGCAAAAGTGAATAGTAGAAACCCCTGCTATTGGTCTATTTTTTCATAGGAAGAATCCTTGTGAGGACCAAACAGCCAGGCAGCGGTAACAATAAAAAACAGTATTAATATACATTTTATATATGTGAATATTTAAGTTTTCAGTCAAACAGAAAGTATGTTAAATAAACAATAGATACATTATTTTTTTTTACTATACAGTATGTCCTTTAAATGTGATCAAGCCTAGAAGCATTAGATATGTGATTAACTGGAGATAATATAATGTGGTAGGAATTATTGTATGTTCACTAGGAGAGTTTATCTGCATTTAATATTTTTTTATAATCACCAAGGCTTGCTGTTTTTCCTTAATGTACTCTAGTGACATAATCCCTGTTGTAAAATACATAATTACTTCATGTGATAACACTTAATACAATTTTCACGGTTTTTAAATTAGATAAAGAAAACCCACTCAAACAAATGAAATATACTTCATTTATATATTGGAGAAAAGTATGTATGAATCACTTGTTCAGCTATAACTGCATTTTTATTTAATCTTGCTCTATTTGTGCTTTTTATATATTTAACTGCATACATTTGTCTGCAAATATATATTTCTAGTAATACAGTAAGTCTTGCACATTTAACTTTAAGTGTTTTTTTTTTATTATTCTATACTGAAAGGTTTTTACAGGAAGAATGTTTGTGTGTTGTTCTGTTTGGTGAATTGCCCAACATGCAGCAACAGCTTCAGTTTTATAGTCAGGATTTGTACCTCAAGAAAACTTTGACAAAACTAGTCAATAGTCCTTGATAACTTGGAACATTAAAACACTTTTTGAATGCAAAAGACCTACAGGAGAATTGTTTGCAGCCTGTTAAGTGCTTTGAAGAATTCTTTCGTGCATAGACAATTGCACAAATGTGTCCTTTGTGAAATAGTCTTTATTGTCTCCACCAGCAAATAAAATTTAAGCAAATTCTAGAAGCAAATACAGCAGAAAAGTCTTATTCATGTAAAAGATTTAATAAAGATATATCATTATATACATATCATGTTTACATTTTCACTTAAACATTCATAGTAGCAGAACATTTTATTGATGCAATGATTAGAAATTAGCATCTGTAATTATTAGTTTCTTTCTTTTTGTCAACTCTTAGAACTTCTCATGTTTTAGGTTGCATTGAATACAATTTCCCAAACTTTCAAACACCACTTTATATTTTGACATAATTGTAATATTGTGAAAAAATGAAAGAGAGGCAAACAGATGGAAAAGCAAAAGCACTGATTACAAAATCTTTTTCTCATTTTTTTGCTGTCAGTATCAGTGGCGCCTTATGTAATTCATGTTGTGTCATTGAAATTATTAAATCCATAAAAATATGTTCAACCGTGGCATTGTAGAATTTACCTCATATTTAGTAATTACAACTTACTCTATAGATATTTTAAATCAAAGAAAATTTATGTGCTGAATGCAGCAACCTTGTGCTATTCAGAAATGGAAGATTACTGATGCACAGGATGTTTTCAAGGACAACTTCGGCATCATTCATCACCAGCACAGGGCAAAGATGGAAATGATCTGACAGCAATTTTTAAAAGAATGTATTTTGTTTACAAACAATTTCAGGGGTTATCTTTACATTCTTCTGTCGCTTGTACCACATAATGATGCTGAATTTGCTTTGGGTCATGTTGCAGAGAATGATGGTTTGAATTTCCGAGCATGAATGTGCAGCTCTCGATGTTAGTACAAACGGCAGGCATCATAGCACACACTGGCTGAAGTGAATTTTGCACCTAGCGTTGCCATGGTGACTAGCACACCAATTCTGCTGCTGTGATCTAAACCTGAGCTGTTAAAAGCTCTTGGACACACATCCACGATGGGGATGGTCTCCATGTAACCTTGCTCTGTATGCTTTAAAGAAACGTATTTAAACAAGGGAATTGATTTTTAAGTGTTCTATAAAACTATAGCCCATCATTTACCTTTAATTTAACAAATTTTGTAGAGTACCTGTTCTGTAGAATTTCTGAAGGTGGGAGACAATAAATGATGAAGCTTCCCCCTTCTGTTGCAGCAGGAGGAGCTGAGGAGAATCTTTTATTGGATGTTAAAAATTGTTATTCCATCCTGTCTTTCTGCTTGTACTTACAAACAATTCTATTACATGTGTAACTGCTACTCATACTGAATTTGTTGAGCCATATTTTGTAAATTCATACTGGCTTTTTCAAAATATTTGCAGACTGATACCTATAAATTAGATTTAGATAAATTATCACCTTAAAAAAATAAATATAGAAATATTATAATTGTGAATGAAGGCTAAAATAAATAAATAAAATATTTAACAGTAACAGTGCAAATATATACACATTGTAAAAGTGATAATTTCTTATAAATAATATATAATATAGAAATAATCTATAAATAAATAATAATGTCAGCAAAAATTTCTGATATTCTGATAGTTATGTCATTCTGATAACTACAAACTTAAAGTTTTTGAACAACCATTAAAAGTTGGTTTGTGAAAGTGTGCAGTAAGGAATGTTATTGAGCATTGTAGACACATGGTTGACTATTTGGCCACACCTGTTCCTACATTGGGTATATGCATTATCTACACACACTGTGTGTTCTAGTGGTGTTGGTGTATAATTTGCAGGTATAAATGGATCAGATGCAGCAGTGCTGCTGAAATGCTTTCATAACACTGCTGGAGTAAGAACATTCCAATAACTAAACCTGTTCAGTCAGCAGCATCCTGTAGGCAGTGTCCTTTGAGCTCTGTCGAATGATTTAAAGGTTGACTAACTGAGCAGTACAAATGAGCTACTGTCTCAGATTTTACTTTATCTTAAATTATATAGATATGTTGGATAAAGTGCACACTGCTTAAAAACCTATTAAAACAGCATTTCTGTGTAATCAAGACAAGCAAGTGATCAAGAGCAGCTATACAATTTCCATATTGGTTATGTGATAATTTAATGCAAATGCACAGAATTTAAAAGGGCAACCAAACAGTGCTTAGCAGTTCAATTGTGATGGTTTATTTGGTTTATAACTGATGAAGCTATAAAGTGTGAAAATTGTCCAATGTGAGAAACCAGGGTTTCTAAAAGGCTTTTTATTTCTGAACATAAATCACTAAACACAGTGAGCGGAGATGGTTAATATGATTCTTGCAGCTGTTAAAGCAACATTTATAGAACAATAAGGTTATAATAAAAGCAGTTTAAGAGCCACATACAGACTTTGTTTCCAGCAATGTTGTAATCTACAATTTAAATAATTTAATTTATAGTACCTGTTTTATAATGTTTTCTTTCTTATCACTAATGCAGACCACACTGATTTTGCACAACAAAACAAAATGTGCCATTTTTATTTTAGTATACCATCAGATTCCTACATTACATAGCCACTGTGTCAGCTCAGCTAATGCAGGCAGTGAAAGTCCATTTCTGATTTTATAGTTGTTAGCACTGTAGACTGTTTTCTCTTTGTTGAACCATCAGCAGTTAGCTGCAGTGTCATCTTTTTACATTGCTGATTTTACTGCTATTTTTATAACCAACTCTTTCTTTTTGTAGCATCATAATTATATATCATTGAATTACTTTTACTTTGGGCATTTACATGGTGTGTTTACGAAGTAACATTATTTTGTACTGTTTTCGTGATTGGGATAAAAATAATTTAGCTGAGGCAGGGGTATAATTATCATGGGGATCTGAGGGAGTCGAATCACACACTCGAGTGTAAGCATGATGTGGATATATCTCATAAATAGGCCGTGATGATGAAACATAATAGTGTTACTATAATTCATTTCTGTATTTAAAATTTAAAAACTACATTTGGTTTTCTATCATCCTGATAATTAAAAAAAAAATTTTACTCTTATGTTTTAGTTCCCAGGGTGACTTTTTATTTTATTTTAGATGTCAAAAATTAATTGAGTTAATGTGGGTGGCCATGTTTTGCAGCAACTAAGCCGGCCTGCACCTTCAGTGGAGTGGAATACCGTGACGGAGAAATGTTCAGGATGGATGCCTGCCGCTTTTGCCGTTGCCAGGCTGGTGTTTCAGTGTGCTTTACAGCACAGTGCGGAGTCCTCCACTGTGAACGATACTATGTACCAGAGGGAGAGTGCTGTCCTGTCTGTGAAGGTGACCACATTCACACATTTCTCAGAGCATTTAAAGACATACTTCATCAAAAAACTGCTAACACAACTAATAGTGAATCTAATGGTGCATTCATGTCACATTGGGAATATTATAATTAAAATTAATAACCAGTACAGTAGTAAATATGACTTAAACCGCCACATTCCTAGAGAAAACACTTTCAGCTTGCATTTCACTTTAAATAATGTTTGTTGGTTTTTCAGTGTTATTCTGCATTTTGGTATATTTAAAACACTTTTAATTACTAAAGGAAATCTGCATTTGTGTTGTTTTAAAAGTTTTTGTTTTTATTTGAAATAAGTTGTTATAGTTTAGGCATTGGTTGAGAATTCCACTAACTTGGTTCATGTCACGAATAAAACAAAAAATGATGATGCATTAAGGCCTCTCTTGTGAAGTGTACAAGGACACACATTCTCCTGAGTGCTGTAAACCACCTATATGTTGACTTTCCAATTGAGATAAATTTAAATGGATAAATGTTGGAAGCTCCCCAGTGGCCATATGCCAAGCACTCAGTGCCCATAAACAGTGTACAACTTCCAGCAGAGACATGTCTCAGTCTGCTACATCTGCTGATGTTGATATCGATCAATGCACATAGTACAAAATTTCTGCCCCACAGGGTTTGTATAAAACAATTTTCTTATAAGTATTTCTGGTTTTCTGTTCATTTCCATCACTGTTTATTGATTTATTACATTAAAATATCCAACTTGGAAATACTGAGCATTATTAATATTATTAAGAACTACAGCTGTTCTTAGCTTTTTTAAACTAACTTTAGTCACAACCCTGCTTCTCAATAGTTCACTTGTAGTTTTGTCATTTTGCTTATTTGCATCATGTCTTTGGATGCATGTGTTTTGCAAGCAGTGCGGTGCAAGTCCTTTTGGACAGCACACCTTATATAAACAAAAATATAAACAAAAGTTTTTTTAAAAAATACACTAAATCATTATCTTGCTACCAACTGTACAGGCTTGCTGGTTTTGTAACACTCCTTTGCAGTTTAAACACCTACCAGCCCGTTCTGCTTAAAGCATTGCAACATCTGCATGCTGACTGCAGCTTGAAAATTTCTCCTTGGTACCTTGTACTTTTACTGCAGTTTAAATGGGACTGTTGTGCTCTTTTCAACTTGCAGATGAGGTAACAAAGCCCTTTATAATGTGCTTTTCCATAAGAACTTCTGTTGGAATAAATACAATGTGTTACACACCGATAGATAAAAGAAATAAAACTGACAGCAAAATCCCAGACTGCACAATTCTCAATTTGGACAGTTTTAAAAAGGGAGTTTTCTCCCTTTTAGCTAAAGCAATACTGCTATTGAACTTAAATCAGACATTGCTTTATCCTCAAGTCTAAGAAGAACACAGTCTTTAGCCATACAGTGCAAATAAAGTAACCCAGCCCTAGCTGTAACTACATGTTATTAGCAGTAACAGGCGTTTAACCACCTCTAATCCAGTAATTCTTTAAATAATGGGTTAACTCTGTGTAAGTTTTCAGGAGATTCATACAATTTCAGTTAGAGGCTTTATACATTTTCTCTAAAGAAAAGTCTTTATATTAAATGAGTTTAGTCAAAAAATCTAAATGAGAAGACAGAACATTAAACATTTTGTTTTGGTTTACCTATTGATTTAAGTATATTCGTAATGACTCAGATAATGATTTTCTTAAGCTTGAATACTAATAATTATGTATTTTCAAAAACAAGTTGTTGTTGCCATTTATTTTTATTTTATTTTAAATAAGGAGCATTATAAAAAGCATTAAGGGGGGCACCAGCTGAACAGTAAATGATGAATTCTTTGCATAATTTTTATTCTCCCAATTAAACAAGCCATCCTGGGTTAATTAGTTCAGGCAACTGCTTGTTGTTTTACTTTGTAGACAACAAGCATTAGTGCGCCCGGGAGCATGTAATTTCATTGCTATGCACCTCTCTTGGGTACACCTTAATCTCAACATATTACCGCTTCATATTTCCTTCATATTAAATTATTAGATTGTTTTATTCAGAGCTGAGTTTCGAAATGATTTTCCAGCATTGTGTTTAATTAAGATCAAATTTCCATTACATTCCACACAATTATTAACCAGGTGAGTTTTACAAGCATTCAACCTGTTGAGGCATGTGGAACATTATGTTTACACTCATGAAAAGGATTTGAAGTTCCAGGAATGTGACTAGGTAATACAGAGTTCACATCTGGGTGGCTTTTATGACTTGATTTATTGTCTATTAAAAAAACAGATCAACTCCAAAACATGTGGCCCTTGAACAAATAGAATTTAAATTGAACATTCTTATTTGACTTGTTTGATTTAATCATGCTTTACTGACGTTTGATTTCAAACTAAGTATGTGGACATATTTGTAATTATTTGAGTACAAAAAGTGACATTTCATTTTGGTGATCAATGCTTCTAACATGGTTATAGACAGTTACCTCTGCGGCAATCCAATAAAGATTTTATTAACTATGATTTTATTCAAAAGCATGCACACTGTCGTCTAGATGACAAAATTATAAATAAGTTAATAAAGAATTTGTATCTAACTCAAACATATGAAATCAAGTGCAGAGTACGCTCTTCTTTTATTACAAGAAATGAAAATCACCGTGGCAGTTTTTATAGTTTGGACGCCTTATAGAGTATTTGGTAACATACTTCGGCAAATTGCAGCTTGTAAACTATTTTTGCATCCAGCTCCAATGGTGCTTAAATATTTTAGAAATTTCTATTTTGTTGCATACAATTGATTTTAAAATTCAGCAGATTATAACTAGTCCCTAAATAAGATAAGATAAGATAAACCTTTATTTGTCCCACAATGGGGAAATTCAAATGGATATTGAGGACCAATAAGACAAAATATATTTTTATTTTATTTATTAGTAAAAAGTTAGGCGGCACGGTGGCTTAGTGGTTAGCACGTTCGCCTCTCAGCGCTAGGGATTCCCGGTTCGAATCCCCATCTGGGTGGAGTTTCCATGTTCTCCCCGTGTCTGCGTGGGTTTCCTCCGGGTTCTCCGGTTTCCTCCCACAGTCCAAAAACATGGATCAAGTCAATTGAATTCTCAAAAAATTGCCCCATATAGAGTGTGTCTGTGTGAGTGAGTGTGTGCCCAGCGATGGATTGGCGCCCTGTCCTGGGTGTATCTGCCCAGCGCCCGAGACGTTCTCCCCTGGATGGGCATGGGGAACCCCACCGCGACCCTAATAGAGGATAAAGCGGGAGATAATGAATGAATGAATGAGTAAAAAGTTATCCATTAAACCAACAACACAGAGTTAGCTGGAAAATTATATATTTGTGTGCGTGTGCGTGCGTGTGTGTGTGTGTATGTGTGTGTGTACTATCTGATCATTTACCCCGATAAATAATTGGTTAAGTCTTAGATCGTAGTCTTATTTGTTTATGATTTATCTTTTTTTTTAAATGAGTTTAAAATCTGATGAATTTTTTAAGGGTCCACAAAAAAAAGTTCTGAGCTGTTTTGGGTAACTTGCATACATTTTAAGGCTTTTCCAAAAGTTTCAGTATGTATTTCAAACACAAGGATTTGACGCATTGAAAACGCATCTGTAATTCGGTAATGCATTTAAACATTTTTTTAGGAGACAAAAAGACTGCAATAAGATTTGTCATTTTATTAATTATTTAATTTAATGTGACATTTTTGTCACTTGGTCCATATTTGTGTTATTAAGTTATTAAGAATTGCAAGAAGGTTTGCTTTTTTTGATGTATGCATGGCTCAAGCTGCTTAACAGTTACCATTGTCTGATTCTACTTTTCATGATGCATTATATATTCAGTTGGAGACAGATCTGTACTACAGGCTGGCCAGTCAACCATATGCTATGTCTATAAAGCCACACTTTTATGACACAAAACAGTGAGGCCTAGCATTGCACTTTTAAAAATAGACAAAAAGCATCTTGGTAAACGACATTGTCTTGATGGCAGCATATGTTTTTATAAAATACCAATAAAAGCATTTGCTTTAGTTGAACCTTTAGATAACAGCAGACAAGCCATGCTGTGGGCTCTGATGTATTCCTGTGTAATGAGAGCTGTCATTTTGCACTTTTCATTGGTGACAGTCTGGATATTCCCTTTGATTTTTGGCACAGTCCGATGTCTGTTTTTCCCCCAAAACATGTTCACAGACATGTTTCTTCTGTCCTTCAGTCAATTTCTTATCTCAGAAAACTCACCTTGGATATGTTTTTCTCAATGCATTCAGGTCACAGTTCTTGACACAGTGACAGACTGGGTTCAGTGACAGATTTTGAAGTACTCTCTGGCCCATGTGGCTACCATTTTTTCAGTCAGTGGCATCTGAGAGCTTAACTGTCATTCACATTCATCAGTAGTTCCCACCCTTTTGTCTTTTGCCCATAGAGATTTCTTCTGAAAGCCAGAGATGTTTCATAAAAACATGTATTCAAATTGACTGAAATTCTCTCAAGAAATATGGCACAAAGTTGAAAACTAAATAAAAAATAAAATATGCTTTTGTTCTAAATTTTGACCTTAGCTGCTACTATAGTTTTACAGTCTTGCATAAAGCTTTTTATTCTACATTTCTTGAAAGTGCATTTATTTAATTATTTTAGAAAATAGAGTTTGCAGTTCGTAGCATTCACGATCTTGTGGTGTTTTGGGGTGTCTGGATGTTATCTTCCTTGGATGTCATTCTGTAGCAAAAGATATCATTTTTTCAGCTTCAGCATTTTAACAGATGGTTTTGACAGTTGTGGAATCTGTTCTTCCCTCCACTCATGCAATATTGCCAATGCCCATGGCAGCAATACAAACTTAAAGCTTGTCAAAAAATGAGACTTTGGATCACATTGAATGTCCAAATATTTTCCCCTAAGTTAATTATTTATCTTGGGCGGCATGGTGGCTTAGTGGTTAGCACGTTCGCCTCTCAGCGCTAGGGATTCCCAATTCAAATCCCCATCTGGGTGGAGTTTCCATGTTCTCCCCGTGTCTGCGTGGGTTTCCTCCGGGTTCTCCGGTTTCCTCCCACAGTCCAAAAACATGGATCAAGTCAATTGAATTCTCAAAATATTGCCCCATATAGAGTGTGTCTGTGTGAGTGAGTGTGTGCCCAGTGATAGATTGGCGCCCTGTCCTGGGTCTATCTGCCCAGTGCCCGAGACATTCTCCCCTGGATGGGCATGGGGAACCCCACCGCGACCCCACTAGAGGATAATGCGGGAGATAATGAATGAATGAATGAATAATTATTTATCTTGTACAATGATTTTACGTAAAATGTTCTTTACTTATGGTAAGCTGAAATAATGTTCCTAAGAAATGTCACAATAGAAAGAAAAGTGTAATTTGAAATGTGCATAAAATTTTTCATTCAGGGGGTTGTGGCAAACAGGTAAAGGCTCTTCTGCGTATGTGTGCAGGTCTACAATACAAGCAACTTTAGTAATAAATTGAGTTTAACTTTTTTCAAATTAAAGTCTTAATTGTGTTCATAATCCATAATTTTGCAGAATGTTCCATGAAATATTATTTGTAGCTGTCCACAAATATTAGGATAATACATCAGGTAATAAGGAAAACTATGCACATTCATCATTATCATGAAACCCAACTTTACTTGACATCGTTGTGGTTATATGTCATTATGGGATCTGTCTGTAACTGTACTAACTACAAAAAGTAACAATAAAAATGCAACACTATAGTTATAAATATATAATCGTTCAAAGTGTGAAAAGATCAAGTACTGAAGGATCCATCTCTCTCCCTTTCTCTCTCTCGCTCTCTCCCTTCCTCTATAGATCCTATCTTTCCTGCACTAAATTTCGCTGGCTGTTATGTGAATGGCCAGATACTAGCTCATGGGGATCACTGGCGCGAGGACGACTGTACCTTTTGTCAGTGTGTGAGTGGGGAGGCACGTTGTGTAGCTGCCGCCTGCGGCCATAACTGTCTTCATCCAGTCACTGTGCCTGGAGAGTGCTGTCCTGTTTGTGAGGGTAAGGACTTTGTGTGTGTGTGTGTGTGTGTGTGTGTGTATGTCATGTCTTTCCAACACTTTTAAAAAAATGTTTTTATTTATTTATTTTTTTAAATTGTTTCTTAGCTACTGTATATGTTTTTATATATTTTGTAGGTCACTGTGTAACACTGTGTGTCCATGTTTTGGTCAGTTGCATTATTATTATTTTACTCCAGGCAGTAGAATCTGGTTGGCCCCAGGAAAATTTATATAGCCCTATTCTTAGCCACATCACATAAAACTTCACATTATGCACCCAATTTCTGCCCCATTCTTTTCCAGCAGTAATCTGAGCTTACCACATGGTGCAGGAATGCCACATTATTGGCGCTGATGTATATTAGTGATTTTGCTGTGGCCCTGAGGCAGTACATATGCTCATGTTCTAACAGTCTTGTTTGGCTGCTTACTGAGGGCCACGGGCACAAGCGCTACATTGTTATATAGCAAATCTCATGCTCTGATCAAAAAGATCCTCCACCCACCACTTAAAAAAATAGGACTTGGGTACCTGACTTTCACACAGCATATGGTTTTCCAGATAATCATGCATAAAATAAACAGATTAACAGCTGAATAAGTATTTAAGGTAATGACCAACATTTAGGCCCCAAAATGAGCATTGAAGTATTCTCTCACGTTAACATGGAGTATATAGCATTAACATCAGTGAGACACACTGTCTGTTGCTCCAGTCTGCTTTTTAAATTTTCGCTGTTTCTCTGCATGCAGTCACTAATCAGATTTTATTTAAAACTGAGTGATAGGATGTATAATATCAATGTTGTGATGAGCCAAAAATTAAAATTTCATTCTGTGATGTGTGCAGCATTTCAATGAGAACGTTAATATTACCTGCTTGAAAAAAGGATGAAATATATTCTGCTCCAGGGCTGAAATAATACCAGATAATACCAAGGCCATCAATGTCCAGAGCCCAAGCAGAGCAAATTGTCTATGCTCCCAGGGAGGGAGTGGCACACTCTGTCCCTGTTAAACACGCCAACACTGGCCTTTGACACTATGAGCTCATGTAAACAGATTCTGTGCAAGAGTTAATCACCAAGTTGGAGGAAAATATGTTTTATAGCCTGTGTTTTCCATGTTTGGGATCTGACATGAAATGGAAAAGAAATGCATTTTTGGTGAGAATCTGACATCCCAGCATCAAAAAAGAAATCTTTTTTGCTAAGTATCTGCTTTATATTAATATATGCCACACACTGGATTAAGTTTTGGTAATGCATGAATGAAACAACCTCTTTTTGTTTTTATTATAGAGACACATTTTGTTTTCTTAATCACAAACAGATATTACTCATGTTTATTTATATTATAATATGTGGATTGTGATACAAAAAAAAAACTGGAAAAAATTGCTCTTGTAGTAAAACATTTAAAGGGCAATTTGGGTTTGAACAGGCCTGGTGCTCTATTTTAACCGCAAGCAGTAGTTTTCAGTTTCATACTGATTTTAAAAGTTCTTTCAGGTGATTTGGCTCGCCATAATGTTGGGTGCAAATTACTGCATTGCTTGGAGTAAGTGTCATCATCAGGCATTCTTTGTTCCTTAATGGTAAGAAAAAATAGTTGAATACAAAAGTATCCCTGCTTGTGGTTGTATGTTGTGATGGAATATGACGCTATAAAGTACAGATTCTAACGTTCTGTCACTCCTATCTCTTGCTGTCTCTTTCTCACCACCTCCCCCTCTACCCCCCATGTGAGAGAGTGTGTGTGAGGGGGATAATATATTGCAAGCAGGTTATTATTGAGAGATAAATCCCCCTATATATTGATATAACCATGCAAATGAATTGTGGTAGTAATTATCAAATTTCTGTATATTATTTAATATATTATACAGATTCATTACATTTACATTTAGTCATTTAGCAGACGGCAAATTTTTAACCAAACTCTCTGTAAAAAAAGATCTGTCTTATTATATTTATATTTATATATTAATTTATATATTATACTTGATTTACATCTTTTTCATTGCACTATAATAAATTCAATTCCATAGCATGTCTCTGTATACACAGCATTGTTCTGTCAAGAAATAACAGATCAATAGATTATGACAAACCAGGGTCATATAGTTAATATATTATAAATTAATAACGGTATGTAGTGTGAGATTTTTATGCTTTTCATTTCAAAGCCAGCAGTCTGGATTAATGTTTTGGTTAAGCTTGAAAAACACCATTAATAGGCAGATAGCACCTCTCACCATAACAAAACAATATAGCAGTGTGACAGCAAAACCATTGTGGAAGTCTTGCTGTTGGCCAGGTGGAATAGGCTTCTTGTTTGTCTAGTCAGCTTCTGGTCTTATTGCTCGCTTCCAATTGAATATCTATAACTCAGCATGCTACCACATGGATCAATAATTTATTAAAAGAAAAGACCTGGAAATGAATTTAATACTGGCAGCACACAACGTTGAGGTTTCTGTCTGTCTTTGTAATCAAAATTAATACTTGGTCCAATTAGAGGACCATGTAGGTCCTCTTACCAAGGCAATTTTACTGAGAAGTCTGCTCGGAAGGAGGGATTTAAAATGAGTAGAGGTGGATGAATGAAACAAGGCAGCAGCATGGCTGCAAGCCTTCTCTTTTATGTGCGTGGGCAGGTCTGACTCGCTCTTTCAAACCTCTTTTCAATTAATCTTTTATGTGTCTGTCTATCTATAGAGCAATTAGCGGTGTGGTCTTACTGACTATAAAGTATGTATTCACGTGTTCACGTGTACTATGCTAAGACACACACACACACACACACACACACACACACACACACACACACACACACACACACACACACACAATGAGAAAGAGAATAAGAGAAAGAATGAGCCCATAGCCTGTAGATCATGACATATTAATGGTACTGGCATTGTATATTAATCCATTTCTGCAAACAGATTTCTTCCTATTTATGGTTTGCATGTCTCCATTTTTCTTGCAAGTTGCATTGCTTCCATAATACTCTGCTGTGTGGATAGTTCGAAAGATCCAACACGCTATGCAGTCTTCACGGCTCATTAAATCTGGGGGTGATTTTCTATACAGTCGCCACAAAAAAATCATTATATCAGTTTTTAAATTGTCACTTCATTACTTCTCTGAAATCGTAGCCCCTTAAAATTTATATATTTTAGGGGTTTATTTACACATTTTCACTGCAACATTTAAGCAAATCTGTGAAAATCAGTTTAAGAATAAAAAAAAAAATAAAAAAAAATATTTTGTTGAAGCATCATTTGCTTTAATCACAACCTTTTCATTTTTTTCTACCAGCTTATACCACCTACAAATGAGTACATTATGAATACTAATTATACAATATACTAATACTCAAATATTAGTAAAAAAATTATACAAATATAATTCTATTCTTATCTTTTATTTTGGTTATTTGTATTTATTTATTCTTTTTTTTTTTGAGTGATTTGTATATTTATTTTTATGCTAAAACAAGAATGATCTGTACGTAATAATTTGTTTGGTGTTTATTCTGCACCTTAATGTAGGGGAATTTAACCAAAGATTTGACCTGTTTTCTATTTATTATCTATCTATTTATTTTAAAAGATTGTTTTAGTGTGTAATGTTTCCAAAGTTAAGAAATTGTATTCAAGCGTTGTATTTCACCATAAGACAGTAAGCTTATGGCTAGGTCACATTGTGTCTCTGCTTTGAAGGAAGCTAAAATAATAACTGCATTTAAAGCATTTTTTTAATCTTTAGAACAAACCCGGACACTCATATTTATAAGAACACTTCTTTCTTAGGGAGGCTATATTGATTTTGGAGACCGTGTGCTATATTGGGTTACTTGTGTATTGAATGTGCAGTGGTACACAGTGCCCTTCTGACCTAGCTGTTCATTTATTCTGTCCAAACACAGTGAGATGTAGTGTGTTCATTGTGATTCCTAAGTAGTAAGTGGAGGAGGAGGGGTAGGCAGGTACCCACTAACCCCTCTTGCACGGGGGCCTCTCATTTGTAGCCTTTTTATAGCAGAGGATAGTGAGAAAATAAGCACAGCCCTGGCAGTGCTCTCTCCCTCTCTCCCCAGACAGATGTCTTTTAAAATAACCATACCTATTGGCAAGGACTATAGAACTCTGACCATTTTATTCATTAACATAAAGGCATTTTTAGTTGATGTGCAAAGGGAGGAGGCATTTACCTTACCATTTAGTGGCCATTGCAGCCAACTGTGGTTGTACATTAGCTGGTGCCTAGGGAGCAGGTGAAAGAGAGGACAATAAGGAAAATGATAGGCTGCTCAAAATTGCATTCACAGAGGCCCTTGAGACTCACAGGAAAGGTGTGTTTAGGTCTGTTTCCGTCTACCAGTTAGGCTTCTGATTTGAGAGTGGAGTCTGAAATTGTTGGGTTTTTTGCAGAAGCACCTCCTAATTCCACATAGTTCTTGGATTTCAGAAACCATATACTACATGATATATAATCATGCACTATGTGACATAGCTGGGCTAAGGGATATAACAATAAAAGTCATATGGTGAACAAAAATGGAAATATGGATATTCTCAGTACATTTTATTGTAATATATTAAGTAACTGAATCATTACTCCACACACACACACACACACACACACACACATATATATATATATATATATATATATATATATATATATATATTTCAACATATTCATTTTTTTAATAAAACTTGTTGTTCTGTCATTACCATCAAGCACTTACTGAAAAAAGCAAAGATATTAATATCATTTCTCTAAATGACTGTACAACCACATTTCTCTTATTATCTGAATAAAATGCTGTATTAAAAAGCTTTATAAATTTTGACCATGTTTCCAAATACTTTTAAAAGAATCTTTATGAAATCTTAACATTAAATTTGCATTTTGGAAAATTCTCAAAATATGTATATAGTCACTAATTAAGACATAATAAAGTGTTTTGTCATAGATAAATAATGCAATGGAAAGATGAACCTCAGCTTACAAACCTATTCTGAAAGATTTCCTTTGCTGCTGTAATAGCCGAAGAGGATTAGAAAATCTAATGTTTAAGAAAAGGGTAGGCTGCCTGAATTATTCATCGATTCATTTATTATCTTCTGCTTTATCCTCTATTAGGGCCGCAGGGGGGTTCCCCATGTCCATCCAGGTGAAAATTTTTCAAAAAAATTTTTTTAGATACACCCAAGACAGGGCAACAAACTATTGCTGGACACACACACATATACAGACTACATAGGGGCAATTTAGAACAGCCAATTTACCTTGTTTTCCGTGTTTTTTTTCCATGTTCCTTGTTTCCATTGAATCCATGTTTTTGGACTAATGAAACCAGAGAAACTGGAGGTAACCCACACAGACACTTCTCCCAGATTTGGATTCGAACTTTCATCCTCAGCACAGAGAGGCGATTGTGCTAATCACTAAGCCACCATGCCGCCCACTGGCTGAATTAATTAAACTTTAATCTAAAGTAGTAATTTTTGCCTTTTATTCATAAATAAATGATTTCTAATATTAGTAAGCAAATTTGGAAAGTAGAATAATTTATTTACCCTGTATGTGCTTTCTTTATTAAGGCATTGAAATTTTGGTAGATTCCAAGTACCTAACTGGCTTCTTAATCAAAAGATTTTCCAATATGTGTCAGCACTCCTCTTTGTTATACATCACATGTTTTTTGTTTTTTTTTTAAATTACATTTTCTTACTATTATTACTTTTATCATTCAGTTTATCATGTTCATATTCATATATCTTGTTCTGAATTCAAAGTTAAGTAATTGAACTAGGCTACGATTGGACAGGCTTTAGTGCTGCTTTACACAATTTTTTATACCTTATTGTGTCCCGTACACATTTACTGTATTCTTTTTTTTTTTTTTTTTTTTTTTAGTTTTTTTTTTTTTTTTTTTGCTTCATGTGGTTGTGTTTGCATTCACTGTGTGCATATAAATTGCCCAGTTGCATCATGGCAGTAATGCTTTCAGTGCTTTTGATGCCTTGATGAGAAGCAGCTTTGGCAATGAATGAAACTTTGCAGCTTTGCCCCAGGATTATTCATGTCATAGAGACCTCATTTTTAATTTATTATAACTATATATACAGACAAAATAACCTTGGGCATAGGCAGATAAAGAAAGTGAAGGAGACGGGGCAAAATAAAAGGGGGAGAAAAAAGCAAAAGAATCATTGTATTCAGCCTCTATCTGATCTGGCTTAATTAAATTTCTCACCCTAAAAATAATAGCCATTGATCTGCCCTCAGTCGGGTTTCTCATTCTGCCCAAGCGGCTGTGGGATTTGTCAACAAAAAAATGACCTCTGACCAGCACCTGAAATAGCTTAAGAGCTTCGGCTGTCTTTTGGCCTCAGTGGACAAACGACATAAACGTTTTGTCATCCACACATACCGTGGACCACTACCCCATTTTTTCCCTGTGTTTGTTCAGAGGTGCTCAGTTATAAATCTGCCGAAGGCCATGCCCTACATGTTGTGTTTTTTGTCTCATGTGGTGACTTTGTAATTACAAGACCGCTAAAGCATCTCAGGAGTGGCGACCTTGTCTTTTTTTGTGATCCGCTGTTTTGTGGTGGTGTTGCTGGTGTGAGTTTTCCAGCTTCATGGTGCTGTAGGGTTGAGAGTTTGGCATGATTTAAGGATCAAATGACAGAGGTGGTGCAGTGGCAAGTCAAAGCTGTCACTTCAGAAACTATGGACCAGGGTGTGGGCTACCGTTATACAGCGTGCATTAAAAGGCACCGTAATCTTGTAGAGGATTCAACAATTGAATGATGAGTACAACAAAACTTTTCATTTAAACAAGGAAAAAACATAGAGCAAGGGAAAGAAGGAGGCTTTCAGTGTGTTATGCTTTTGATTTTTCACTCAGTCTCCCGTTTGTGTTTTATGTAATCTGTCAAACATTCATGGAAGCTTATGAATGACTCACAAATTTTGTCTCATATAAGGTCTTAGTCATTATTCTTTTTGTATCTTGTCCTTCCACTTTGTAACTTAAATCCACACTTGCTCATACAGAACTATAGTACTTAGTATGATTTACCTTTAGTATAGAATGCATTCGTATGTGATTCATTAAACCAATAAGGCTTGAGAGCAATAAGGCATTATTGCATTATTAAAGCAATGAGGCATTATTGTGAATAAATCACAGGAACGAGGTATGTGTTGTGCCAAACAACACCTCTTTGTGAATGATTTATTCACAATACTGTACAACCTCAAGGATCTTATTGCTTAAGCACTAAGACTTAAAAGCATGTTATAAGCACTATAAAAAAACAAGGTTCAGTTTATAAATGTGTTTATTTAAAACAAAATTATTAATAAACTGGTCTTCTACGATGTAATCTAGTCCAGTTTTTAATGTGAACATTGGTTGCTAAGTAACATGATATTGGCTTAGTGTTCATCGGAAAATGGCTTGCAGTTTATATTAATTTGTAATTCCATTTATGGTAGATGTTATAAAATAATGTTCAACCATGTTCACACATTTCAAATGTGAGAAGTCAGAGGTGTAAATTATTGTCAAAATCACGGCTGGAAAAATGCGTCAGACAATCAAATTTAAAGACCGGAACTAGCCGTTTTGTAATATGACTTTTATATGGATAATATTTGTGTCCATGCATTTTTTTATTTTATATATTGATTAATTATTTTAAATGATTCAATGTTTTTTTTTATCATTTTGTATCCTAAAATAATTAATCATTTTGCCATTTACTAGCATCAAAAAGAGAATGATATCTTCTTTATTATCCTGGTTACTCTAAAAGGTTATTTAGTTGTTAGGAAGTTTTTCCTTGCCACATGCTTAAACAGAGATTCGACTCTGCCTTTTGTCATGCTTTGTTCATTGTTAATATTTAATAAATAAAACTGACTTTTTCTTTTTAATCCAGAGCCGACCTATATCACTATGGCGCCCTCTGGCTGCAGTCTTTTGGAAAACTGCACTTTGAAGGACAGAGATTGCGTATTTGGGTTCCAGCTGGACTTGCATGGCTGCCGCACCTGCAGCTGCAAAACCAGTAGGTTTTACTTTAAGCACTATTGTTCAGCTCCTCATCCTCATCTACCACCCTCTTATAGAACAGCGGCGCCAGCTGTCACTGAACATTTTGTTGGAAAGTCTCCAAGCATAGAGTGGATACTGGAGGGCAGTTTTAAAACGCGTGCACTCAATACCTCGGGATTAGTGCTATGTTTAGTATGCTAAATAAGGACGAGTAAGTATGTGAGGTGGACAAATATCAAACTGAAAAACAGGATAGTGCTGACTAGGCTAATATAAAGGAGTTTGTTTGATGCTTTTGAGCCACCTTAGTGGCTATGTGAGAATATGCTAAGAGAGGCAAAAAGCTCGTGGGCTATTTATTTTTAGTGACTCAAGCTCCTTCACTGACTTTTGATTAATGAGATAATACATAATTGATTAAACACGTTTCCTTTTTATTCTTAAAGTAGCTTCAATGTTGTGGGGTCCAACTATGACAGCTGTGTCTAATACGATTGGCAATGCCAGAAATGCAGTTGGCCACATCAGAACATCCATTTCCACAGAGGATAAGAATTGCTGTCAAGTTTATAGCCATGCTGTTTATTGTTGTTTTATTACTCTTACACTGTAGTGACTTCAAACTCAAATTGTAATTTTAAATAATAATACGTCAAGATGATCCAAAATATGTTCATGTCTAACCACAGGATTAATGTTAGTATTTTAGTGGTTTCAAAACCGCTGTAATTAATATGCAATTGTAAGCTTTGGGAATTGCTGTGAACCCTTTGCACTAAAAAGAGAATATTTAAAACCTTTCCGCATTTACACGCAACATGACTTAAATGGCAGATAATGTTTCAGTTCAACACAAAGGTGTAAAGTGGGATTGAGGTCACTGCACTGTATACGGCAGTTCATGGCACAGTTCACATGGTAAAACAAGAAAAGGTTATCCTCAAACTGTCCTAAATTTGGTAACAGTATAGTCTAAAAATTAGCTTTTTTCATTGGAGAATTGGTCGTTTGGTTATATACTTCTTGGAAAATATTTCCGTGATCAAATTAATTTTGTTTTATATTTTAGTTGAAAACATGTAACACTCTCCAGAGGCATGTTCACCACCATGGTACAACACATTTTTTTGGAATTAAAAATTGTAATTTTCAAATTAAGTTTTTGTTAATTTATACTTCATACAAATCTGTGCTTACCGTTGCTTGTCTTATTATTAATTAAGTAATGCAGTCTTTGTGTTTAATAACCAAGATTTTGTTGTTATCTGTCCAGAATTTAGATTAAATCATTAGAAATTAGAAATTCTAATAAGACTGTGGCACTGGATAATACATAATATATAATGTGCTATATAATTAATATGATGGTCTATATGATTTTCATAGTCCATATGTTTATGATGATGTCCTGACACAGATCAAATAACCTGAACAAACTGACATGTTTATGCCTTTCCAGAAGATGAACTGTGCAGTGCTCTGATCACAGGCTGCTCCTTGAAGTGTCCAGCAGGCTTCCAGACAGATTCTAATGGATGCACCTTATGTCAGTGCCGTCATCGCCACAAGAAGTGCAAACCAGTGGCCTGTGAAAAAACCTGTCCATTTGGCTATGTGTAAGACAAACTCTTGAGTTAAGAATTCAACCATTATTTTTCTTCTCCTCCAAAGTTATTATTTCTACATCACACTTCCCTTCTGTCCTGGTATCTAGTCGTAATTATTTCTTAGCCTATCTAGCAGTCGATTCAATCTCGCATTCCACTTTTTCTGCTTCATTTTTGCCCTCTTTCTAAGTGTGGAGTGTAGCTGATATCAGCTAAAGCTTAACTGCTGCTCTGTGATTTTCCTGCCTGCTCAGCTTAGTACATGGCTGACTTAATGCTCATTCGTTTTAAGGTAGCTCATTTGGCCAGACTTTTGCAGGTATATGACTGACAGTTAATTAGGCACAGCCCAAATTAATTCTTGTGATAGGTTCGTGTTAAGGATGGACTAGAATACTGTTACTAAATACGTAATCCCCATGACTGCTTGTTCCTCTGCTGATAGAGCTACAACAAAGCCATTACCAATCTGCCGTGATGTTGTGTAAACCTGTATCAATTAGAATAGTGCAATGCCGAAAAGCTTCACAGAGCCAGTCTGACAGCAGATTAACACAGAGGAGCATACTCACATAGTAACACAGATGGAAATCAATTATTTTTCTGGTGGAAATAGCACCTGGTGCACTGCTTAATGTGAATATGTGGTGAGTATGGGATGCATTGTATGCTGATTCATATTTAAGGACCTTTAGTGTTTGGCAGTGTTGCCAGGTAGCATACTGCATTCTGAAGTTTGAAAGCTGCAATCCATAGTTGATATTTTTTATAAGAATTATTATTATTAGTTTTTTTTTTATATTAACTCATCTGTCATGGTTGTGGTTTATAAGACTAGTAAAATGATTCATGTTGTCTGTTACACAATATGGTTTGTAGCAAAAATAAATGATAAGTTCGCATTGTGTTGCCAGGACTTTTATTGACATTGACAAGAATTTGGCAAATTCACGTGAATCCCTAGAAGGAAAACTTTATTGAAATAGATTTAGGACAAATTATATTTATTACTGAGAACAACAAAGTGTTTTGTAAGTGTGTTTTGGTTGTTTTGTGATTGATATTTCTGCTCAGCATAAATGTCAATAACAACTTACCTGCAGACAAGTTTTTTTTTCATGCTTTTATTCAGCTGTCCTGAGATTTCACCAAAGCAGTGAAGCATATTAGTCATGCATTGGAATTGGGTATGACCAAATTGAGTGAAACTTAAAGCAAGCAAAAGGCTATGGCAACTACTGACATTTTAAAGAATGTCTGTAAAGAATGAGTTTGTGAAATGTTTTTGTGTATTGTTCATTTAGTAAAATCGCTCCCTTAAAAAGACTCTTGGATTATATGACATGGAGATCAAATTCTGATACAAATATTCCAATTACAAATTTTTTTTTATTTAGAACATCAAAATAGGTTATAAAATGTGTTGTGTTCACATTAAATATAACTATAGTGTTTTTGTTGCACATGTATATTAGTTTTTGATAAGATTACATATTTGCTAACAGTAATATTAGTAGTTTATAATGTAGTGTAACTCCTAGTAGTGGTTTTAAAGATGTTAATAGCTTACTCCATTACAGTAAGGTACTCTTATCTCTTTATTTTAATTTGGAAGTACCATGTGAAACATCATTCACTTGGCATTGGCATGCACTGTTCTGCTTTACTGTATGAACTCTTCGTGTTGCTTTTAAATGGTGTACAGCTGTAGAGTTTTAGGTAGTCCTTTTGACACAATAGATGAATTTTTGCTCATGTTTATAAATCTTCCTGGATGCTGTTGTGCTTGTGTGCTGACTATCAGTGTTTGAAAGGGTAAAAAATTAAAAATATATATTTTTGATGAAGTCATAAATAAAATTGGATTATTTCTGATTGATATTCATTTATTAGTCCCACAATGGGGACATTCAAATTGTTTTATATTGTAAAGCAACTGTTAGGGGGAGCATGTGCTGTGTCGATGTTTTTTTGCAAAAGGAAATGTACATGTGTACATTATATACTTTGAAGAGAGTTAATTTATATAATGTTTATTGTGCTCATTTGGTGATTGCTGTTGTGTAAATGTGTTGCTGTAAACCATAATGTCTATGTGAAGTGCAAGTAGCATGACTGTGGTTTTAAAACAGCTACAGTTTAAATCCAACTCTGTGGTTAGGCTAATACATAAATGTCACTTAGTAGGAAAGGGTTTTACAATAAAGAAATCCCTCTCAGTAGTGCTATAAAGGTCAATATGCTAGTTTACGTGAAACATGCCTTTTTTATGTAAATCCTGTAAAATGGATAAAACTGTATGGTATATTTTTTTACTTTATTTTTTTTAAGTAAATATTCTTTTGATTTGATTTTTGCTTTTATTTGAGTAAATGTATGATTCTCTTCCTATCGCTGAATAGACTTTACAAGAATAGGCTTCTAACTTTTTATTTGCGGTTTGGGAAATCGTTCTTCTTGTTCCAGCATGAATACGTCAAAACCTTTGGCAACAGCGTAGAGGTTATTTATAACCGTGACGAATGGACCAATTTCATGTTTTAAGACAAACTGTTTTGAATAGCTATGATTATTGAATGCCCATTTACTTTTGGTTGTATAGTACTGTATGTACAGAAGGGTAAAAATGCAAACTGTTCTTTGTTTAGTTAACAACTAATTAAAGTGCTGGGTGCTTTCAAAGCTTTATAAGAGATAAGATAAACAGTTGAAGTAATTTCATGGATAGAAAGATTTGTAGCAAAAATCTTGCTCTTGGTACTATTAATCTTAGCAGCCAATAGGGTTTTTAAACAGAAAGAGCCTCCAACAATCAGCAATTGAGCTACATGAGCCAAAACTATTATACCAGTATGGTCGTACAGCCAAAAATCACAGAATGCGTAGTAATTACATGATGAATTATATAAATATAATAATGTTTGCATTTCTATAATCTGACAAAAAAATGCATAGAAAAATATACTCATATTTTATTGTGGATGTTGTATTCTGGTATTATCTTGCCTTGACATCTTTGTGAGTCCCTCTGACAGTGAATGCTGTTTATATAGAGTTTTAAATCTGAAATAATTTTTTGTAATGGGGTTAAACACATCCCAACATATAACAAACTGACCAACTGTGTTTACATTATTTTAGATTTACCAAAATGTTTATACCAATTTGATTGATAATGCCACTTGTGTGAAATAAATGTGTCTGTTTAAAGGTAAAATGTATTGCCAATTGACTTATGTAATTAGAGCATTTTATAAAAACCTTCAAACATCAGGGAGAAAATGGACCAATTTTCTTTTGTTACCTCCTGTCAGAATCCAGATCATTTAAATCTCAAATGACAGGTGCACATGTCACATGCACATTGAATTTATTGGCTCATGCAGTGAATTAGGGATAATTGATTAGGAACCACCACAAACCCATAGTAAGCAAAAGAGTGTTAGATTAAACTCATAACACAAATAATTTGTCTGCTGTTTGTTTTAACTGCTTTCTTACTTCTGAGATATTACCATCAGAGTGATCATGAAAAGTCAGTTCTGCTGTTGTAAGCAAACCAAGAGCTGGAATGTTCACATTTTAGATCCTAATTTTAGATTTATGCTTGTTTAACGTGACGGCAGGCCTGGATGACACCAGGTGTGAATAATGCATGAAGACAACTTTTGTTTTACCAGTTCCTGCACGATCTATTGATATTCTCCAGCAGTAATATCAAACCTGATAGCAACTTATCACCAGCACAAATGCACATTGCATACGTCTTTTTTCACAGCTATTATTCATGAGATAAGAGACAGAATGAGTAGATGAATGATGTTGAAAGAGTTTGGTGATTTTAAACAGTGGAATGAGGGTTTCAAAGTCTCTGACTATGTCCTCAAAAAAGATGCTCTGGTGAAGTGAATATTTTATACAACACTTTGGTTAGTCATTTTTAATGTGCCATCTGCTTACATGTCTGTATGTAAGGTCCCCTTCCCTTTCTCTCTCCCACTTTCTCTCTCTCTCTCTCTCTCTCTCTCATTCACTCAGCTTTGTCTTCAGCACCTTCTGTGTTATGCATGAGTGTGAATACATCAGTATATACATAAGCAATGACATAGTCCATTCAAAGGTTATATTCGCTTAACTTAGTATTCTCCTCATTAATCCCTATCCATGCAACCCCAGCAAGTACTATGAGTGGATAATATAGCACACAATACATAATATGTATCCTTAAGGATGACTTTAGTCAGTTCCAGATGGGGTTTAAACTTGATGGTAACATGGTGGTACACAATTGGTCATCAAATTATTCTTGTCCACTTGATTTAATAATTTTAATCACACCTCTGACTGAGGCTATAGACATACCACACATATTCACCAGCCACTGTCTCCTGTACTGGTGAGTGTTTTTCAAAAAAATATTTTTTTTATAGTTTTACAATTACAGATTGTAGTCTATGTGTTTCTCTACATAACTTGTAAGTTATCCATTGTTTACTCCATTGTTCAGTAGAAAGGCCTTAGGTGGTGTTAGTGGGCGTTATGCGGATATGCAAAAGTGCTGTTGGAATTTTTAAATACCTTAGTAATATTGCAGAACTGAGAATACATTGCATACTTTGTTAGTACCCGTTTTTTGTTTTCTGATCGTCAAGACCCCCACACGACCATTACAGCAGGTATTTTTTTTAGTTGAGGATTTTCAACACTGCAGTGACACTGACGTGAATGTGATGTGTTGCTGATGCAGCAGTACTGCAGAATATTTTCACACACCATCCTTGATGAAGAATTAGAGGATAACTAATGCAAACTGTGTAGCAACAAATTTGAAGAAGTAAGGTAAATGGGTCTAATAGAGTGCACAGTGAGTGGACTCGATGTTCAAAATATCAATTAACATTGCTGTGTCTAATCCACTCGTACCATCCCAAAACACTCTAATATATTACCACACAAAATAGTGAGTTTAGAACAAGCAAGGCAGTATGGTCATGACAAGCTGAGACAGATGAGGATCTCTAATAAAATCAAGTTTATAATAATTGAAATAATATTTAAATATTTCATCATATAATTGTTTGTTTTTATCTTATATGCTAATTGTTAGCACTGTATTACAATGGATAGTTGCATGGATCTCGGCTCTGGTTCAAACACCTACGTAGTGATACAATTCTTTGCAGGTGAGGCTTCTCTCTTAGAGGCAGTTCTCTTAGCTACACCAGCATTGCTGTTAAAAGATTTCTCCTAGTACCTCAGCATGGTCAGCACCAGTTTCACTTATGTCAGTGGTATTAGACACCCCAACAACAAATATTTTTTATTTGTATATATTTACACTGTGCTGTATGTTGTCTGATGCATAGTAGTGCGTCAGGGTGGTTAACATTTCATACATCCTGTACAATGGTTTTGAATGTGGAGGCATATACTTTTTAAGGTACCATTTGTGTCAAGTACACTGTAGTGAGAATGACATATGTTCTAGGGTGTTTATACATTGCTTTTTCTGTGATTTTCAGTCTCAGGTGGTTTAGTCTGCAGTTCCTCTGAAGCATTTTATCATGTAAATCTGTCTAGGTTTCCTTAAGCTACAGTACAGTAGGGAGCAATTAGTGCAAATTTCCACACATGCTGATGCAAGATTTTTGTCCCCGCTTTTCTAAATAGTTAAAATGCCCCCCATGCGATGAGACATTTTTTAATTAGTTGGAGGACATAGTGCAGGTACAATGGCTGCGTTTTAAACATAAAAGATACTTGAATATAATGCATTAATTTTGTCCCATGCAAAAATATTGTTGTTTGATTGAACATTTTTAGAGTAACAAATTCTATTGTTGTCTGTCTTTTCCTTTTTTCAGTAAGAACAAACATGGATGTGACACCTGTCGCTGCAAGAAATGTCCTGAATTGCCATGTGATAAGTCCTGTCCACTGGGATTTCAGCAGGACAAGCTTGGTTGTCTTGTTTGCCAATGCAGAGGTAAGGTTCTATTAACAGGTATTCAGAAGTTAAACTAACCAATTCCATTTCATTTTACTTTAAAAAGCATACTTGTTGTAACCATTAGTTTACATGCTGCTGTTTGATCGCCATATACATTCACTCATTAGAAAGTTTGTGTTTGTGTTGTGAGTGAAAAAAGTTTTCAGGGCAGTATTTTTTATTCTTATTTTATCAAATAAGCAATACCAAGTATCAGTATAGTGTTACAAAAATTGCATGAGAAAATTCGCGAGCAACGCATGCAGCCTTTTGCAGTGCTCCCGACAGTGTTTTCACTTTTATTTTTAATTTTTATTTATTATTTTTACCTTTCTATTTTTACTGCAATTTTCCCCAGGGATTAATAAAGTCTGATTCTGATTAAAATATTACCTTACAATTATTTTAATGTAGTTTAGTAAGCAAATGTCTGCTCTGATGATGTTGCTTCTGATGTCCACTCGATGGCATTAAAGAAGGTTTGTGTGTACTGTATGTGCTTGTGCATGCTTCTGTGTGTGTGTTCAGAAGTGCACATAGTTGCTATTTTGAAATATTGTAATAGAAAACATGTTATATAATACTGGTATTAAGAAAATTGTTTGGTAATAAGTATTAAGAATATGCTGAACAAAACAAATAGACAGAAAACACTTGTTTATAAAACAGCTTTATTTTTTGACAGCTTTGACATCAAGTGCTGAACTCTGCAAGAATGCAGAAGTTGTTTTAGCTTTCAGTGTTTGTACTGCCAAGTCACCAAAGTGCAATTTCAAGAACCCTAAATTCTTGACAGAAAGTCTTTAAGTAATTAAGAAGACAACTCATTTTGAAATAGCACCTTTATATACACTGAAGGTACAGAATATTGTACTGTTGAAAGGACAACAGACTAATCATCAGTCATTTCTATTGAAAAAGAAAATAAGAGGAAGCATGTAATATAAATAGCACAAAAAATTGTTAAGTTTGTCTGAGCAAAAGTCTTGCTGTGAGAGTACTTTAAATGAAACGAACACAAGCCTGTTAAATAAAAAAATAAGTTTAGTATAAAGTTTTAACTTACTGTGTGTTGGTTGGTACTAGAATACAAATATTTGGAGGCAATAAACTCATATATTACAATTTTTTTAAATTATTATCCCAATGAAGAATTTTGTTCCCAATGTCTACTTTAAAGGAAAAATGAAGATATAAATTTAAATAGTATTTTAACCTTACATTATTTATAAACTGAACATCAGTGTGTTCACTGATACAAAGAGAATTGTTATTTTTCCTATGACTTGTAATGATTGATAAATCGTGGAATGATTAAACTATGATTTACCAAAGAATCAAATTACAGTAGGTATACCATTCAATTTAGAGAATTGTACTGCAAAGTTCAATATTGGATATTTACATATTATATTGTAAAATATTATGATGGTATATTGTCATCTCTGACTCCTAGTAGGTAGGTAGGAAAAGTAGGTAGGAAAGATTTTAGGGAAGGAATGTGCAAAAGTCTAATCTAAAACAGTGAACAAGAACTATTTAAACCAACTTAAATATCTCTATGTAAAGTTCCCTTCTCTTTGCTTGCTGTGTTTTAATCTGAGACACCTTTGCATTTGATGATGTTCTGCTGAAATAAAGTACATATTTTTAGGTTATAAAGAGTCCAATAAAATGAGAATTTTATAGTCACAAATGACCTTATGAACCTCCACGTTTTTTTATTGAAATGGTTTTGTTGCAATGATTTGATTGGTTAGGCATCTAGAGTCAAAGCTGTTACAGAGGGCATTTTCTATTTACAAACCCATCTGTTGTGAACAAAGGTCATATTTGCTCTGTCCTCCATCACTTGTGTGCCTTCTCACTTGATGTGCTCTGAGTAATACATTCCTGGATATATATATAATATTCATGAGCAGGGCCATGCTGGGATCTGATTAATAAGCAGTTAAAACTATATTTTTTAATCCAACTCTTTTTGAATTTCCACCTCACATATCGATGGCAAGATTTTAATCAAGGTGAGTTCTCTCCATGGTATTGATTTGAGCTCGGCTTGCTGTTGCCACTGTTATTGAGAGATGATGAGAATCGCAGCTGTTGGCAGATAGGCTGAGATTAGAGAACGAGTGCATGTAAGGGGCATACGGTGTAAGCAGCTCACATTGTGCAGTCACCTGAAGCCAGTAATTCTTCAGAAATTATTTTCTGTTGCAGTTAATGTATTCATTTCATGAAATTAGACCTAATTTATATATGAAACATTTCTTTTTAGACCACAGCTCATCAGCTTTTGGCCCCTCAGTTAAACTGGGATCCTGTCTGTCTATGGATGGCCGTAGACACGAGAATGGTCAAAGCTGGCATGATGGATGTAGGGAGTGCTACTGCCATGATGGTCGAGAGATGTGTGCCCTCATCTCCTGCCCTGTCCCCAACTGTGACAACCCAAGCATCCGTGCCAGCCAGTGTTGTCCCACATGTCCAGGTTTGAAAGTTTAATGATCACAATAACAAGTAGTAGGTTATGTAAATATTCTCAAGGATAAGGCTCTCATTTGAACCTGATCTATTTAAATCTTGTATCTGCAGGAGATTGAATAACAATTTAGACTTATAAATCTCACATAAATCTCAATCAAACATTACCAGGTTCGTATCCTTGTCCTGATATCGTTAATTTAACTAGGTTGTATCAGTGTTGAAACTGATTCTTAGTTCTTATATTTAATAAAGAAAATTCCACTAACAGTGGAACATCTGTATTTGTTGATGTGAGATGTCACTGGATTCGTTGTTCATCAATTTTCTCTGCAAAAATTACATCTCTGTTTTCGCCAGTTGCTTCGGTTTTAATCGGTCTGCTCATGTGACGTGCACAAATCTCATTGTCCCTGCTGAGTGTTTCGATTGCTAAGTAAATGTAAAGTTAATGCTTGTAAAAAGAGGTGGGCACGAATGAGGAACATAGAATTTCTCCTGACTGGAACAGGCTTTATTATACATTGCATTTAAATATTCATTAAATATACAGATGTAACGGCTGGTGAAATGGCCGAACGTCTCGCTCCTGTCCGAGTCCATGAAATCTCTTTCCCCGCAGCATGGGTTGTTACAGCTTATAAGGATGCACATGTCATCAGATGGAGCCAGATCAGGTGTGCTCATCGATCTCCCTGATCAACATGTCCCCCTCAACACATGCTTTACTTATGGGTCCGAAAAAAATTAACAGAGCCAGCAGCCCATCAAAGAGAAAGACCAGAACACGATCGAGTTAGAAAAGGAAATCATTAAAAAATACAACAGTGGCATTAAGATGAAATTTGGATGCATGTGCGGAAAGTCGCCACCCACGATAAATTCTATTGTGGTGAAAAAAGGAAGCAATAAAGAAGTCTAATGTAGCGATAGATTGTAATGTACTCACAAAACTGAGATTAAAGATCAGTTATTAATTTGGATCAGTCAAAAACCAGTTAGAATGTCATTCTGTTAAATGTTAAGCATTCATTTAGTATTTACATCTTTTTATATTCATTTTATTAAAATAAATATTAAATACTGTATATTTAATTTATTTATTTTATTTCAGTATGAAACACTACATTTGTTCTTTATAAAAATGATTTTAGAAAATGTATTTTGACAATGTATATTGTCTCTACAACAAATGAATTGGATTTAAATTAATTTAAATGGAAATAAGTGCCTCAGTTTTCATTGATTTTGTATTTTGACGATTGCGGACAGAGAAGCAACGAAAACAGAAGTGCCATTGTATATGGAGCAATACATGGTTGTTTCAGACAGTCAAGTATTTTTTGTATAGTCTCATCAGACTTGGCTTTTTTGTTTTTCATCCAGATGAGTCAAGCTCTCATAGGCCAGAGCTAAATGAGGCCTCCGTATGTTTGGCCCCTGGTGGGGAGTACTTTGTAGAAGGAGAAACATGGAACATTGACTCCTGCACTCAGTGCACCTGCCACAGCGGCCGTGTGCTCTGTGAGACAGAGGTGTGTCCTCCTCTACTGTGTCAGAGTCCAGTCAGGTCCCAGGACTCTTGTTGCCCACATTGTCCAGGTAAGGGCTTAAGTTTTTATAAATATTTCAAACCACCAGTGTTGTTCATCATATTACTGTGTCGATGACATAGACAGAAAAGAGGCAAATCAATATTAATATAACTTTACTACAAGTCTTCCAATTCTGCCCAAGCCTTTCAGAAGCTTGTTAGAACAGCAATTTCATATCAAGGTCAGGAAAACTGTTGTAGCTGGAATGTGTGAGTAACCCCAAAATTTTTAGTGGGCAAACAGCAACACAGTATTTTACCATGACTTGTTGACAACTGCAGTGTTATCTCAAATAATGGCAGCCACGGTCAGCCCCAAGGAAAACCATGGCCTTAAGAAAAGTTTGCAAAAAAAGATGATCGTGCATAATGTAAAAGCAGAGAAGGGCTAGTTATGAATAGTGCATGGAGAAAGTGGTACATGACCAGCCTACTGAGTGCCAGAGATGTTTCACTATGATGCAGTGATAATAAAGCAGCTTGTTTGAGACTCATTTTTAGCAGCCAAGCCACTCTGTTCGACATCTTCCTTCATGCTGAGATAAGCCTGCAGTCTCCAGCTGGAACAGAAGAATAAGGATGCACAGTAAGGCTGATATGCCCAACAAGGGCTTATGAATATTGATGAGCCAGAGGCATGAGGCAGGTGGAGTGTGTGAGAGCTGAAGGATGAAAGGTTATGGCTTTGTTTTGGGAAACATGTTCTGACACACTTCTGTGCTAATAACCTTTACATTTCAGAAATCTTGCATTGTCATATGGATGGCAAACTGAGAGACAGAGGCAGCACAACAACACCAAAGTGCCACCAGTGGTACCATCTGTACCTCAAAGTGTAGAACAAATGAACAATATTTGTGGAAAATGTGACCTGTCAACAAACTGTTCTTCAAACTTCCTTCTGACATTTAGCTTTTCAATCATATTTTAACATTGTATACAACAATCAAACCTAAAATCTTGTCTTTAATCAGACTAAATTCTGATTTAGTCTGTGAGACTAAATTCTGTTATTAGTCTATTTACTTGTACCTTTATTAAAAAGCCAGAAGACAAGAAATATGTGTTTTTAATGCCAAACTTAATTATATGTGTGGATAAACACATTTTAAAAATGAATGCTTGCAACACAAACACAAATATCAGGACAAAGAAAAAATGATGCTGAAAGTTTTTCATAACACAGGTTAGGTAGAAGGTGACATGAGGACATCAATATATTATATTGAAGAATAAAAGGAGTACTCACCAATAACTTTGCAAACAATGATGGTAAATTGGTCATAACTTTGTGCCACACTTTGAAATAGAATTGTCCGTCTGTTCGAAAATAATTCAGAAATAGGACATTTTAATGACCTGTTTAGATGCTTTGAGCTGCAATTGTAAATCCAAGGTTACAGACAGAGCTGGCTGGGGAGATTTTGGAGTGGTAGATTTAGATGGTAAGGTTGTAATGAATAGAGGCTTTTACTGAAATGACCTGGTGCTCTGATTTAGCCAGATTTAGCTTGGAGATTATGGGCCATTAACCAAACAAACATATTGCTGAGGCGGGTAGATATTAAAGTAGAAATTGTGGCATTATCTCGGCCAAAGTATGTGTGTCATTGTGTTTCATCAGCATAGCAATAAACTGAAAGTCCCTGGGCCTGAATGACCGAGTCCAATGAGGACACTAGTATAGTGAAAACAGGAGGGGACCAAGCCCTGAGCCCTGGGGCACTCCTTTGTGTACTTGAGATTTGGGCGCATTACCACTCTGTAAAGTACATTCGGATCCATTCATGCGTTTAACTTGACCATGGGTTTGGCACAGCAGTGTAACCGTAGCCTGTTTGAAAGAATGTGGAAATGTGTCAGTGGTAAGTGAGGTGTTAATAAGATGTGTAAGTGCTCGTGTGATTTAGGAAGATATGTACTGGAGAAGGTAAGAGAGGATTAAAGTAAGGGGACAGGTGTTAAGTTTGCTTGAAAAGAGAAACCTTTAACTCAAAGAGATAGTGAATTAGGAGAGAACTGGACAAGTGTATCTGAGATACATTTTACTTTAGACTGGAAGAAAGGTTCTGCAGTTAGGATGGTGGCAAAAAGAAACCTTTTTTTTTTTTTTTTTTTTAAATCTTGTTGGTGTCAGTATTAGAGACGTTACTGATGCAAGGAAGCACATTAGTAACCAAGTCAGAAAAAAAAATAAGTAAGAGGGTACTGAGGTTATGATGTACCTGTGTGAGTTTGAATAGGTTATGAAACCGCTACTGTTTACTAATTTATTTGTGTTCATGCTGCTTGCTAATTACTACAGAGATTGTACGGCTATTGGTCAGATAAAATAAAAAAAAAAAATTTCAAAAAGTTGGGTTTAGCAAAACTGGTAGGATGACTACACTGGTGAAGTGTTATGAGATATGAAAATATTACTGTGAGAATATTTTTGGTGTCCTGGAAAGAAGTATAATAATGCAGGCATATGTCCAAATTAAGACAAAACCCAGCTTCAGATATGTCTATCTTAGTCCTTTGATCTAAACTCAATAAAACATTTGTCTGTTGAGGTAAAAAGCAGAATATGTGAGATTTTAAAAAATCCTGTAAGTAATGCACTTGTATTCCCTGATCTGCATTCTTAAACCAGATCACCCTCTGCTTACACCTGATATTAACAATCAACCTGTGCCATCAAATCAGACAAATGTTTAGCTAACAACTGTCTAGACTGATTAGACAGTGTGGGCAGGTGTGATGATTCCAGAGCACATTAAAATCTGAGCGAGTGGTATTCTGGAAAATATGTAGCTACATTCATTTTGCAGTATGTACACAGATCCTTTCAAAGACCACGCACGCCTACCTACCTGATATTGTCTGTCTAAATAGAAATGTATGCATTTGAGAGTCAAGGCCTTTACAATTTTTAAAATAATTCTTAATAACCTTTTTGTTTGTGTGGCTTACCTTTTGGGGTTTCAACTTTAATTTTTTTTTTTAAAAAGCTGATTTTAAACAATGCACCATTGCAAAAAAAGTAGTACTATATTATTTAATCCATCCATCCATTATCTTCCGCTTTATCCTATATTAGGGTCACGGGGGCATTCCCCATGCCCATCCACGGGAGAACGTTCAGGACAGGGTACCAATCTATCACTGGGCACACATTCACTCACACAACACTCTCTATATGGGGCAATTTGAAGAACTCAATTGACTTGATCCATGTTTTTGGACTGTGGGAGGAAACCGGAGAACCCGGAGGAAACCCACGCGGACACGGGGAGAACATGGAAACACCCCCCAGATGGGGATTCGAACCGGGAATCCCTAGTGCTAAGAGGCGAAGTGGGTAAGTGCACAGTGGCTTAGTGCTAACCACTAAGCCACTGTGCCACCTTATATAATTTAACATAAATAAAATTCTTACATTTCTCTGGGTGGGACATGGCTTCCAGGTTTCACTTAATTTATTGATGTAATAAATATATCCTTCAGAAAAGACATTTACTCGTTTTTATTTAAATATAGATCTGGAGAGTGTGATTCAAACACATGCGGTCACTTGAGACACACATTTAATACCAGGTGTGAAAGCACACACTTAAAGCTCTTGTGATCGGATCAGTTAAGGCACATCTTAGGTGTGATCAGAGAAATGTAGATGCTATTGGGAAGGTTTTATTGGTAAGGGGAGGTTTTTAATTTTTTATTGCAGTCATGCATGTAACTGTGCCTTTTTTGCATGAATTTAGATAGTTTTCTTTTTTACCTTATAAAAGTGTGTGTGTGTATGTGTCCACGTGTGTGCATATATATATCCAATATATTGCAATTGTGACACTTATTATTTTTTGTTATTTAGGCATATAGGTTTTAGTTCTTTAAATAACATAACATTAGACAGGTTTGTAATTATCTTGCCTTCTCTATGTTATTAAGAAAGTTACAGTTTTCATGCAATGTTGGGTAGAAGAATGAGTGTTGAAAAGCGTGAAATAATTTAATGTCTTGCAAAAGGCCTGAAAACAATTGATATTTCAGGAAAACCATAAGAGATATCATCGAACTGTGAAAAGTTCGAAATGTGAGCAATTCACAGCATAGATGAATGTGATATAAAAAAGGCTTATTTTGGAAAGTTCCTTTTAATTAATATAAAAAACTAAAAGAGCAGCTGCAAAAAACGCACACATGTGATCAGCACTTACTTTAATTCAAGATGGTCCTGGGTTTAATTCCTAGTTGAATTGATAAAGGTCACTTCCATGTGGAGTTTGCATGTCCTGTAAATTTCTAATTTAAAATAAAAATTGTAATGTAAATATTAAATACACCACAATGAAAAATGCACTAAGAAAAAATTGTCACTGATTAATTTTTCTGCTCCTCATGTGTTCATCATCTTACATGTTTTGGATTTTAGTAATAGCTCTGTCTTTCCTGTCCTTATGTTTATTTTGCATTTACATTGGACAGGCATGGCAGCATGGTGGGTCAGCATTTAGCACATCTGCCTCACATCAAAGAGGTCTTGGTTTATATCCAGGGTGAGGTGACCTAAGGTCCTTTTGTGTATAGTATGCATGTACTCCTTATGCCTGCATGGGTTTACTCTGGAGATTTTGGTTTTCTTCTCAATTCTATAGTCATGCTGATGGGTAAATCGGAGATTCCAAAATTGTGCTTCTGACTGGATTGCATGTAACTAGTCCTGTCAGGAAATCAACATTGATGCTGACCAGACTTAAAAACTCTTAAACCAACAAACACAAGCTAAACCCTAAATGTAATGCCTTACCCAAAATGTATACTACCATAAAATGTCTTGGTTATATAATCATTGTAATTGTGAGCAGACACAAGGAAATGAACTGAATATAGTTATTTAATCTAATGAAACAAATTTGTGTAACATATGCTGCTTGTCTAGCTGGGTAACAAATCATTTTGCCCACTTAATTTTTAACATTTAAAATAACAAAAGAATTCTTGTTGCAACACTATAAGTAAATACCCAAAACCAGCTGGCCCTGGTGTAATGTACATGCTGCTATAAATATGTTATATTTACAGTAAGTAGTGTATGTTTCTCTTTAAGAACATATTGTCCTCTGGTTCAAAAAAGATATTTGCACGGATAAAGTAGCACAGAGCAACACACAAGGCACTAAACCCCCAGAAAGCCCTCTAGAAATGCCCCTGGCTTCTGTCCGTGACAAATTAGGGTTGAAGTATTTCATTAGAAGCAATACTTTCTTTAAAAAGAGATAGCAGAAGAAAATTAGATGTTAATGTTGGAGATATTCATATATCAGTTTTTTAACCATTTTACAATGAAATGAATATGTATTTTTATTTATAATCATTTGGAAATGGCGTAATCGATAAATAAATCGGTAAACATTGTATTTTGGTGTTTTTGTTACACATCACTGAGTGCTTTCTAATAGTGCTTGAAAGGTCACCTATATATGCTTTCTGTAAGCATACCCATGCAAGCCATGGCTCAGCAGACTCGGTGGCTGATTCTCTACAATGATTGTGCTATATGGTTTCAGCTTAAGGCACAGATAGTTTAAAACTAAATTATTTATGATTTATGCTCTATACAGAAGAAGGCATTTTTTGAAAGGTCACTAAGTTTACTTCTATTGCATTATTCTACAATCATCAATTTTAAAAGATAATTGAGGATATTTAAATATAGGAATTTTGCATCACAAACAAATATAGTTGTTTCATGCAACTACTAAATATAATGTAAACAAAAGGAGAATCAAAAGGGATAGTTAACTTAACAGAATGCTAATGATTATTTAAAATATGAGTGTGTTCACACTACATGAGCTTCAATCTTTAGTTAATTCCTCCAATATTACAGTCAATTATGTATAATTCATTGACAAAGAAAAAACTGTGATTGCAATTAAATCAGGATTAACTGTGCAACCTTGTTTCATCATTGCTAAGTACGTATATTATGTATTCCAGATGACCCCGTTACTCCGCCAGCACCAAGAAACGAGAGCATTTCTAAATATTGCCGCAATGAGGAAGGTGATATTTTTTTGGCTGCAGAGTCCTGGAAGCCCAATGTTTGCTCCAGCTGTGTGTGTGTAAACGGAATGATCAACTGTTTTTCGGAGTCCTGCCCCCCAGTCAACTGTGCCCGGCCTGTCCTGCGTAAGGGCCAGTGCTGCCCCTATTGTCTAGGTGTGTTAAACATACCAATTATGTAGTATATTCTACATAAAAATGTAATATTTAATTACATTTAAAAATGTAATATAATTTAATTAACCAGAAAAGAATGGTTTGAAGAAACTTTAAATTTGTATTAATTTTCAAAAGGTACATTAACACATTCTCAAAAAGATTTTGGTAGATGTTTTAGGTAGATGTTTTATAACCTTTTAGCCTAATTAGTTAATGGGATTGCCCGAGATTATTCTAAAATAACCCTGAGTGGTCACCTGACCATAACAGGAAATAAATAGAAATATATTTCTTTATGTTTTACCAGCTTTAATTTAATTTTTAAACAGTGGAAATTTAAATTTCCAAGCTGCTTATTCAGATTATGGTCTCAGTGGCACTAGAGCCCTCTGGACAGATTGAAACAAACGTGCACTCATACAGGCAATTTTGGTGTCTTCAGTTCACATATTAGCATGTTTTTGAAATGCAAACTGGAACACCCGTGGTGAACCCACACAGACATGGAGAACTAATGCAAACTTTGCACAGATTTGATTTCAACCCTACCCAGAAATAAAATAAGTCCTTCTTGTTATGCCTATAAAACAAGGGTGCCAACCACTACAATTTAAATGCTGGCTAGGTACTCCAATAACAGTGTGTGCTATGTGTAATGTCAATTAATCCAGATTGGATATCTCTACTGTTTGAACATTGTAGGACACCTCTTTTTCCTGCAGAGCTCTGTTGCTCACTTAGTTTAATGCAAGCGGTTGGTGATTCTGTAATTCTAAGGCTGCATGTGAGTGCCATAGACCTCATAGGCTTCACACACTTTGCTCACAGTTGTAAAATGCACACAAGTACAACAGCTTTAATATATAACAATGCAGGGCTAATATTGCTATAAGATTAAGGCACATCAGAAACAGTGCAGTAACTGCTGTGAAACGGCAGGCCAACAGTGTGGGCGTCTTAACAGATTTCTGTTTCTTGCTGCTAGACGCCACACCAAGAGCTGTGTGCCACTTCAATGGCAAGACGTATGTGGATGAGGAACGCTGGGACATCGACAGCTGCACACACTGTTACTGCCTGCAGGGCCAGACCCTGTGCTCAACAGTCAGCTGCCCTGCTCTGCCCTGTCACCAGCCAATCACAGTGGAGGGCAGCTGCTGTCCCTTGTGTCCAGGTAAACTTAATTTTTTCATATACAGCTGCTTATAGCCAATGGTAAAACAATTCATTGTCAAACTTTTATAGCATCAATAAGAAGTCAGTTCCAAGGTCCCACTGAACAGTTTTAATTACTGTTTTCTACAATTACATATGTGGAGACTAAATGGTCAGCGTCTTTCAGAGAAGGGTTTATGTTACTGACCTCTAGGTGGTGCTGAAGTACTTGTAAGATCCTTGTCTAGCGTTTGTTTTGCAAAAAATATTTTCAGAAGAACAAATAGTAAATTGTTTTTATCTGATTTACTGATTTAGGAACCACAGGCTGAAACTTTGTATCTTTTTTCCAGAATCAACTGTTGAAAGGTATAAATAGGTACTTAATTTTAAATGTAGAATGATCATGCAACTGTGAAAAAGCACATCTACTTCAGCACCAACTCATTAAGCATTAATGCAGAACTGTAATGGTTTCAGTTTGCTGAAATTTAAGGTGTGAGCACTCTTCCACCTGAATCCCTTGTTGGCCTACACAGCGCTCTTGTTTTCTTTTTCTTTTTAGTCACCTTTGTTTATTCCTTTGTAATAAAGGAATGTTTACTCTGATTAATTGGGGTTTAAGTGAATGTGGACTCATTTATGTGAATCATTTAATTGAGTCACTCATGCTTATTTAGTCCTTTTAATGGTTTGTGGCCTTTAGTTCCCCAGGGTTGATAATCTGCTTATCTATTTTTTAAGTTCATATTTTATTAAATTATTTGTTTTGTCATTAACCTGAATTTTACAATGAGTACAATCAGGCATCTCTATTTGGTGGTGTTTTGAAATCACAAATTTACCCATGTGCATTGCTTTTACAGAGACCGTCCCCACTAATGTGCCCATAGAGAAAACAGACCAACACAGAGACAGAATGAGACATCGACCTGCCTGGCCTACACACAGTGAAAATGACATCGTTCCTCAGTTCAGAGGTCAGAGTTAAACTTATGAATAAATTTTGATTAAAAACCTTATATCCTACTTATTAAATATTTTTTAAATGTCTTTTGTGTTTGATGATAGCATCTCCCACTGTTCTCTAACTGTCTTTCATTCACTCTGTTTACATGACATTGATTATACATAGATTCAGTTAGAGCCCTAAAACCTTCAAACATACATCCAGTCAACATCCAACTAAGGTTGAGGAGGCGCACACAATCACTCACACAGACACATACACCCTCTATATGTTTTTGGTCTGTGGGAGGAGGAAACCAGAGAACCAGAGGAATCCCTGGGAGAACGGGCACAGGGAGAACATGGAAACTCCACCCAAATTGGGATTTGTACCGGGAATGCCCAGTGCTGAGAGACGAATGTGCTAAACACTAAACCATCATGCTGCCCCTAAAAACTTCAGTTTGTAGTAAATATATGGTGGATTTCATGAAGGCCCTCTGTATGCTTTGAGCGTTTTACCTACATATAATGCATTTGCTTTCAGAACTACCAGTGACTGTAATACATACTCTTTATGCTTTACTGTTTTCTGAACAGGAATGTACCCATATGCCTCCAAACACAACTTACTTTGTAGATTTGTGCAAGTCATGATACAAAGCACCTACATTAGCTACGCATTTTGCATGTCTTTGCGGTCAAATTAAGGTTGTGTTGTCAACTTTGCTTTTAGAACAGTTAGGTAGGTCTATTACAGTTTAACAGTTTCTGTGTGTGGGTGTGTACGTGTTCTTTTAAAAAAAAAAATTTAGCTGGGCAGTTGTTCGCTTAAATTGTTAATGGATTTCTGATTGCTTCAGGTGACTTTGGAAGCCTGCAGATGCCATTTCTAGATGGAAAGACACCCGTGGCTAGTGAGGATGTCAGTCTTCATTGGGTCTGGGTGACACTTCCAATCCTCATGATGGTGCTCACTATTGCTGCACTACTTCTAATCAACCAGAAGAAGAAATGGATTCATGTGCCTTGTTATCACGCACCTACAAAGGTAGGGGGACATTATAATAGTTCTGGATCACAACGAAACAATAGTTTTTTTGCATTTACAAGGACATTACAGAGCTATTTACAATTATATTAAAATTGTTGCACAGTTTTTAAACATGGATTTTGACATGGTAGCAGCCAGAACATGACTATTTAAAAGCACATAGCATGCTTAGATTTTTTTTAAACAGAATTATTTTTAACAGAATTAAGTACACAACAGTAATACTAAATCTTCCATTGCCATAGAAACATGTATATCAGTAAAGATCTGCAATTGTGGCCAATAACCAACCAGCTGACATGTTTCAACTACAAGAGCTGTTGGTGTATAACAGAACATCACCCATAATAAAGCACAATATAATAACACACAGACTGTAAAGCATGGTGCTGGCAACACATTATAGTGAACAAGTATTACACAGCGAATAAATGATTTATCTTTCAGCAACAAATAATCTCTGGGAACTGATTAGTTTTCCGATTTTGTTGCATATACACTGCCTGGCCAAAAAAAGTCCCAATCTGGATGTAACTTAGCAAACAGGTACGAGCCTCATATTGGATAATTACTTCATGGGCAATTATCTTTCAACAAGTTATTTTATTCCAACTGGTGCAAGTTGAACCATGTCGAAAGACATATCCATGGTTGTGGACAAGATGTTAGTCTATTTGAGAAGGGTCGTATCATTGGCATGCATCAAGCATACATCAAACATCTAAGGAGATTGCAGAAACAACTAAAATTATGTTAAGAATTGTCCAATGCATCATTTAAAACTGGAAGGATAGTGGGGACCCATCGTCTTCGAAGAGGAAATGTGGCCTCAAAAAAAATCCTAGATGAACGTGATCGGCCATCACTTAAAAGTTTGGTGAAATCAATTAGAAGAAAAACAACACCAGAACTCAAGGCTATGTTTAATAGTGACCGTAAGAGCATTTCCACTTGCACAATGTTGAGGGAACTCAAGGGATTTGAACTGAAAATCTTTGTAGCCTTACAAAAACCACTAATCAGTAAGTCTAACTGGAAAAAAGGCTTCAGTTTGCTAGGGAGCATAAGGATTGGACTCTGGAGCAATGGAAGAAGGTTATGTCGTCTGATGAGTCCAGACTGTACAAGCCTGTGGAGGCAGTGCCATGAGCTGTAGTTGCTGCAATTGGTCAGGTCTAGGTTCAGCAACACAATGTGCTCAAAGAATGAGGTCAGCTGAATATACTGAATGACCGGGTAATTCCATCAATGGACTTCTTCTTCCCTGATGGCACGGGCATATTCCAAGATGACAATTCCAGGATTCATCTGGTGCAAATTGTGAGAGAGTGTGGTTCAGGGACCGTGAGACATCATTCTCACACATGGATTGGTCACCACAGAGTCAAGACCTTAACCCCATTGATAATCTTTGAGATGTGCTGGAGAAGGCTTTGTACAGCAGTCAGACTCAGCCATGATCAATGCAAGATCCTGGTGAACATTTAATGCAAATCTGGATGGAAAACATCTTGGGACATTGCAGAAGCTTATTAAAACAATGCCAGAGCAAATGCATGCCGTGATCAAAACTAAAGGCGGTTCAACGAAATATTCGACTGTAACCTTTTTTTTTTTTGGTGGCAACTTTCTTTTTTTTTTTTGGCTGGGCAGTGTATTAATCTTTTAAAAGAAGAATGTTAAACAAAATTATTTAAACGGGTCAAGGCTGTGAAGTGTTGAAATTTTGTATTGCAAGCATTACATTAAAAAAAGAATTCTGAGTAATAAGTTACACTATTTGTATTTCAACAGTATTTTAGTCATGGTGTTTGAAGAGTAAGAACATATTTCCATTGTTTTCACAAAACATCTTGATTATATATTGTAAAAACTATAAATAGCATGTTATATATTGGTTTAGTAGTACCTTTGAAAGAGTGTCATCTAACAGCCTGCAGCTGCACCCAAAAATGCATCCCACATTGTTTTTAACACCTCACATCAACACTATAGTCTAAAACAGCGCTGTTCTCTGGGTTCAGGCTCCTCTCCAATTATTACCAGAAAAACAAAACCTGTGTACTTAAGTGAATTGTTTGCAGTTCAAATGTGCCTAGTACTGAAAATGCATTAGCCATCATAAAGACGAGCATCAGGCAATAGCCATCTGAATGTTGTGCAACTTTTATTTGGTATTAATATATTATTATTAATAATTTTATTATTCTTTTTTGTAAAATGTTTTAAAAATCAATTTGAAAGGAACAGTGATTTAGCACATTAATAAATTATAAAAATTATAAATAAATAAATAAACATTGCCTCTGGCTCGACATTTCATGCAACTTTGCATATATAATTTAAAATAACTACTGTATATTTTCACTGGACAGTGTAAACATTGGAACTCTTTTTTTAGTTGTCAGTTAATATATAGTTAATTAATAAATATATAATTCATAAAACCGATTTTAATGTTAATTTAATTTGTCTGAACTTTTTAGAAAATGGATTTGTGCATACTGCCTTGTTTAGTTTAAGGAAATGATTTTTAAGTATACAAACTTGAAATCTAATCGTTTCATTGTTTCCCTTTTTGTGTGTGCATATTGTCTGAAAAGCCCACTTGTCTGAATAACCAGCTGGTGTATGTGGACTGCCAGAAGGGGACAAAGGTTCAGGTGGACAGTTCCCAACGTATGCTGCGCATCGCCGACCCTGACTCACGCTACAGCGGTTACTACAGCATGCAAAAACACAACAACTTGGAGGCAGACAATTTCTACCAGACTGCATGAGAATGGGTGACTGACAAGAGTTTGCAGACCAGTTGTCAGTTGCCAAAACTAGAAAGCACATTATCAGAGGACTTAAATAAAAAGCTATTATCGTGGCTTATAAAACACAGTGATGGACAACAGAAACAACCAGAGCAAAGAAAGCAGAATCAAGACATGGGTAAAAAAAAAAAACACCTAACCTAGCAATCATATCCACAATAATTAAGTCACCCCAAAACTTACACAGATGACTTAAGTTCTCATCAGGACCTGATAATTTTACCAAACCAGTCATTGCAGGGGTGTATTTATTCAGGATGTGCTGAAAGCATTTTCTGGAATATTTTTTGTCTATCAGAGCTATGTTATGGTGAGAGTGTTAGTGTGCTTGTATGTGTGAACGATTGGTGTGGTTAGTGCATATTTGGGATTCGGGAAGATTGAGGTGTTTTGGTTTTTAAAAAAAAAAAGTCCTATTTTTCGTGCATTCCTGTTTTGTTTTGTTTTGAAGATTCTTTTGATTTTTTTTTCTTTAAAAAAGGACTATATTCTAGTGCTTGGTGTGAATGTTGAACCAAAGGTCCTTCATACAGGGAAGATGCAGGACTAGGTGGACAAAAAGCACAGGCACATGAAGACACAACAAGAAGAAAGAAAAAGTAATGATGAAATGAAATCGAAAAAAACTGAAACAGCAGACCCTGTTATAGAACTTCACTTTGTTTCTCCATGATGTCATGATCAGTTGGCTCAAGCCCTTTCTGGAGCTGAATGAAAGACAACTGAGAAAGCAGCATTTGATTTCCTGCTCTCTTTTAAATTTGTGTGCTGTTCACACATTAATCTGTTATTCCCCTTTCACACGTTATTAATTGGTTTATTTAGTTAATGTCAGAGGGCACATGACTCTCTTACACATGAGTGTGAGAAAAGAACATTGAGTTGTTTTGTTAAGTTTGAAGCTGCAAGTGCTGCTTTTTCACCTTGCTGTAGCTGTTAAGCTAGAGTGCCATGAAATTTCTGGGTCATATTCATGCAAAGTATTAAACAATCAAAGAATATTTTCTACGACTTATTACAGCAGAATTAAAGCTCATTTCCATGTTTCCTTTAATGAACATGAAACTGCTTTCTCCTCTAGAAGCTTTGAAATCTTGTCCAAGCACCTTTTATTGTGTTTATTCACGCTTGGAGAAAAGCAGTCTGCTACAGTTTTTTTTTTTCACCCATTATAGGAATCTTCATGTGTACATATTAACGTGACGATGAAAAGAAATGAGTTACTGTGTGAGATTGTACATGTGTATGTTTGTGTTAGCATGTATGTACGTGTGTGTACACAAACACACATGCATGCACACACTGAATCTGCTTCACCTGTAAACAGCTCATTTTCATTTTTCCTGTTGAATGTATTTATGATGGAGGGGGAAAAAAGTGATTTCTGAATCTGGAAATCTGATATTGACAGGCATTCCATTGCCTTTTTTGTGTGTAAGCAAGTCATGAAAATGACCCATATCGAAAAAAATGATAAAGTGAAACATCTCATTATGTTATTTGCTTTCTGATTCGTTAGTTTCCTGTGTTTCCTGTGCCGAGTGGCTTTTGTTTTAGGCCAAATTTGGTCCCCTATTTCAGTACTGTCTCTAACAAGCTCTTGTTGACTTGTCACTCATGGCACAAAGCTGCTACTTTAAACATTAGAAGGAACATTTTCATTTTAAAGCATTGTTTAGCACAGAAACTAGAGCTCAGCCAGTCAGTACAGCGGTTTCATCTTTGTAAAACAGCAGGTACATGTCTCTAGCTACCAAGGAAGTAGTTTTTGTGTATATTACAATCACATAAATTGCAAGGTAATTGCTGCAGCAATGCTGTTTTTCTGGAAACCACAGTGTATTGTGAAATGAAAGAAATTCTCAGTTCGTTATACCGATTTTGCCAACAAATAAATACTCTTATTGGTGATATGCACTTAATAAGAAAAAGTCAATAAGGGCCTGTTGAAAACAGTTTGAACTGCATGGCTTCTTCATTGCTTTCTGTCATCATCTGACAGTTTGAGTTGCTGGTTGAGGTCTGTTTTCTCAGTCACAGGTCCCTGCAAGTGTTAAGAACTACTGGAACCTTGGAAGACATAAGCTAAATCCCAATTGAATGGCCTTGCTATAAATAAGTAGGGCGAGTGTATAAAAGGTGTAGAAGCAAGTGGATTTATACCCTGTGAACTGCACTTATATCTGAATTGGGGGCCATTTGGGATTGAGCCATAAGCTGCGGAAAGGGAGAGGGAGGGTTGGGACTCTGGACTTGGGCTAGTTTGTGTTGGTTGTACTTTAAATCACTTGTCTGATAATGTTTGTAAAGTTTGGCACTTTTATATAGAGAAATAAGTAAACTGTGTTTCTTTTTTTTTTCCTAACAAATGCTTTTCATAGAAAAAGATGCCCGTTTGTTTTCTTTAAACCCTGCGAGACCCATTTGCAGAGCAATCATGATTGATTTGTTATTTTCAGAGCAGTCATAAGTGATTTGTTACTCATAAATGAGGCTAATTGTTTTAAATAAATGTACTAACTTAAGTAGTTCTTTAACGGTTTTAAAGAGAGAGCATACTCTGTCATTACGAGTGTTGTGTGGCTCATTGTAAACAAGTGGCAAGACAAAGGGCTGTAAACACTTGTTTTGCGAAACAAACCCATATAATTGCATGACTTCAATGCAGATATGCCACACTGAATGATATATATTAGAAATAAATGCATTTCCTTTTTTTTTTTCTGAACAGTTTTGCGATTTGGTATTGTAAAAATGAGATGCCTTTACAGTTATAGTAAATGTTTTTTATTTTTAAACACTGATTTGTTGTCTTTCACAAAAGCCTTGTATTTTGAAGTGGTCTCGCAGGGTAACGTTTTGTTAATTTACAGTGCATCCTACAAGTATTGTTCTAAATACTTGAGTGACACTCGCCAAAACAAAAATGATTTAAAAAAAGACAAAAAAGTTTGGAATGAAAAAGATGAAAGATTTAATTTATTCTTTTAAGTACCTTAATAATTTATTCATGCGCAGAACAATTGAACGTATAGGACTTTGAAACAGCTGAAATGTTGTGTCTGTTTTGGTGTTTTGGTGTCTTGTTCTCACATACAAAGGCTTTCAGAAAGGCTGAGATTGAAAACACAGGACATTGCTTTATCCGTCACTTCACTCACTGTTCTTTATTTTTCTCCTTCTTTTATTTCTCAACTGTACCAATGCTAATCCATTCAGGAAAAGCTAACCAGTTTTAGTCCTGTGTTTCACTAACTAGACTGAATGAATTTGATGACATAATTTTTCCTGATTTTTCTTTCTTTTTACTCAGTCCTCAAAATACAGTCGTTCTTGAGTTTGTATACTACTGGTATTTTATGCTCATGTAAAAAAAAAAAAAAAAAAAACAAGAATTGTCCATAGAGGTATTGATATTGCAGGTTTCTAAAGAGGGTAGATGAAGATTTGAGTAAATGACCGTAGCACAGCAGATTTTTCTTCAGTTTCTTGTATTATTTTGTTTGTTTCTTTGCAGCACAATAAATACTTTTCAAATAGTTCAAGTCTGTGAACATTTTTCTTCCTTTATTTAAAATTCTAACGTTCAGCAGCACAGATTATACTACATTACTACAACACTACATCGAATATTCTTAGATTCATTGCATTATAATTCATTGAATTGTTTTTTGTGACTTTTTAATGCTTTTCCATTTATGTTTTGATGCATCACTGTAATACAAATTCACACTAAAATCAGAAATAGACTAAGGAGCCTATCCTTTCAAAACTGTATGTACCGGTACTTTATAATTTGTCTATATAATTTGTCATTTAACCCTTAAACATGTTGAACCATGACAAATGATTTTTAAAAGATTATAAACTTCTTTTCTGAGTTTAACTTGATAAAAAGATAAATAATATATTCTTAAATTACCACCTTAAATATGTTAATTAATCCTATAACACGGCAGACAGACAGTGTCACTCTTAGGGTCAATTTCATTAACATGATCGAGACCGCAAAAATTTACTGTTTCAGTGTATGAATTGCATCAGAGAGTAAATCCATCTATTCTACATCACTGAAATTGAGGTTCAATTTGAGAATGGCAGAGTTATTTTATTTGAAAGGGTGATGACTGGAATGATGTGCAGTGTTGTACTGCCTTTAACTTTGAGTTTCAGGCTTGGTTAGATTGACTTTCATGCTCATTCTTCCTGTCATACAGAACTGAAGCTGAAATATAGTCTGAGAAAGAAATACAGTGAGTTTATTTGCCACATCAACTGCACCGTGCCAAGAAAATGCCATTTTGCCCTCTGATAGGCTTATATGCTGCATCAAAACTGTAAACATATACACACATAGTTTTTCATTTATTTAATTATTTGGACTTTTGTTGGGGGCGGCACGGTGGCTTAGAGGTTAGCACACTCGCTTCTCAGCACTAGGGATTCCCGGTTCAAATCCCCATCTGGGTGGAGTTTCCATGTTCTCCCCCTGTCCGTATGGGTTTCCTCCGGGTTCTCCGGTTTCCTCCCACAGTCCAAAAACATGGATCAAGTCAAATGCCCCATATAGAGTGTGTATGTGTCTGTGTGAGTGAGTGTGTGCCCAGCGATAGATTGGCGCCCTGTCCTGGGTGTATCTGCCCAGCGCCCGAAACGTTCTCCCCTGGATGGGCATGGGGAACCCCCCATGACCCTAATACAGGATAAAGCGGAAAATAAGGGATGGATGGATGGACTTTTGTTGGAGATTACATGGTGTGATGGGATATTAAAGTGTCATTAGGTCAATGTGTTTATCTTTATATCTAGCCTTTGGCTGACCAGTAAACTGTTGATGATTTGAAAGCTCATGAACTCCCACAACATGTGTGTGTGTTATTTGATATTATATTGTTATTATTAATATTATTTTGCTTTGAGTTTTCAGCACATGCAACTTTCACTCACATGTCGTATTATAGAACTGGAGCAGATCCTAAGTATTTTTCATTCTGCTGTTGTGATTAAGATTTACTTCTCTATCTCAACTGTGTTTGATTCCTCAGCTGACCATTTTGCCTGGTGCCTGAGTTCCAAGCCTTCTCAGCTGACCTACCCACTAAGACTAAGTCAGAATAAATCATATGCACACTTCAATAGAAATTAGGTTACTCACATGATTTAAGATGGCCTCACTGGCCTTAGACACTTTTTTTATTTGTCTGGATACAAGATGTTTTAGTAAGAGTTTATTATCAAAATACTAACACAGTTGCTTTTTAAAATTAACTGTGTGGTCACCAGATTACTACACCCTTTAACCAACTCAGTAATAATCACTGGTAGGTTTTTGTTTTGTGCCTGAACAGTATTCATATATCTGATATAAGGACACCAATGCTGGCAAGCAACTCAAGATTTGAGCTTGTGCCTTGTTCCTTCCACATTCTACAAACATGCGAGTAGATCAATTGCCAATACAAATTGCCTCGAGTGTAAATGTGTTTGTGTGTCTGTCTTGTGATGGACTCGGGACTTTCACCATATGAGAACTGGGTTGGCTCCAGCTTCTCCCATGACCCTTTTTTTCATTCATTATCTTCCACTTTATCCTATATTAGGGTTGCAGGGGGGTTCCCCATGCCCATCCAGGGGAGAACGTTTCGGACGCTGGGCAGATACACCCAGGACAGGGCACCAATCTATCGCTGGGCACACACTCACGCACACATACACACTCTATATGGGGCAATTTGAAGAATTCAATTGACTTCATCCATGTTTTTGGACTGTGGGAGAAACCGGAGAACCCGGAGGAAACCCACGCGGACATGGGGAAAACATGGAAACTCCACCCAGATGGGGAATCGAACCGGGAATCCCTAGCGCTGAGAGGCGAACGTGCTAACCACTAAGCCACCGAGCCACTTCACTCCTGTGACCCTGATAAGAATAATTGTATTAGTAAATTAATGAATAAACAAGACAAAGTGCATTGTTGCATTTTGCTATATGTGGCTCTTATGTTCAATATCCAAACATAAATCATACAACCTATGAAAGACAGTTTTACTCATAATTTTTTAAATATATAAATGTATTTATAAATGTAGATTTTATTGTGATTGTGGCTGCTTTAATATGTTCTATGTGCTTCACTGTTTACCCAAGATTTACCAAAGTCTGAGGAATTGTGATAAAAGGTCAGTCATCTGAGCTCTGGTGTTGAGTTTACAAACAGCTTTTGCTTATTTAGCACATGATTAATTAATAATTTAAGTATTTAATATTTAATATAAAGTATTGTTTCATAGACCTTAAGAATTCCCTTTATAAAGTCATTCAATATGAACCCATTGCAAGTAAATCAAAAAAGAAAAAAATATATTGCTAAACATTTTCGCTGCTTGTTTCATTCACTGATGAACTCATCATCTTAAAGTGTAAGACAGCATAGAAATGATTTTTATAAAACTGTCCCCCACAAATTGTTAATCAACTTCATGTTCTGAATAAGCTGCTATGTCACAGACAGGAGAAGTATGTACGACTGTAGAAACAGTTATTTTATTCATTGTACATTATTGTCTATTTACTGTTATTTAGGTAAACATGATTGAGTCTGTGAGTGAATACTATTTTCACAATGTCAGACACTTATTAACCATGTGTGCATGTCAGTGGCAACATTACACTGTTTACTTTGACATGAATAATTTGTCCAATAAAGATTACATTGTTCAATATTGGTTGATGGTTGAATCCATCCAAATTATATCTGTTTTCTTTCTGTGATGTAAACGAACAAAATTAGTGGAAAACTGCCTCTAGTTGCAGTACTTTGGGATATTCAAACCTAATTTAAAATCTATTTGTTGACTAGAAATGATTAGAACTCATTAACTATTTACTCTTTCTTTAACTTTATGTTCTGCTGGGAAACTGCCAGACATGTAGATGTTACTTTTTGACATGTACCATCTACCTGAGCATTGTTGCACACCATGTACACCCTTTCATGAGTATGGTATTTCTTGATGGCTTTGGAATATGCTCCCTGTCACAAAACAAAAATTCATTCATTCATTATCTTCCGCTTTTATCCTCTATTAGGGTCGCGGTGGGGTTCCCCACGCCCATTCAGGGGAGAACATCTCGGGCGCTGGGAGGATACACCCAGGACAGGGCGCCAATCTATCGCTGGGCACACACTCCCTCACACAAACACACTCTATAGGGGGCAATTTGGAGAACTCAATTGACTTGATCCATGTTTTTGGACTGTGTGAGAAAACCGGAGAACCCGGAGGAAACCCACGCGGACACGGGGAGAACATGGAAACTCCACCTAGATGGGGATTCGAACCGGGAATCCCTAGTGCTGAGAGGCGAACGTGCTAACCACTAAGCCACCGTGCTGCCAAAACAAAAATGGTACTGAAAAAATATGAGGAGCACAACAAGTTTGAGCTGTTGACTTGGCTTTTAAATGCTCCAGATATGAATCCAAAGTTGCATCTTTGGGATGTGCTGAACAAACAAGTCTGATCAAAATCAGCTCCACCTCACAACTTACAGGAGTTAACAGAATTGCTGTTAACATCTTGGTGCCAGATACCACAGCACACCTTCAGGGGTTTAGTGGAGTGTTTGTCTTTGCGGGTGTTAGGATCTTTTGATTTTGAAAAAGGCAGAAAGAACGAGCTGATGCAAAAATGGTCGTCTCAACTGATTTATTGAGAACAAAGGAAACTTCATGAACACTGTCACTAACTCACGCTAGCCACCGGGTCTGCCATCCTCAGCGTTCCGATGCTGTCTGCCTCCAGGTCTGAGTGATAGTGTGCCCCCGCAGTGTTTACCTGTGTATATATCCGTTATGTCTAGTTCCCGCCCCTTAACTGCCTAAGCCAATCACAAATTACCGCCCTAGGGTTTGAATCAGCCAATCCAAGACCAGTATTTTGGTTCAAATCTAGCGTGCCCCACCCCACTTCCTAATGGCGGCGAGCCCCAGTAAAGTCCTTTGTTTGAATAGAAAATTTCAGCCATTTTGGGACTGTTATTATGTTCACGTAATTTAAAATTCCTGACACGGGTCATGGCTATTTTGGCATAAAAAGGTGGACCAACACAATATTTGGGAGGTAGTCATACAGTTATGTCTGGATAGTGTATGTGAAGGTACCATTTATGGTGAGCCTTATATTGATATTTCAGCAAAACATATTTGTGCTGCCTTTATTCTCCATTGTGTCCAGTCTGTTTTAGTAGGACAATGACTCAATTTGCATTAGTTACATCAGAATGGCTTCATGGACATGGGTGTGTGCTTGACCGTCTTTTGGTTACAGCCAAGATTTACCATCTTTTAAAAATGTATAGTGTATCATGATGAAAAGAAATAGATGACAGTTTTTTAGTTCCGTGTTCATTAGTTTTCTTGTATAACATGCCATTTTGGACTTTTTAATTCCCTTTCACGACATTTTCTTTGATGAATGTTTGAACATTAGAAGTCAATGTTCTGAACTCCAATAATTTCCAGCTATAAAAATCTGCTTTCATCCACTGGTTGCAATATATAAAACTTGATTTCTTTGATGTTGAACGTGAAATTAAATGGACATTAATTCACACCTTGACACAGTCTTGTTAACATCCTTTTTTTAAATAAAAAGTGTTGTAAAAAACTGAGTAGTAATATAAAATGTTCTCCACTATATGATTTATTTTCATATTTACCTAATTTTTAATAATGTTCATTGCAACCTACTTTGAGATGATCTTCTCCTCTTTATTCCCTCAATAGGTTTTTCCCTCACCAAAGCCTTTCATCACTCTAGCCTCAGCCTCAGGGCCCATTGTCATTGCTGGCTGTTCAACATCTGATTTCACCATCTCAGTAGGCTACTGGAATAAAGACTGGGATGATGGTTATGTCAGGATAGTTAGTGTGTTAAGATTTCTGTTGCCACTATGTCCTGCTTTCCTTTATTTATGTAGACATGGTTGACCTTGTTTCTTTCCCTGCGTGTTTCTGTTCCATCATGTCTGTGTTCCAGTGCACAAAATAAAGTCTATGAAAGTATATTTGGAGAAGTTTGATGTTGGAAACTTGAATCAATTCATCAAGTATTTCAGCTCAGTGTGTTGCTGGATGAATCAACTAAGATTCATATAGACACACTCCAACATTTTGCAAAAGATCTGTTTTAGTCAGCTTAAAATAAGATGTCAAAAACGTGTAATGTAATGTATAGGTGTCCCAATACTTTTGTACATGTGGTTTAATATGGAGGAGGGAGAAAGCTTCAAATTTGATTTCATAGTATATAGTACATATGGTTTAGAATACGTAGTAGCTTAAAACTGACATGAAAGAAAATATAAAGTATAAAAACCAGTAATCACTCATCTATTGAACTGCGATTGAAACATGGTAAAATCAACCACATGGTTTAGTAAATTTCAGGCAGTTATTTCACTTTATTAATGTTAAATTCTTCAGTCCCCCTTCTTCGGCAATGGAAGTTAAAAAGACTTTAATCTACTTTCATCATACGCACTCATTAGTGCTCTTCCAGTCATATGATTTGCTTTTAACCTAAGGGTCACATTTTCTGGCACAATCTCAATAGTCAATCTTTTTGCTCAATCACTTTGTGGTTTTCTTAGAAAAATAATAAATGTGTTCATTTATGGCATTTAATACTACACCAATTGTATCTTATTGTTTAAATCATGTAAAAGAGTACAGTTGCCATATTCTTTCATTTCTTTCATAGATTTCCTTCATTTATGTTCATTTTATCTACACTGCCTGAAACATAACAATATTAAAACCAACAAATTAAAATTTGATTTAGACTGCTACTTAATGTGAATGTTGTCCATAGTTGAATATATCACTAGTATAAAAATATATGTATGAAGTATATTATAAAGAATCTATAAATTGTTAGTGAGATGGTATGAAATATTTCATATAAATATTTTTTAGATATTTAAATATATATATGTGTGTGTGTGTATGTATGTATGTACAGTATATGTACACACATAGACACACACAACATAAAACCTTGAAAAGTGTAATGTTATAATGTTATCATATTTAGAGAATAGCAATGACCATAGCAAAGAGAAATGTACAGTACAGTTTGTAGCTTTAAATAACTTCAGCACATCTGTGGACAAAGGACATAACTAGTCTCTCACACTGCATTGCTGTGATAGTTTGGGCCATTCTTATTCCAGTCTCTTCCACCGTTCTGTGACTGTTGTGGGTTTCTTGGCCATAACTTTGTCATTAAGGATTTTCCAGTTTCAAGGAACTGCTTTACCCATTTTGCTGCATGACATGGGGCATTATCCTGCATGAAAATTGCATGTTATGAACGCAAGTAAGGAACCACACCTTGTTCAAGAAGGTTTTGACACACAAGTCCAACTCCTGCCTCCGAAAACATTGCCAAAACCATTTCTAAGGAGCATGTTTTGTGGACAGAGGAGTGGTTCACACAACAGAGTTTATTTTAGATGAAAGCAAGTTTATTTTATTTGGGTCTGATGGAAAACATTATGTTTATCAACAAACTGGAAAAGGGCTCAACCCAAAGTGTGTAAAGAAGACCGTGAAACATGGAGGAGGAAGTGTCATGGGTTGGGAAATGATTTCTGCAGCAGTAGTTAGACCAAAGATATTCCAAAATTTTAATTAAGCTTCATTTTTTTCTCTATTTATTAGTTCTTTAGGTTATCATGTAGCTTACAATGGGCTACAATGTTTATGAATGCAAAATGAATTACACAGTAAATTATATAGACTACTGATGTTAAAAGTGTTTCAGTGGTTATGCAGAATACTAGTAGTAGTTAATGATTGCTTATGTGGCTTTTTTGTACATTAAGTAGCAAATATATTATTACACAATATTAATATATTTTTTTTAAATGTGTGGTCTTTTGTAGTAAAGATTTTCTTCTTTTTTTTTAATCAGTGATCCTGCACAGTTTGAACACATTCACTATATTTAAATTCACTCCCCTTTAATTTATATTTACTGTCACAAAGCAATTTAAAATCAGAACACAAAACGATGGAGACATTTAACTGTTATTTAGTTATTGTCCAATTATGTGAGGCCCATTATTTGCACTCGTCAAATACCCACATTTTTTGTACTTTTAGTCATATAGAGAAGTCTAAAAAATCATATTTAAAAACATATATCTTTATATGTTTTATCTTTATATGTGGTGGCTTGGTGGTTAGCACGTTCGCCTCTCAGCACTAGGGATTCCTGGTTCGAATCACAATCTGGGTGGAGTTTCCATGTTCTCCGTGAGTTTCCTCCGGGTTCTCCGGTTTCCTCCCATAGTCCAAAAACATGGATTAAGGTCAATTGAATTCTCCAAATTGCCCCGTATAGAGTGTGTCTGTGTGAGTGAGTGTGTGCCCAGCGATAGATTGGTGCCCTGTCCTGGGTGTATCTGTCCAGCTCCCGAAACGTTCTCCCCTGGATGGACATGGGGAACCCCCCCTCCCGTGACCCTAGTAGAGGATAAAACGGAAGACAATGGATGGATGGATGGATGAATATATCGCCAGTGCAGCGAAGAAAACTGTAGTTTTGTTGATGTTCAGGGCAGACGCCGACAGTCACGTGTTCAAGTGTAACAGCGTCTCACGTGGCTGAGCAGCGCGACTGAAAGCCGATTGAAAAACAGCTTTTAAAGCTTGTCTTTTAAAATAGGGTCAGAACGTGATGTCTGAGGTGATAGATAGTTTCGGGGGGAAAACCGGGATTGACTGAGTGTTATTATCTTCTCGCTGGACGCAGTGTGCTTGATGGTTATAGTAGCGTTAAAGCAAAACCGACAGGTCTCTCGGGCTTCAGACGTTTTAATGCTGAAGTGTAAACAGCGGAAACAAACGGGGCAGTGAAACGTAGCTTTGGAAATCTGAACGCGTTGGAAGGCTGCAGCACATCTCCTCGGGGCAGCGTTTTCACACTTAATGCTAATGATCTCAACCATAACGCCTTATCCTGCGGCGCCTGGGAAAACTGCGCACACACACACACACACACACACACACACGAGCACACCGGCGGCCGGGTCTGCGCTCGGAATGAGGAACACACACCGAGCTTGAAACCCACTGAACTCCTGCATTGTCAGTTATCCTCCGGGTCGCGAACGTCTACGATTGTTCGTTGGTGAAGGTTTACAGATGCCTGTCACTATGTTGGACCTGGAGCCGCGCTGCTTTCTGGACAAGAAGACGGTAACCAGCGAGCATTACAGGGTGCGCAAGCGGCGGGAGATGCTGCTGACGCAGGTGTGTGTGGTGTGCGGGGTTCTGCTGGCGGCCCGGTGCATGTCTGCGCTTCTAACCAGTTCAGGTGAGTGAACACGGCGAGCGTAGAGCAATTCATCAGCAGCACGACTTTGATTTTCTCAACTTGTACATCCATCCATCCATCCATCCATCCATACCATCTATCATCTTCCGCTTTATACTCTACTAGAGTCGCGGGTGGGGGGATCCCAATGCCCATCCAGGGGAGAACATTTCGGGCGCTGGGCAGATACACCCAGGACAGGGCACCAATCTATCACTGGGCACACACTCCCTCACACAAACACACTCTATATGGGGCAATTTGGAGAATTCGAATGATCCATGTTTTTGGACTGTGGGAGGAAACCGGAGAACCCGGAGGAAACGCACGCGGACACGGGGAGAACATGGAAAGTCCACGCAGATTGGGATTCGAACTGGGAATACCTAGTGCTGAGAGGCGAACGTGCTAACCATTAAGACACGGTGCTCTCAACTTATTGTTTAATGATAATATAGATACAATGGTTTTGGTTTTGTGCACAGCGTTTTTCGACGCGCACCTGTTTGTGTTGGATGGGTTTAAATGTTGCAGACTGATGGCCAAACAGGTGCCGCAGGTTAGAATGATATTTCTGTCTTTCATTTTAGTTATTATTTAGTTAGTATATGTGTTTTGATTATTATTATTTTTTTAATATATAAAAACTTACACAAAATTATTGAGTATATACAAGCCCCAGTTTTTTCCTGGCACTTGAAACCATGACTGAAAGTAATTTTAGTACATTTTAGAACTAAAAAAAGTTTAAACAAGAATGACTGCTTATTTTTAATTATTTAAGTTAGAACTGCCAAATTCACACATGCTCTTCTATAAAAACTTGCGCAGTTAAAAACATTGGCATCACTACATTTCGTTCAGAAATTGCCTGACATATTCCAGTACATTGTTGAACTTACTAATGCTTTGGTATTTAGAAGTTTGATTTAATTTCCACTGGAGCAACACACACACACTCACACACACACATCTAAAATAATTTCATATAAAACTCCAAAAATATTCCAGTGAAAAATATTGGCACCTTTCAAAATTGTAATTTTATAATTTACAAAGATGTTTTGGGTTTTTTTTTTGGATGCCTTGACTGTGTACATGGTGTCATGAAACCTGTGTACAAAATAAAATAATCAAAACTGATTAAATATTAGTTATTGTTTTCAAATAAATGTGCAACCAAATATTAGTTTGATGGTGGTTATAATTTTTCCAGTCTGTTTCCGAAATTCTGCATTGAATTATTTCCCAGAGTACCAAACACAAAAGTAAAAGTAAAATCATGGACAGGTTGGTCTGTTGCAGAGTAAATACACAGACAAACACATTTACACCTGGAGCAATTTTGTGTTGCAAATGAACCTACTAGCATGTTAGACTGTGGGTAAAAGCTGAAACTAACCAAAGCAGAAAAGGGGGAAACAAGCATCAGATTAACAATCTCGCTGTGAGGGGAGAGTGCAAGCCACTGCACTTGTCTGAAATGGCATCATATCTTTTTTTGTAGGCTGTTATTGAATTGTTATTGAAAAAAACACTAAACCCTTGTTATACATGATTTTATTTGGCTTTAATTATTTTGCTAAAATTCATTTTATTTAATTCTTGACTTTCAAGTAATATAACTGTACACATAACAAGAAAGACATAAGTCATTCGAATACATACAATATCTTGAAAAAATATAGTGATACACAACTAATTATTGAATTTGGGTGATTCATTGTGTTCTTTTTAAAAAAGCAAGATCCATAAAGACATGGCTGGGTGAGTTTGGTTTGGAAGAATTTGACAGACCATATAACACCCTGACTTCAACCCCATCAAATGCCAATCCACTAGAAAAGTGATTGTGAGCCTCTTGTCCAACTTAAGTGTCTCACCTCACAAATGTTTATCTGGACAAAATGTCCCACAGACACACCTCAATATCTTGTAGAATATTTATATAGACCAATATAAAAAGAATTCAAACAAAAATACACTATATTTGACTTTTGCCAGGTATCAAACCCAGGACTTGCTTGTTGTGAGGTTGGAATGTTAAGTGCTTCTCCACCATGCTTCACTTACACTCCTGGGAAATTACACTCTCCTTAAATTCTATAGTTTAACATATTGAGCATCCTTAGAAAATCTTCAAATCTAAACAAATACACATGCAGATAAACAATGGCACATAATAAATATTATGTTTTGTGAACATTGCTCATGCACAGGTTTGCCAAATCATTCTTTTGCAGATTTGATTGTGTATTTGGGATCTTTGTTCTTTTGCATGATCCAGTTTTGAGAAAGCCTTAACTGTTTGATAGCTGGCCTTATATTTAAATTTAGAATACTTTTGTATACAGAGGTGTTGATGGTCAACTCAATGACTACAAAATCATCACCCCTTCATTGCTGTTCTGGATAATCTATATAAAGTCTTTGTGCTGATATGCTCTGTTTGGTTTTAAGCTAAATGTGATGGTGTGCATTATTCCCAACTAGTTCCAGTTTGATCTCAACTTTTATAACTAAAGCTTTGGTGGTGATACTTTCTGATGATACAAGCATCAGCAAACATTACCTGTATGTTACTTACCCAAGTATTTTCAATGCATTCTGACTGGTAAAGTGTACAATTCTTTTACACACTGCTTCAGCATTTTTTCTTCATTGTTTTTTTTTTTTGGTTTTATTCCTAAATAGTGACATAGTGTCATTTGTCCTGTCTTTACTTCATGTCCTGCATTTGTAGACTTTCGATCATCAAATGTTTCTAATTATGTGCTTATACATAAAACAAAAATAAAAAAAGAACTGTTAGTAAGTTCTCCATTCAGTATGGTGCAAATCTTTAAATAGACATTTTTTGTAAATGAATAAAAAATATATATATATATATATATTTACATTTTTCCTAAAAAAATAATTACAGGTGACATACATTAAGTGCTAAATGTGCCATTTCTTGCCAGTTCTCTCACAATTCTTTTAGTTGCATGATTGTATTCTATTACGTTTATTTATTTATTTTTTTTCACTTAAAAATATCTATCTATCTATCTGTCTGTCTGTCTCTCTGTCTGTCTATTATATATAGAGGAATAGCTATTTTTATAATAGTAAAGGCTGAATAATTTGAAAGTGTTTGATCTTTCAATAATGTGTAGGAACAGTGATAAATTATAGAATTTATATAATTCAATCTATGCAAGTGAAATACTTATAAGAAACTGTACCAAATAGGTTTTCATTGCTTAATAAAACAAAGCTTTAGGCTTGGAGGAATACTTCATGAGCAGGTATAAAAGGTATAAAAAAGTGTTTTTGAAAATTAATTATTCCTTACTTCCTAATTACATTTACAGCATTCTGGCGACGTGATGTGATTGGAACTGTGTGGAAATAGAATTATGACAATTTTTAAAAACATATTTCAGTCATTTGTCTCATGTGGTCCTAGATTGGCTATGTATTAAACATGTGAGCATACAACTTAACAGAAAATGATCAGATTAGAATTCATGTGGTATTTATGCATCTGCTATGTGACACTCTTATCAGCCAGCACTGGCAATGCCCCCAAAACCTTGGAGCAGAGCAACAGCAGTGCCACCAGTCAGTTAAAAATGGAAAAATTGTTGATTTGCTATATAAAAAACAACTTTTTTTAGCTAACAAAAAGTAACTTGAAAGTAAATTAAAATTATACAATCTCTGTATAGAACTGCACATCACTATTGCAGGCTTCTTTCTTTTACTTAAACAAATCTTGGATCATCTGTGCCAGCAGTAGCTTACATGTAATATTATACACGTATTATAATTTTATCCTCCCATTCCCAACCTGATAATGCACAGCTGGTGAACTCCTTTTCATAACAAAAGTTAATGTAGACATGAACTAGTAGTGCTTCTGTTTTTTGCCAGATATAATAACATGAATCAGTTTGTTGTTTTTGTTGGTGATGTAGGTGACATTCAAATAATGACCAACGTGTGCATGCATGCGTGTGCATTACAGAGACTTATAGGTCACTTTCTATACTCAGTGTTAATGTTGAAAATAAGCACCAATCAAGGCAAAAAAAATAATTTATCAATAAACCTGTAAACTGAATGTAATCCATCCATTATCTTTCGCTTTATCCTCTACTAGGGTCGCGGGGGGTGGGGCAGGGTTTCCCCATGCCCATCCAGGGGTGAATGTTTCGGGTGCTGGCAGATACACCCTGGACAGGGCGCCAATCTATCGCTGGGCACACACTCACTCACACAGACACACTCTATATGGGCCAATTTGGAGAATTCACTTGACATTAATCCATGTTTTTGGACTGTGGGAGGAAACAGGAGAACCTGGAGGAAACCCATGTGGAAAGGGGGAGAATATGGAAACCACCCAGATTGGGATTCGAACTGGGAATCCCTAGTGCTGAGAGGCAAACATGTTAAATATGCATAAAATGAATATAATGTTAGGTAAAATTTAACCATGTGAATATCTTATTCAGAAAATTATGTTAAAAATGTGAAGTGGAAGCCTGTCTGTGCTTGGATATACATTGTTTAACAACACTATCACATATAACAAAAGTAATGTGTAATATGTTGGTTGACTCCTCTGAGATAAAATAAAATATGTGTGTTTGTGGCTGTTTCAGGTCATGTTACAGTAATGCCTGGGCACTCAACTACATCTTTTGATCGATTGGGTCGAAGACTGTTAGTGACTGTGGACAATGAGACAGAGGAGAAGAACTGCTCAGATGCAGGTGAATGTGCACATGCTTACTCAGAACAAGATAGAGCAAGATTTGTCATCGTGAGTCTTATGCCACATCTGCAGATATTATGCATAGGAATGATTTGAATTGAGTCTTTGTATAAAGCAATGAATTCAATTTGCACTTTGTCATCTAGGAAGTTGAATTTTAGATTTAATTTCATGGTTTTCTGAAGAGTGGGCCTCTGCAGGCAAATTAGTCAGCTGAGACTCTGGCATGAACAGAATTATGGATAAACCAAAGCATTCAAAAACTCTAGATGACAGACTGAGCCTTTCCCTACTGCATTAGGCTTGGGGGTGAGTTCCCTACTGTTAAAAAGAGCCTATGTGCTGATTTGAATGTGATTAGATTGCTGCGATTTTTAGTCACATGATTTAAAAAAATCTACAGAAGTTAAAGCTGCCTCGTGCGTAGCATAATAGAAGGCATTCAAGTTATTTTCGGCCTTTGCCCAGCTCTGCTTGATCCTGACTGAATCAAATGGGATTTTTCATTTCACACGAGGAAGTAAAAATATGTGGGGGTAGGGGGTTTGGATTCATGTGACATTGTCAAATACAGTGGTTTTTATGCTTGAAATCGTTTATCAGATATGTTTCAGGATGGCGTTCATTGCTGTGGAATAGTCACAACAACATTGTAAAATGGTTTATCTCATTTAAAAATTCCTTACAGTGCAACTTCTATGTCAATTTTCTTTTGATTAAATAATTATATAAATTTTATACAAATTATTGTCATATAGTATAATTTTGTCTTCATTTACATTATAAGTCTCGTTATCAGACTGTTTATCAGTAACCCTATCAGTAACCCTATTCTCAAACTATTAATATATATATATATATATATATATATATATATATATATATATATATATATAGTTAGAAGATGTCCGTCTTTCCCCGGGAGAGGGCGGCTACGCGGAGTTGTTGCGTACAATCGCTCGCGTCTAGTGAGCGCTCCCCGGGTACCGACCACGCGGGGAATAAAGCGTGCGCCGGTCCACGGAAAGCACTCCCACGAGTGCGACCCACGCGGAGACAATGCGCAGTGCCGTACCGTGGTTGCACGCGGAAGGAGAGTCCAAATAGACACCGGGATAAAATCCAAACTCTAATTTAATAAAAATTGGTGATGGGACACCAACGAAAAGGGGGGAACAGAACGAACACAATAACATTGGGTATACAAAACCACAAACAAAGACGTGCGCCGACTTACAGGAAAACTAAGAATAAATAACAAATCAACTAAACACGTGCACAAAACAAACCAATCACCCAACTGAAACAATTAAGAACCCAACAGGGACAGGTGCCACAGGCACACATATATATATATATGTGTGTGTGTGTGTGTATAGGCAACAAAAAAAGTAAGCTAATACTTTTATATATATAGGAAATTTAGGAAACAATTGGATTGCAAGCAGTAAATTTTATGAAATGTTGCAGAATGGGTATTATTATTATTAGATTTCATAGTATGATAGAAGATGATGATGGTGGTAATGATGTATGGAATTATTTATGAGGTTAACTGCAGAAAAGCAAAATTTTAAGTACAAATAACTGTAGATAAAAATGGAAATAAGTCATAACCTATGTGCTGTTAAAAGGAATTCCAGTAAGTCTTGTTATAGCCCAGCATCTATGCGTTCCTGTAAACATCTCTCATCCATAAAAAATCTGTAAGTGCTTTAGTATGTGGTGCAGAACAGCCAAGTGTTTTTCGGTTGTCAGAGTTAAGTGCATGAGGGGTTGTCAGTGTGGCATTACAGAGCCTGTTTTAAAACCTATGCAAAACCTAGTTGTTATTTTTGTCCTGAGGATCAGGATTATATTCAATTGAATTGTATATTTTTTAAAAAGTAAATACAGTATGGTTAATGAAATAACTTTTACACATCTTCACCAGTTACTTGTTTTACTCATCATTGTTTCTTTGCATCTATTTTATCAGCTTCACTTAACACTAAATTGCCAAAAGCATTAGTTCGTTTGTCTTCGCATGCATATGAACTTTAGTGACATCGCATACTTAATTTATAATTTTTAATATAATGTCCTATTACAGCTCCTTTGGACAGGCTTTTACTGCAGTATGGATGATCTACCATCACCCAATTGATACCTGCTTTTAAACAATGCTGTGGCATATTATTAGAAAAAGTAAAATAGAGGAACAAATAACATTCAATCAAATTTCACTGTAGGCCAGATGATCAGTAGTATATAAGCATTGCAGTTAAGAAGTACTTGAAATAGAAACTTCATATTCAACAGCATGACTTGAGCAACAGTGTCACGCTGTGGCTATAGAAAATATAAATAAAAGAGTTTTAGCAGGCATAGATCTGTGTTATTCTCCCTTTGACTGTGGAAAATGTAAGAGTGGTGGTATGCTAAGTTAAGGGCAAGCAGAGGTCATATTTCTAAACCAGATAAGCAATGTATATTTGTATGTGTGTGTATCTGTGTGTGAGTGTGTAGGTGTATACTAGATATAAAATTTATAGAACTAAAACTAAAAGCTGTTTACACTCACACTGAGAGACTTTTACAAGCTGATCAAGCCATATCATAATGTTAGAGTGAGAATATGGTTGAGCTTAGATTATTTTTGCGGTAGTAGTTTTTTTACTTTTAGCATTTGAGCAAATTTTCTTTAAACCAACAAAGTCTGTTTAAAGTCTCCACGACGCATTAAACCAAACGTATGTTTATGCATGCTTGCATGTGTGTTTGCTTACTTGTGTGCATGTACATGGCTACTAGTGTTGATGTTGCAATAAGATTTGCATACTTCACTCCGGGGTGCCAAATGTGGCAATATGTTTCATCTTCCATGGATATTGATTAGAGCATCACCCATCTGAAGACTTTTAAATTAATTACATCATTATTTGATCGCTTTTGACTGCTGTGTGCCTACAACTTTGTGGTAACATTGTGTTTCAGTTCACAAAGCAAGGTTTATAAAAGCATAGTTGGGTAAGTTCAGTATGGAAGAACATGGCCTACCCACAATGAGCCCTGACCTAAACCCCACTAAATATCTTTGGGATAAGCTGCTACAGGGATTCTGTGCCAGACTCTCTTTGCTTAGCATTAGTGTCATCAGTTCTTCAGGATTAATGGGCAAAAATTCCTTAAGTCACAATTTAAAATGTTATAGTCGCGGTGGGGTTCCCCATGCCCATCCAGGGGAGAACGTTTTGGGCGCTGGGCAGATACACCCAGGACAGGGTGCCAATCCATCGCTGGGCACACACTCACTCACACAAACACACTCTATATGGGGCAATTTGGAGAACTCAGTTGACTTGATCCATGTTTTTGGACTGTGGGAGGAAACCGAACCCGGAAGAAACCCACCCGGACAACATAAAAACTCCACCCAGGTGGGGATTCGAACCTGGAATCCCTAGCGCTGAGAGGTGAACGTGCTAACCACTAAGCCACTGTGTTGCGCTTAGTGAAACAACACGTAAACTATTTAATTAATGTATTTATGATAGCTGCTATTTGTACAATATAAAATACCTGCAAAACACTAAAAAATGGCTATGATAAATGCATATTGTTTATAATTTGAGCATGAAATGCACTTTTTGTTGCAAATGGTTTCTTCTTTGACACACACTCAGCAGTCCATTCATTTTTATAATAAACAAACTGAAAAGTGGGGCTATGTGTCCATTGTTTTTTTGGTCCATCTCAAAGACTTTGTGACAGTGAAGTTACTTACTTATTACGTATTCTTGCAGCAGTGGACTGTATTAAATGTCATGTGGCATTGTCTTTTGCAGTAACATGACAGTCTGTTAGTAAAATGCCGCCTGAGGATTTAATGGCTACACACATTCAACAATGGTTTCTTTTCTTTGTGAACAGAGACTTTCCCTGACTCCCTAAATCTTTCATGATATGACCTAAATACTTAGTCGTTTTGTACTTAGAAACATTGTCTTTGAACAGACTGACAAACCTCTTACAAAGTGGTGAACCATAACCTATTTCTTTTTGTATTGTTTTATACGTAAACCTGTTGACCTTACCTGTTATTGGTTAAATGGCTTGAAATTATGGAACCTTAACAGTGTTACTATAACCTTTGAAATATAACATCTTCACCAGTTACTTGTTTTACTCATCATTGTTTCTTTTGAATTTTTTTTTTGTCTTTCATAATTATTATAAGTTTTTAAGTAAAAACACTTTAATACTTTTCTTAGTTAAATTGAACTCAATCAAGATTTAACATTTTGCCTTTTTTTGTAATTTTTGCAGTCTTACAAGTATCCAAATTTAATGGTTGGGGCCAGAATACAGGGCAGGTCATGAGACTGTCCTTCCTGGAGCAATGAGGTTTAAGGGCCTTGATCAAGGACCTACACTGTTAACTTCAGTGGACCCGATATTTGAACCCACAGCCTTTATAGCCTTTATAGCCCAACACTAATCACAGCCTGAAACAATTTTGATTTTAGTTTTTAATGCATTCTACTGTCCTTACCTTTCTTTAAACATAATTTTTGTTTGATTTTCTTTGCTTAAAAAAAGAAATATTTCTCCTGCCACTTATTGTATAATCATGATTAATTCGTTTGAACATGGCATTGAATTGAAGATTAGAATTAATGATTTATCTTAAGTGTTTCAAAAATAGAAATAAACATAAAAACAGGTTTTGTATAACTGGAAACTGGAAAATTTTTTAATAAAAAGAGGTTTATATATATATAATCTGTGAAAGCAATTTATATCCACAGTGGCCAAGGTCAATTGTGTACAATTTGGTAAGCTAGTGTTTTAAACCTGCTGTAATGAGCCTTCACATTTTCTGTATAGTTTTCTTTCTTACAAACCTCCTTATATCTTTTCTTTCCTATCTTTCACAATATGATGCTGCTCAATTGTTCAATTTAAGCGAAGAATTTGCTTGACAAAAGCCAGTCACCTGGAACAGTGGGACCTTTAGCAGAAAGAAAAGTACAGCTGCAGCAGAAAGTAATCTATGATCACCAGACATGACAAGCTGCTTTTGCGAAAAGTGATATTTTTCTTCACTTCTGGATAAAACGTTTTTTAGACTATGGTGCGAGTTCCAGGCCTTGTGAGAGCAGGGCAGGGATAAATATGACTTTCCCTTCAGACTGGGCTCACATGGCCAACGAACATTGACACATGGGCCATCGTTCTCTAGAGATTTATCCAGGTCTCCAAGGGCACAAGCCTTGGGTGACAGATGGACCATAAAACATCAAGGTTCAGTTCAGTGCAGCTAGGCTGTGAATAGCCCAATGGGACTTTCTGAGAATTACTTCAGGCTGAAGCTATTCCTCAAATCCATCCCCAAGGCAATATCATTTCTGCACCATCTAGTGTATCATATTAGCTTAAAAAACTCCTGTTTGTTCATTTTTAGGAAAATGTAGGTTCTATGTTGTATATTTGATAGTGTGCTTTAACTGTCCTGTTGCATGAATAGGTTTTAATCAGTCTTAAGCTGTTGGATAGATAGTTGGTATGGGGTTGTTTTCACCAAATGAGATGCAATGATTTATTTCCAAACAATTTCACTTTGGAATAAAAATAGCCATGTAACAATTCCTCGATGGGCAGCAATATAATAGAATGTTTCAGTTAACCAAGGCCTATTACCTGATTGCTACATACTGTCCTAAGTCCTTTTTGTCAACAGTAAGGCTGTACTTAATTTTATTGAATTTTAACTTGTTACATTATGTTTGCATTTTGACTTCACCTGTGTTAAATAAATATTTTTCATAAGTTGTAGTTTATCTGCGGTTGTATTAACCTTGTTTTAAAGATATTCTGAAATTTTAAAAAAAATCTATTTCTGTTGTATGTTACACATATAAACCCTTTTTTGCAGCCATTCATGAATTCCCTGAGGATATGTTCACAAACCAAGAAAGAAGACGAGGAGCTGTCCTGTTGCATGTATTCGCGGTAAGAGTGTGTGCAAGCATGCTGTCAAAATGTGAAAGCAGATCTCTTTATCCAGATCAAAAGAATTAGCTTTGACAATATAATGAACATTATAAATAGTTTGCCAGTGCTATATTGTGTTATGTACTTGTTTGTCTTAAATATGTGTCTGCTTTCCTACCATAAACTTACTAAGTAAAAACATAAACAAGGTTTAGCTGACTCCAGCTGTCTCCTGAGGAAATTAACACTAATGAAATTTGTATTTATGTCAGATAGAATATATGGGAGGCCTTAACACTGACTGATACAATATAGTGCATTGAAAAGACTATACTGTATAATGTGATAATAAGTCCATGTCAATGAATGCAGTTCAATTGTTGACTATATAACTGTTTTAAGGTAAAGGGATCCTTTTTATTTATAAGTTAAAGTCAGAAAACCTTTAGAATAACAATTGCACAGGTATATTATAACATATAAATGAATATGCATGAAAACAAACAAGAATAGTTAAGAACATTGGATACGCTTAGAAAGTTTTCAATAATATATAACATATATACAGTGGCATTTTAAAATTTGTGAACCCTTTATTTTTTTGTCTAGATTTCTGCCTACATTTAACCTAAAACTCAGATTTTCTAAAAGTCCCAACAGTAGATAAAGAGATCTAAATCAAACAAATGATACAAGAATGTTATAGTAATTTATTTAAATAGAATCGTAATCCAATTGTACATATCTATGAGTTGCAAAACTATGTAAACATGTATTAACTAATAATCAAGTGTAAGTGGAGACCCTATTTTAGTTAAAGAACGAGGATCTTTACAACACATGTTTTTGGAAGTGTATCGTAGCATAAACAAATAAGATTAATGAGAATCTGAGAGGAGTCATTACTGCTCATCAAGTGGCAAAATTTTACAAAACAATTTCTGAAGAGTTTTGACACCAGCTATTCAAAGTAATTCGAGACCATTATTACCCTCCGCGAGTTGGTCGACCAACAAAGATCATGCCAAGAGCAAGCTGAGTTATAGGTATGACGGGTTAAAAAGAAACTTATGGTAATTTATGGTGTGTATGGCAGGGTTTCAAAAAGAATGCTGCTGCTCTTCAAAAAGAAAATTGCTTCCTACCTGCAGTTTGCGCAAGATCACATGGACACCCTAAAAAAAGTCTGATTACATCTGTTTTATGAACAGATAATCAATATCTGTTTATCTGATAATACAGATAATAATTTTTTCCCTAGTAAAATTAGAACCATTGTGTTTAGAGAAAAATATGATGGTTGTTTATGATTATGTTTCATCATATTGATGAACAGTAAATTCTAAATAATACCAGCAAATTTTAATGGAAAATGTTAGAGCATCTTTCGAAAAACTGCATCTCACGAAAGCTGTAAGCCTGAAACCTTTAGTTAATGCCTGTATGTGTATATGTATTCATCTGACTTTAAATTAAATTTATTTTCTTTTTAGGCTGTATATATGTTTCTTGCACTAGCAATTGTATGCGATGACTACTTTGTAACATCCCTGGAAAAGATCTGTGAGGTAAGAGAGTGTTTCCTAGCATTAGATCTAAACAGAAAATTGTGTTGTTGAACATATTTTTAAATTTACGCTTAATATTGCTTTTTCAATGGAAACAAGAGGTTCACTTTGCATTCATTACAGATGTAACATTACTCTGCACAAATTGTGTACTTTTGTGATCTGGCAGAAACTACATTTGAGTGAAGATGTTGCTGGAGCAACTTTCATGGCAGCTGGAAGCTCAGCTCCTGAACTTTTTGCTTCGGTTATTGGTGACAAACATACACACCTGCACACACTAACATACATATGTTTATGTGGGACACTTTGTGTTATTGTAGAACTTTATATATTTTACAGGTGTATTCATCACCCATGGAGATGTGGGTGTAGGCACTATTGTGGGTTCAGCAGTTTTTAACATTCTTTGCATCATTGGTGTTTGCGGAATCTTTGCTGGTCAGGTGAGTGACATAATTTTCTTTGTAAATGAACTTAGAACTGTTTTATTTTGAGTTTATCAATTATATTGTTACAATCTCAGAACAAAAGTTTAATAAAATAAGTTGTATTTACTTATTTTGCGTAATAAAAGTTTATTGTAAGCTACCTGTTAAAAATCTTTGTCTAATTTTCTGAAGGTTGTGTGTCTCACCAAGTTTTCTGTGTTTCGGGATTCCCTCTACTACACTCTGTCTGTTATAGCACTTATTGCTGTGAGTATGTTGCTGAGTTTAGATCAGTTTAATTAAAAATGCTCTTCAGATCACTTCTTTGGAACAAGATATTTTCTTAAAACATTTACAACATTGATTTAATGAGATCTTACAGGCTGTTTGTAACATAATTAGCTGAACATCTAGTTTAGAATGAGAAGAGATTTAAGACAATATATCAATAATGGAATAAATATGTAATATGAGCAGCAGCACAACCTTTGACTTTTTCATTAAAGAAAGGGAAATCATTATGACACATAAGTATATGTGTGAATGTGTTTGTGTTTTAATAAAACCATGACATCTAAATTGAAAATAGCAATTGAGCCTTTACCTCAATATCTACCTCAATATTGTGTTGTGTTCTTCATTTACAGTTTATTTATGATGGGAAAATTGTATGGTATGTACCCTTGTAATTTTTTATATGATTAATGTGTTTGTCTTGGCTTTGTGAGGAAATTTATCGTTACTTCTCACTTATTTTGATACAGGTGGGAAAGTCTGGTGCTCATGCTAATGTATGTTGGGTACATAATCATTATGAAGTAAGTTCATTAATTTACAACTAATAAACAGTATTAACATATAAATGCACAGGGTATGCAATAATTATTTTAAGTACATGTACTAATTAATATATAAGGAATATTTAAGTTCAATTCAGTTAGAGTAAGATGCAAATTATTGTACGTATAGTCAGCACAATGAAATTGTCTGTACTTATCTATATAGCAAACATCTTTGGCAGGAGAAATGTACAAGGATCATTATTATTCATCACACAATCTAGGCAAAGGTTTTTTTTATGACCTACAGCAGAGAAAGTTCAGGGCTCTGCTCAGGAGTCCAACAGTGGCAGATTGGCGGTGTTGGGGCTTGGACTTGCAAATTTAACCTTGTTCTCCAGTGGCGAGTACATTAAATACTATGCAGTTGTCTCAATTTGTTAGAAAATTGTTTGTCAAAGGACAGAGGTTATGAGAATTGCTCAAAGTCCCATAATAGCAGTTTGGCAGAGCTTTAAACATCATAGGTTTAGACCCTTACTTCCTCTTATTTATGGAGTGCTTAAAACCCAAATTAGAAACAACAGAGCACATGAAGAAAAGTACATTTTAAACAAAGCTTAAGTTTTGGAAAAACATACCAAGTTCTGCATAGATATTATGGCTTTCATATAAATGAATATTTTAAACATCTCGTTAACAACAGTTGAATGAGTGCTTAAAATAAGTTGTCTGGACTCAGATCCAAGCAATTCAGCTGCGGATTATTTTAAGAAGGAATAATTTGGAAGGTGGAACTGGGGATACATGTTCTCACTTTGGCTCATTCCTATCCTATTCTCTGTTTCCATAATGATCCAGTAGGCTAGACAACTTTGCATTTAATAGGTTATAATAAGTTATAATTTGATAACATAAAAAGAAATAACACCAATTTAGCAGATGGATATTATGTATTACATTTACTGTCATTTAAAATTAGTCCCTCATTGACTTTCTTTTGCTTAGACTGATGTAAAATTATAGCTGGACCACTAGCTATTGTTCCATCAATTGTAGAGTTCATTCTTTACAATCAAGATCAGGTTTTAAAAGATCCTACTTATTTATATAAAACAGGTCACCTATTCACTTTTCCAGAAGCACATTTCAGCTTTAAATTATCTGTTTATCATAGATATTTAGTATCTTCTGCCACTTATAAATATTTAATATTGGATAACTTTCCTTGACAAAGTGTTTGTCTTATTTTGTTATTTTGCTAAATCTACTTCAAGGACTTTTTTCCACTTTTCCATAATTTTCTTAAGGAAAATTGTCTGATGTTAAGTGTGTATTTTGATGAAGTATAGCACATTCCAAAGGCCTCTTTTGGCTTGTTTGCAACATAAGTTTTATAGTTCCAGTTGAAATGTAAGTATGTAAAGTAACTAGTGCTTTTTTGTGATTGTAATAAAGAAAAAACTTATTAGTTTAGTTTTACAGTAGTGTATTTGACTATTCTCACTTTTTAGCTGCCATGGCTAAACGTAAAAATACTTACAAATAGACGCCTCTACAACCAGTACAGGACTACTAGGTAAATATGTAAAAATGTGCTTCAGGTAAAGTTTTATCTGTGTCTCAGGTTTAACACCAGAATGCAGAATTACTTTTCTGGGAAGGAGGATAAAGTTATTACCAATGGTAATGCCGGGATCAGTGAGTTGGATGATGGTAATGCATATTATGAGGAGTTTTGGGATGATCCCTCTTGGCCATTACTCAGATCAGGTAAGGGTAACTAGACAGGCTTCATCTCGGCACCTTAGAAACCTAATCCTGTTCCTTCTGTAATTCTCTAATAAAATAACAATGACAGTGATATAATTTTATGAGACTAACACTATTTTCTTGTCTCTTTCTTGCCAATTTGAAGCTTTTCTGCCTACCCATACTCATACCAGCTTTATCCACTCCAAATGGTGTGTAATGTAGAGAATGAGCCAGTGCTGGCCTTCTTGGTAGTTGTTATTCTTTTCTATTTTCTGAACATGTCTTAAGCAGCCCTGTAACATTCTCTTTGAAGCCTGTCTCTTTAGCCTTACTAATCTCACCTGCTTTCCACTTCAGAGCATTCGTTTACATTGTGACCAAAAACCTGTGACTAAGTGAATTTGCTTCTGTTTTGCATTTTTCTCAAGTTGCAGTGTTTGCACAGAATGACTCAGACTTCAAACCATTCCAACAGCTATTTGAAGTACCATAAACAGTGCAGACTGACTTTAAGTTTTATCCACAGTCACTTGACCTAAACCTCATCAAGCAATTACATATAGGGGCAGGTTGATTTGTTAAAAAATGGGTGATAAGAAAAACTAAACACAAAGAATATGTTGTCCCAAATTTTAGATTTACTGTCTCTGCATAGTCAAGTTAATAGTGGAAAAGTGTTTAATAATTTCTGTGCAACTTTAAGGAAATGTAAGGAAATTCATTCATTCATTCATTCATTCATTCATTCATTCATTCAGTATCTCCCGCTTTATCCTCTAGTAGGGTCGCGGTGGAGTTCCCCATGCTCATCCAGGGGAGAATGTTTCGGACGCTGGGCAGATAGACCCAGGACAGGGCGCCAATCCATCGCTGGGCACACAGTTACTCACACACACACACACACACACACACACACACTCTACTGTATATGGGGCAATTTTTGGAGAATTCAATTGACTTGATCCATGTTTTTCGACTGTGGGAGGAAACCGGAGAACCCGGAGGAAACCCACGCAGACACGGGGAGAACATGGAAACTCCACCCAGATGGGGATTTGAACCGGGAATCCCTAGCGCTGAGAGGCGAACGTCCTAACCGCTAAGACACCGTGCCGCCGTGGAAAGGAAATTGCTAACTCAATTAAACATATAATATGCTTTTATTGACACATTTTTTTTATCTTTTACCCAATGTACCCTTCTCTTTCTTTCAGCTGAGACAACATTGTGTTTTAAATGTGCCTCAGTTGGGAGGATCAAATAATTAGTACATTCAGCAGAATTCTTAGGCTACTGCTAAACAAACATATTCACAAAAAAATCTTACATTTTAATCGTATGGATTTATAATAATTCATTCTAAACACAGAAATATAATATTAATAATTCAAATCCAGATAAATAAGGAGGATTGCATCAGGAAGAACAGCCACTGCCAAATCTAATGTGGATCAATAATCTGATTTTAAATTCTGGATTTTCGATCTCCAGAGGGATGAAGAGAGTGCAGGGAGATAAAATGTAAGGCAAAGCATGAAGTGGTAAAGGCTAAAAAAGGAGCTAGTGACAAGCTGAAAGTTTGGACACCAGTAAAGATGAAAATAATTTTGACCAGACAACGAAATAGATTTGCAAAGCATATGCAAGAGGTAAGAATGATAAAGATGTTGATGGCAATTTGTCATCAAATGAGAAGGGTGTAATGAGATGGTGAAAATAGTGTAATGAAGGGTGTACTGTGATGGTGGAAAGAGTAATTTGATAAGTTGAATGTAGAAAATGAGAGCAAAAGTGTTTAAAGTAGATTAGGAAGGAGGAAGTAAGGGAAGCTTTAAAGAGAATGACGAGAGGAAAGGCTTCTTGGCTACAATGAGATATCAGTTAAAGCATGGAAATGGTTTAAAAAAGACGGCATGTAAGTTTTCCTATAGATTGTTGAACACCATTTTAGAATGTGAGAACATGCCAAAGAATTAGAGAAGAAGTGCAGTGGCACTCATTTTTATGAGTAAGATGTTCTGAGCTGCAGTAACTGCTGAAAAATAATATTAATTATCCACAACATGAAGATTTGGAAAAGGTTACACTTAAATTTAGTTAGCAGATGCTTTTATCCAAAGCGATCTACAATTGAGAGAACAACACAAGTCAGTAATGAAGGAAAGATGGCTACACTGTAGTATAATCAAACCTGATCATCATCTAATCTTGTTTCTAGATAATTATTTAAATTTTTTATTTTAAAGCAAGTGCTAGTGGAAGAGATGTTTTTTAGGTTGAAAAAAAAGGTGAAGATTTGTGAGCAGCAGTATGGTTTCTTTTAGCAAAATGCACCACTTATGTGATGCTTGCATTGTGAATGTTAATTAAGAAGTATAAGGCAAGCCAAAGGGAGCTGGACAGTGTGTCTGTAGATCTAGAGAATGGTTTTAATAGTGCCGAGAGAGGAGCAGTGTTATTGTTTGAGGAAATCATAAAGTAGTAGAAGTGGCAGAGAAGTATGTGAGAGTGGTGCAGGATATGTAAAAGGACAGTGTAACAGCAATGCAATGTGCAGTATGAATGACAGATATGTTCAAAATACAGCCGAAGCTGAATCAAGGATCAGCCCTTAGTCCTTTCCTGTTTGCAATGGATATGGATAGGCAAGAATAGCGAGAGTCAAACCTTCTTGGTGTGAGGTGAGAATACTAACAATGTGCCACCCTGCTGCCCCAGATGTCAACAATCTTACAATCCATTTTAATACAATTATTTACCATATCAGTTTTGATATATAGGTCAAGGTCTGTGTGTTTCAGTAAAATGATGTAGGAATATTTTGACTTTGTTATTATTACATAACTAAACAGTTTCTGCACATGAAGAGTACATAAAACAAGTAATTACAGCAAAAATAGGTAAACCAACAGATTGTATTTATTGCACATAATAGCAGTTGACTTCCCCTGGATTTTTTATGTTTATAGTTTGTAATCCAGGTCATTTTAAAAGAAAAATGCAAAACTGAGGCTTTTGTTCTGCATTAGTACTGTTACCTTAATGTGTTTGTTAACACCTCCATTAAACTGTCTTTATTGTTGTTTTTTAAGTGTGATATGTATATGGTCATTATACAACTTTTTGTATATCCTACTACTCCTATCTTCTGCAAACTTTTTCAGTTTTGGCTATTGCTTATTCCTGCCTTTTTGTTATAACACTGTACAATGTTGAAATCAAGGCTTTGTGGGACCACATCACATATTGCAAGATACAGTGGTCTGTTATTAGGTTCTTTGGCTTATTACAAAAACATCCATCAATCCATTATCTTCCGCTTTATCCTATATTAAGGTCGCGGGAGAGTTCCCCATGCCCATCCAGGGGAGAACGTCTCGGGCACTGGGTAGATACACCCAGGACAGGGCGCCAATCTATCACTGGGCACACACTCACTCACACAGACACACTCTATACGGGGCAATTTAGAGAATTCAATTGACTTGATCCATGTTTTTGGACTGTGGGAGGAAAGTGGAGAACCTGGAGGAAACCCAAGCGGACATGGGGAGAACATGGAAACTCCCAAATTGGGATTCGAACCGGGAATCCCTAGCGCTGAGAGGCGAACGTGCTAACCAAACTAAAGAGTTATAAAATTTTTTGTATAAATACTAAAGTCAGGTTTAACCCTAATGTAGTCAGTAGTAATGGTACTTGTAGCAACTCCATGTTCATTTTGGTTATATGTGATGTGGACACAGTATTTTATGTTGTTTATTATGTATTGTCGGTAGTTTTGAGTTTGTAAGATAATGTAAGTGTTGTTCAAACAAGTTGTATCAGAGTGTTTAGTTTGATTTTACTGTTGCATTACCTCTTTGAGATGTTTGTGAAAACAGTCATGTCAGAGAAGAGATGGGTAGTATTTGATGATCGCCTCCTTTCTGCTTGAGTAGTATGTTGTTTTAGCATGCTTTTACAAAACTTTTAAAGTGCAGTAATACATGTTCTTATAGTCAGAAAAATAATGTTACATAATAAGGGTAACATGTTTAGTTTTTAAAATCTATTTTGTATTAAGAAAACAAAAAAACAGTCACAGCACATTTTGACCTGACTACTGATATAATCATTTTGGACTTTATTGTTTATTGCTGAACTTGTAGTAAAGCCCTGTAAGATGTATACTCGTGGATCAGTTGTGATGGTGGATGAGATGATGAACTCCAGTCCCCCTAACTACCGTTTTCCAGAAGCCGGACTCCGGCTCATGATCACAAACCATTTTGGTCCTAAAACCCGTTTACGCATGGCAAGTCGACTAATTATTCATGAGGTAGGCACCACTGGATCATTTCTAATATTCAAATATTCATATATTTCATGGTGGCAAAATAATACAAATCTAGGTGTTGACCAATTTACAGCACTTGTCAGATTTAAAATAAATTAGATTTATAGTACATATTGTGATTTACTGGTTTGTACTATTTTAAAATGTAGCACACTATTAATTGTCTTACTAGAAACCACTATAGTAATGATTTGGCAACACAACATGATGTCTCATAATGAATTCAAAATTGAAAAAATGTGTGGTTCAGTTGTGAAGCATATAGAATGGCATTACAGTTTATCCTGATGTGCTTCATTTGCTAAATTGTGTCTGGTTTTATAAAGGCCTAGCCGTAAAGTCTGTTAAATTAACAAGAAGTATTTTGTGCCAGCCTAACAAATTTAATCCAAATGCCCGTCCATGTAATTGGATGCAGTCATCCTAAAAAGACTTTAAAATAGCAAGCAACAGCTCTCCCGGTTTGAATGAATTAAAGACTTCACTGGTAATTTTCCACATGCACATTAAATTTGTAGAATTTAAATTTGTCACAGTGGATGCAAAAGAAGTAAAAAGGGCATTAAAAGACATTTCATATTCACTGAAGATTTTCCACCGGGATTTTGAAAACGTCTATTACGCTCCTTTGCCTGGTGATCCAAGCGCTTTCATTATTTCTAAGCTTTTGTATCTAAAGTTTTTCACAGTTGGACAAGTTAGCAGTTCTAGGTCGTCTTGCCACATTTAACTTCATAAAGCAATATTATTGTATGTATATATATCTTATTTATGATAAGAGTATACATACCAGATTCCATATATCATATTATTTAGAATAGATCAGATAAAGCTTATCTCTCAGAATCAAATAATATTACAAAAAAGAGAAAAAACGAAAATGTACAATAAAATGCATCAAATTTGTAGAATAAAATAAATAAAAATATAATAATTTTATATTAGTATATATAAAATTAGTGAACAAACAGATAAGTAAAATAAAGCTATAATAAAGTATTCTGAAAAGATTTTTTGGGGAAAATGTTTACAACCTGATAGATAATTTCATTAATATCTATTGTAGTATATATTGTTTATTGTAATAAATCTCTCATTTAATCAAAATTTAACTAACAGATAAGAGGAGCAAGCAGAAACACCTTGTGTTAATTTATTAACAAAACAATAGTCTGGGAACAAAGTCTGGTTTAGAAAAATGTAACCTCAACTCAAAAGCAAAACAAATAATTTTATTTATAATTGTATTTTATTATGTGCAGATTAGCTAAACCTAGCATTGAGTATAAGTGGAATCAGGGCTTACATCATGCTGTTCCAGCTACGATGATTAAAAAAACTGCTCTGTATCAAGCCAGCGAATCAAATGCCTGTGGCAGGAGTAAGAAGCTCCTTTATAAGTAGAGCAACAGAACACACTCTGATCCTCGTAAAAAGCAAAGGAGGGTTAACTTCTACCAGAGGCACTACATGAAGAGTACGAGGGTGTAGGGTAGTCAGAGTTCAACCAAATAACAAATAAAAAAATGTGCAAATCCTATATGAACAGATGAGATGTAAAATATATGAGAAAGGTAGTGGTTACAGGGGTATTAGATAGACAGGTGTGGGTTAGTAGACAGGAGAGTGAGGCAGCAAAGGTGAGGTCAACCACAAAGTAATATGTTTTAAAAGTAATTAAAATAATTTATTAACTATTGTTTTGTTCAATGTACATGTACAGTGCTATACAAAGGTTTGGGCATTCCTAATAATTTTCATGATTTTCCTTTATGAATCATTGGTTGTTCATAGGGCGGCACGGTGGCTTAGTGGTTAGCACGTTCGCCTCTCAGCACTAGGGATTCCCGTTTAGAATCCCAATCTGAGTGGAGTTTCCATGTTCTCCCCGTGTCCGCGTGGGTTTCCTCCGGGTTCTCCGTTTTCCTCCCACAGTCCAAAAACATGAATCAAGGTTAATTGAGTTCACCAAATTGTGTGTGCCCAGCGATAGATTGGCGCCCTGTCCTGGGTGTATCTGCCCAGCGCCCGAAACGTTCTCACCTGGATGGGCATGGGGAAACCACCGTGACGCTAGTAGAGGATAAAGCGGATATAATGGATGGATGGATGGATGGTTGTTCATATCAGCAATTTAATTTAAATATATCATATAGCAGACGAACACTATAAATGAAGTTTATAGGATTTTATTTTTATAATTATAATGGTTCATAATACCTTCAGCCAGAATCCAGACTCTCATTGGAAGCTACGTATAGAAAGCATTTAGAGGCTGTTATTTCTGCAACAGGAGGATCTACTGAATATTGAAGTAATTTTTCTTTTGGGGTGCCCAAATTTATGCACCTGCCTAATTTTGTTTAAATAATTTAAATAATTATTGCATACGTTCTGTAAATCCTATACACTTAATTTCACTTCTAAAATATCACTGTTTGTCTGCTATATGATATATTTAACTGAAATTGCTGATCCAATGATTCATAAAGCAGAATCAAGCAAATTATCAGGGATGCCCAAACTTTTGCATACCACTGTATATAATGTTACTAAATTGTAATGTAAAGTTCATATTAATAAGCAGGAGGTATTGCCATCGACTTCACTTTTTTTAGCAACAACGGCTAGCGCATATGTCCAATGGGGTGGACAGGACACTTGTGGCTGATGGGAAAGCAGATACAACTGAAAGCGGCAGCATTATAGAGGACAAACTCACTGATGAGGAAGATAATGAGCTTTCGTCTCCCTTTGTCATACCTGGTGAGAAAATTCTTTTTAGATTTTGGACTTCAGTCACCTTTTGCCATACAACCCGTCTTACACACTACATTAACCTTAATGTTTTAAAGGACTGTGTTTTACAAAAACATGCTGCTTGTGTGGACAGCAGCATAATTTAATAAGTGCTGATATAAGTGCAGCATAATTTAATAAGTGCTCTTTCAAGTGCTCAACAAAATGTAATTTGTTGAGTCACTGTAAGTTTATTTAAAAGACAAAAAACATCTATATAATATAGAATGGTGAACTTAATTATATTTGTTAAGTGTAATTGAAATTTATAAAAAATATTTTTGCAAAACACTTAAATCCGTTCCTCATTGTTGTACATCTGCAGTTCACTAAAGATCACATGAACAAGTTTTGTGGATACTTTACATATTTTTTCCCCTTTAATCCTGACTAATTGCCAAGTTCCTGCGAAGAGAAACATCCTATAATATAATGATGTCATCACCAAACAGGTTCATCCAAATATCTTACCAATGTTATTGGATTGTTGAAGGAAGCCCATGCTAACACAGGGAAATGTCACACAAAATGGAAGTCTGGACTTTCTTGCTGTAATAGGAAAGAACTTGATAATGCTTTAATAGGTTTTTTAGATCAACATGTGAATGTGGATCAAAACAACACTAAAATTATTTGCAGCTCATGCTTACTGTAAAATTAGAATCATGTTGTTTACTGTGAACTAAATTCTAAGCAGCATAATGAGTTGTTGTGGTATTGTGCTGTTCAATTATAGGTAGTGCCATCAACAGAATGAAGTTTATCATCTCGTGGCCTATTCTGGTGTTACTTTATTTTACTGTACCAAATTGTGCAAGACCACGGTGGGAAAATTTCTACTTGCTCTCATTTTTTCTCTCCACTTTATGGATAGCTATCTTCTCCTACTTTATGGTGTGGATGGTAAGTATGCATTTAAGTTAAAGTCAATATGAGCAATTCAGTGTATCTATATTACAGCAAGTATTTTATGTTTGTATACAAACATTTCTGAAGGGATTTTTCCTTAAGTAGAAACAATCTTCATTAGCATCTTACTGGTTAAGTGTCTCAGTATAAATTTAAATAGAGCTAGGATGAAGGCAACCATTTAAAACAGCATTAATTGGCATCAGTTTTGTGCAATTGGGAGCTAATCCATTTAATCCTTTTAGAGTGCATTTTGGTCTAATTTAGCAAATGTACTATTTTTAATACCAATATGCGGTTGGTAAGAATGTTCCTGGTGGTACAGAAAAAACCTGACACAGAACACAGAAGCACATAAGAATTTAGTTAAAGTCACAAATACAGCACCTTTTGGATAATTATGTAAAACATCATGCACCAGGTAAGATTGCATGCTATTTAGGTATCAATTAATTTATAGCTCAATTAATACTCAGCTATATCACTAATTAGGTGGATAAGGCAGTAATTTTGCTCAACTGTTATTGCATTAATAATAATAATTAGTTATTGCACCAAATGGATTTGAACTAAAGATCAAAACAATTTGATAAATAAAGATTTTAGGGTTTCAGACTTTTTTATGGGTATCTCAATCCAGATGTAATAACTAACAGGCGTGTCTTGCTGGAATTAATCTAAACATTGCACAATTCAATAGGTTTAATCTTGGGTTTAGCCTTAGGTTTTTAATGTAAAGACTCTACAGTCTTCAGTCATGGGCTTGTGATTAAGAAACCAGCCTTATGACCTGAAGGTCCCGATTTCCGGTCCCACCAGATACCATGGCTGAAGTGCCCTAGGGCAAAGCACCTGACCCCAATTGCTCCCCGGGCGGCGTATTCAAGGCAGACCACCAATCCGGGCATGTGTGCTCACTTCACTAGTGTGTGTATATATATATGTGTGTTTCATGGATGGGTTAAATGTGGAGGACAAATTCCCCTGTGTGCACAGTAGGTAAATAAATCACTTTACTTTACTTTATACTTGGGATTATTTAAAGGCGTTGCATAAACACTAGGCATCCAGGAATGTCCTGAGATAATAAGAAACCTTTGGAATCTGAGCAACAGACATTGAATAGGTCATCAAAAAACAGCTGATGACAAACTGTGGGGAGAAACAAACACAACGTTCATTAATAACACCAGCACCTTTTAAATACCAGATATGTAGGTATCAAAATTTACCAAATTGTGTTTACATATTTATATATTTGTATATAGTATACAAGTTTGATGATTTTTTGTACGCACAGATAAACCTGAAACTTGAGTTAAGCATTGTGTGCTCATGTAAAGGTGACGATTATTGGCTACACCCTGGGAATACCTGATGTTATAATGGGCATCACTTTCCTAGCAGCTGGCACCAGTGTTCCTGACTGCATTGCCAGTCTTATAGTTGCTCGACAAGGTATCATTTGTGCACTTTTTTTTTTTTTCATTTGCATTTTTTTGCACATTTACCTTTTAATCATTCTGGTATGATATAAAGTTCATACATACATATATGTATTTCTTTAGGGCTGGGGGATATGGCTGTGTCCAACACAATTGGCAGTAATGTTTTTGATATCCTGGTCGGACTTGGCGTTCCATGGGGACTGCAGACAATGGCTATCAACTATGGTTCTGAGGTAGCGTTTATATATAAATATAATAGCAACACTTTTTTTTTTTTGCTCCTTTTTTATGAGTTGAAGATCTAAGATGTTTTCTATTTAAACAGAACTAATCAAATAACTAGATTAATCTTTATGGTTGGATTTTATATCTCAGTTACACTGGTCGTTATGAGATATGGAAACATACCTCCAAAAAATAGAAAGTCCCTCTTTAATACCTTCTTTTAGTTTGAAATAATATTATTTTAAATTAAAAATAATGAGTGGCTTATAAACCAAAACATTAACATTTAGTGTTTATGGCCAGGAAAATCCATCCTATCAATTAATGAACTGATTTTACAAGTATGGGTTGCCATCAGTCTGGATTTTGCTCAGAAACTGATAAAGAAGGGTCAGCATTGTAAATATCAAGTCTTTTCCTAAACTTGATGTACCATAAAGACAAAAAACTAAACTTTAGAGAAAACTGCAAACAGAATATCATTCAAGTACATTTCTAAATTAACATAAGACAAAAAAAACATTAAATCTAATTGTTCCATTTCTTCTTTTCTGTGGTATTTGGTATTTCTATTGATTAGGTCCAAAATCATAATTGAAAGAAAAGCAACATTTATCACTTGTTAATGCTGAATACAAAATGGCTAAACAAATAACCAATTAGCCAGCTCAAACAATCTTTATTCAACTATTTTAATTCATTTTAATTGTTAAATTTAATTGTTTTCATGTTTCATTGTCATGACTTGCTTTTAGAAATACACACGTTTCTGACTATGGCATGGTTTGTCTGGTTACAGGTGAAAATTAACAGTAGAGGTCTGGTTTATTCTGTGGTGCTTCTTCTTGGCTCGGTGACTTTAACTGTAAGTAATGGAGACAATAGTCTAACACACATTAACTTATTTTACACATTAAGGACTTAGTAACCCATAAATAATGAGTAATCTGGATGGTTTGAATCTCAATCATATCCTACATTACATTAAAAAATCTGTATTCTCCCTTTCTTAAACTTTTATTCCTCTGGGGAAAAACTTGGGGAAATTATGGTTTGTTAAAACCCTGTTTTAAGTAACTTTCTTTTCTCCTACTCCAAGGTAGGCATTTCTGATGCAAGTATAAAGCAGTCAGACATTCATATAATGCTTCTTATTGCTGCTTATCCTTGTCATAGGGAAGGCTGAAGTTCTTATAAGGTGAAGGTGAAATAAAAAAAAAACAGGGTAGGTCATCAGTCCATCACAGGACATTTAACCCAGGACCATATTGCTGTGAGGCCAGCATACTTTCCACTGCACAACCAGCTGCTGGTCCTAAAAGGCTCAATATTCATATATCCATCTCCAGCCTAAAGTAAAAAAAAAAAAACCCCACAGATTAATGTAATGACACTGATGTCAAGGTTTTGTTAATGTATAACAGACAAGGATTTCAAAAAACATGCTATTCAAAGGCAGCATATAAATAAAATCTGGCTAGGGACTTATTTTATGGACCAGATTAAAAAAGTAATACCCATGACCCAAAATACCCCAGAATAACAACAGATCAATGCTTGCCAATATGCCAACAGCAGCAGTAATACAACATTTTAAGAAAAAAAAAAAAAAAAGTAAGATTTGAAAAAAAAAAAGCGCAGAAACTCAGATTTGAGTGACTTCAGCATAATGGTGTGACCATATCCTTAACAAATAGTATTTTGATTCTAATAGAAGTACTGAATTTATATTACCTTAAATACCAAACTTAATGTTAATGATGATAATAATAACAATAATAATAATAATAATAATAATAATAATAATAATAATAATGAGTCTTTATTTGAATGAATGCTGATATCACATTTGTAGTTCTACTAATGTTTGTCAAATGTTTGTAAATATATTCTTTGAAAATACAATGTGCTTGATGAATAATTGATTGGTTCGTTGATTACTCTGTCCCAAACAATATCATTTGTCTGGTTTAAACCCTTTTTCTTGTATAGGTCCTGGGAATCCATGTCAACAGGTGGAAGCTTGACTTCAAGCTCGGTGTTTATGTGTTCCTGCTGTACACCATCTTTCTCTGCTTCTCCATCTTGATTGAATACAATATATTCACATTTGTCAATCTGCCCATGTGCATAGAGGCCTGAATCTGTTCGTTTTTAAATTATTTTCAAGCTGGACTTACAGTCCACATTTATTGTGGCAGAAGATTACCACTTTCCACAGCTTGTCTGTTCTGTGGTAGAAAAGCTAATGGAAACTACATTTCTCAAAAGCCAGATTATTATTGGGTACAAGGATAAGTTCTTTTACATAACAGTGAAAAAAACTTTTGCAGAAAATTAGACCACTCAATTTGATTGCTGTCTTTTACTAAAAAGCCCTCTTCTTCAAATTATAATCTTGTCATCATCACACCATTTCATCACAGTCAAGTTTCAGATCTTTTAGTGTCTATTAATAGCTGTGTATTCATGTTATCACCCAAATACCAATAATATACAAGAATGAATAAGTCCTCTAAAGCAATTTTGCCATTCTGACAAATCTGCACTACATATCTACATGTAAAACCTCAATGCCCTGAACTATAGGCTAAAAAAAAGAAGAAACAGCATTTGCTTTGGTCTGACAGAGCATGAGCCTTCTGTTACAGTTACAGTACAGCTCTGATAGCAGTAACACCATTAATCCATTAATTCATTCTGTAAATACGTCCTTTGCTTCGTAGTCCTGCACATCAAACCTGAGAACTGTATTCGGTTTTTCTGTCTTGCATTGTCAGGCAAACACACTGTGATTTCTCCTGAATGCCTGCCATGCTATTTTCTTCTAAAACTGACTTTGTGTAGGTCATCACTGCCCCCTTGTGACTTAGAAGACATCTCCAGTGAATGGCTAATGATAAAAGTTAACTGGTACACTGATATAAATGTTGACAAACTTGTCACACAAACAGATTTCAAAATTATAAATGTCTTCATATTTGTTGTTTATATGTAAATATAAAATCAGAGATGCCATCACAGTCTGTCAGGGGGACTAGAATTTTGTAGATTCTCCATAGGCTGGTCTAGGTCTTTCTGTTTCTGTGCCTGTGTTGCATGATTTGATTCAACAGGGCTGAAGATCAGTGTTATCCTCTGGCAGCTAAGTTCCTACACCCTGTACCAAAAAGCTCAGGAGTTTATATCCTAAGTTTAAGGATGAGGCATTTGTGTAAGCTCCTAGTTTGAGATGGTGTTACTTATTGTTAATTGCTGTTGTCCATGTGGAAAGACATTGTGTGCGGTATATGAAATATATATGCAAACTTAATAGAAGTAAAAGTCTAAATGGTTAGGTATTATACAGGCACCATTGTGAATGTTGCAAAACTCACCCATAAAGTAATGTGTTAAGCATGGAAAACTTTACCACCGGTACCCTATTATTACTTGCTAGAATTGCAAAAAGTGATTAGTGTGGTGATGTGATGTGAGTTCCACTTTTTGTACTTATGTGATACTTTAGAGTATTTTAAATAAGCTTTGATCATGGATCTGTGTTTAATAGTTGGTTTCACATGTTTTAAGGCCAATTGAATGTTGCTGGAGGCAATGACATGTTTTCTTTTACCACAAGCTCAAGAGAATTCAGGATTTACTTTAAAAAAAAATTTTCTTTTCTTTTTTTTGCATTTTTGTGCTCTTTTTATATACAGGACACAAAAATTAGTAATGTTCTTCCAGTTTTGTTGTTGACACAAGAAATGATTTTAGTGGGCTCAAGCATGCATTTATCAGATGCGTCATTTCAAAATTATTGTGAAAAGCCTATTTTTATTATCTTGCTATTTTCTTTATCTATTTCGAAGTCAGACAGTCCATCTGGTTCCAAGTACATTTCTGGTTAGAAATATTAATATTTTTGTCCTTAAATGTACTTTAGAAACTGCACTTTCTCCTAGCAACCAGGTTATTGTTTTATTCCCTTGGTGTAAAGGAGCCCTTAAATGGAGCGTTTAAAAAGTCCAGTATGCACAATACCCACTGTATATACCTCTTCAAAAGAGACACAGGTTAACAAAGCTGTGATCTAGATTTATATTTTTTGCATGAAGGCACATTTAGTAGACCTCACATTTGCACACACTCGCATGCATACATGCACAACACACTGACAGTTCTCTGATCTAATTTCAGTGTGGCTCTAACCTGCTGCACTTTTGGGGTAACTGGAAGCAAACCCTTCTCTTTCAAGCTGCTGATGATTGAGAGAAAAGAATTGTAATGACTTTGATTTAACTTGAATGTATCACGTCTTGTTATTAATAGATGTGAAGACAGTGAAGCAATAATCTATGAAAATACAGTACTATCTGAATCACAAGAAAATTATTTAAAGCTTACAAATTTTACACTTTCTAAGCATTTGGTGCTTTGCACTGTGTTCATTCAATGTCTATGTTTATGTTTAATCCCAGTAATTTTGTAACGGTGTATGTGAACAGAAAACACAAATGTCTGGAATTTAACAGAACTGTATAGATTACTAAAATGTTACCAATTTTATGGCTGTTAAAAAAGGAATGTTATTGTCTTTTACCCTCATGGCTGTCTTGCCTTTTCAAGTTTCATTAGAGATAAAAGGTCAGTACAGTTGAATTAAAACAAAAAGCAAAAATACTTACAAATCAGCTTTACATTATGTATGGCTATGAGGCAAACCATGCCTGAGTATTTTTCCCATTAACAGGCTCAACATTTCTAAATCAAGTCAGGGTTCTGACATGACCACTTAAAGCTGCTTATTAGATTCATTGTCATGCTGAAAGGTCAACCTACTGTCCATTACCACCTGTTAAGCTGTAGATATCACCTGTCCATATTTAGAGATCTGGTAGCATCAGTATTTATATCAACCCTGATTACATCCCATAACATGATGCTGCAATGACTGTGCTTCACTGCAGTTATGGTGTAATGTTTTTGGTTTTCACAAAACATACCACACGGTTCAAAAAACTTTAATCTTGGTTTATTTGACTGTAAAAACTATTTCAAAACCAGTGATGTCAGGTGTGGAGCAATTAGCCTGGTGCCTGGGGGGTTGGTTATTTTCACTGTGGTGATGAAGGTTAGAATATGTAAATACAAGTGAAAAGAACTACTTCATCATTATTTTTATGGTATAATATGAAAAAGGTTATGGATTTTGATAGATCACTGTATACAGAGCAATAGTTTGCTAGGTACAGCACAAGTAGAATCGATTCAGTTACAGTTTCAACTGTTTTAAGCACAGCAATCAAAACTATTTAATGTAAATGATTGTTAAGAAAGCTGCCTAAATGTTCTGAGATATAATCCAAACACTGGAGCATTTTGAACAAGCAGGCATATAAATGATATGGTGTAGAATAATCACTCAAGGATTCAATATGTATTTTGGGATATTGTAACTAGTTATGTACTCATTAATTAGTTATATACAGTATGTATTTTTAAAAAAAAAGCCAAATCCAAAAATGCTAAATATTCAGCTTTTATTGGCCCATAAACAAATCACTGGTTGATGATTTAACAAGATTAAATAAGAAAGTGAATGAAGCAACTTGTTGAACAGCATTTTCTTATTTTTTCCCCCAAAACATGAACCGTTAGACAATTTAACATTGAAGGGACTCAAACCCAGAAGTAAATTAAATAAAAAAACTAGAAACTTCAGAACACAGAGGTGTTGAGTCCAGTTTTATATGAAGCTTTTAAATTATTTCATGATTTTTTTTCTTTGTATGCAAGAGGACTATAAATAAAGTTCCCTGTTTAGAGCTTTCCACTTCACAGTTTGCAGAAGTGAGGGGTACACTTTTCCAATATTTGCACTAAATATTGATTTCCAGGACTGAATGCTAAATATTTTTCAATTTAGGGTTTGGCACATTTTATTTTATTTCATTTTATTTTTTACAAAATTGTAGATTTTTACTGCTATTTCAAACTTTTAGACCTACAAAGTAAAGAAAAGGATTTAGTGGTTTAGTAGATAAATCCTGTAACAAATTTCGGACGACTGTTTAAACAGGTACGATGTGATCTCTCTCAACTCCTTTTTGTTGTGAGTGTGGCATACAATAAAGGCTGTAATTTCCACAATGGCTCTTGTGTGTTACTACAACACATCACAATAAAAAATATGGAATGTTTATGTCCATCTACAGGTTGGTGAGTTCATTATCTTCTGCTTAATCCTCTAGGGTCGCGAGGGGATGGTGGGGAATCCACATGCCCATCCAGGGGAGAATGTTTTAGGCGCTGGGCAGATACACCCAGGACAGGGCGCCCACTCACACACACACACCCTATGGGGCAATTTAGAGCGTTGTATTTTCCTTGACCCATGTTTTTGGACTGTGGGAGGAAACCGGAGAAAACCCACGTGGACACGGGGAGAACATTGAAACTCCACCCAGATTGGGATTGAAACCTGGATCCCCAGCGTTCAGTTCGTTGATAAAAGAGAAACCAAACACATAATCTCAGGTGGAGAATCAATTTTTTTGTTAATGTAAAATGTAACTTTGTGGAAGTATGTTAGAGCATTTAGGTTATACTTTTAACTTGATATAGGGAGATATATTCAGCTACCTTTGGCAGTGTTTCTTTGGCACACATCATAACCGGCCACAGATGACATCTGTTCCTGTAGTGGACATCCAGCTACATACTCTGACACAAACTGTGATCAATCACACTGCAGTAGGAAGCAGAAGGAGACTTCCATTGAAGTTAAACACATTACTAAACTGAACCATTACCAGAAGCAGAACAAGATACATGAAATAAGGTGTTCTGCTCTTCTGAACTCCACAAATAAAATGCAAAATAAAACTTCGTAAATAAATAGGAATTGCAAATTTTCAGTCTGGCACCAGGTCATAAATTAATGGGACATCCATTTGCTGTTGCATCATCAGCTTTTTTTTTTTTTTTTTTTTTTTTTTACTAGTATCCTCTATTTTTATTCAGTTAATTAAATATTTGGGAATCCTAAAAGTATGACTTTCATGTGCAAAACAATTATTTGATATGTGCATCTTACAAGGCCAGGTGTCTGCAGAGAACGTCATCAGATCATCTTTCAACACATTATTATTTATTATTAGAATATTTCTCTTGGCATCTAATGAAACTTGCAGTTGGATTGTGAATCCATCCACCAATCTGGTTAAAGTGCTGTGTGCAGAAACTCATCTCTGAATAGATACTGCAGACTTGATTAACAGCCGGTCTGCCCAAATTTAATTACCCTGCACCTGTTATTTACACATACTTCAAAACACTGCACATTCTCTCTCTCTCTCTCTCTCTCTCTCTCTCTCTCTCTCTCTCTCTCTCTCACACACACACACACACACCCTTTAGGGGGAAGCTCCACCGCTTTAAATAAAAACATTGGTTACTTGAAATTAAAAGACAGAAAGGTTACAAAGTATTATATACATAATTCAGGATACTGTCATGTGAGTGTTAAGTATAAAACAAATAAAACTTGCTGTTATTCATCTCAAGTTTCTTATTTTGGGGATAAAATACTGATGCACAGTTTCTTTTCTTTAGCACATAACTGTCTTTCTGTAAGTTTCGATAACAGCTATGTTTTCTGCTTTACAATATGTCCTTTAGTAACCTAATCAGTTCTGAAGCACTGAAATGCCTATCCAATCCAGTACAAAACATCTGTGTTCAGCAATTTATTCACTCCACTCATATATATATATATATATATATATATATGAATTGAGTGAGTTGTCTTGCCATCACAATTTAGTCAACGTCAAACTCCAAAAAGCCTCCAAAACAGCAGTTCAGTCTAAGTCTGCAGTGGTAAGTTAAAAGTGGTCCAAAAATAAGAACAGGGCAGTCAGAGCTCATTGATGCATCTTGGAAAATCAAGACAAATAAAAGGGTGCAACACAATATTAGGAAGGTGGTCAAAATGTTATGCTTTCCCCTTCAATCATTACTTGGCAGCACTAAGCATACATCAAGAACTTTGTAGCGAGCTGCTTTGAATTCTTACATGGGTTAATTTTCATCTGTTCTTTTTTGAGAAAGATTTTCATTTAGAGATCGTTTTCATTATTCTCTTTCAGTGGCCATTCTCTTTGTATCTTTAATTCTTTTTTTTCTACAGATGGTGTGCTGTCTGCTTTCAGATTTTGTAGCTATGTAAGTGAATCCATTATTCTCTCTACGAGTGAAATGATTGCCATGCCACTGGCAGCAACACAAGTCCAAAGCATGATTGATTTACTACTCTACACAGTTGGAGGGATTTTCATAACATACTGCAGTCTGTAAACATCTAATTTCTGCCAAAACATTTTATTTTAAATTGGTCATACTATAGAATGGATTTTGCAGAATGCATCAGGATTGTTTAGTATTTCATTTGCAAACTGCAGATGCTAAATTGTGGGAAGAAAACTAGTAAGTTTTTTTTTTTGCAAATGTTACTGTACAGTAAACTATTGCACTGCCACTGTTCAATCTGTCTGTGGGTGTTGTGCATTTGATTTGCAATTGCTTAGCAACAGTGTAAGTAGTTCTTGGTTTTCCAGATCTCAAACTGCCCTCCACCATCCCAGTAAACTACCCCGTTATTAACTAATCACATTACAAATTTAAGAAGTGGCTGTGCATTCATCAACATCTGTAAAAATGCTTTTATTTATTACTTGACAGAACATATTTTCACTCATTGCTCCATTGTGCTCATCAGAATTCCAACTGATGCTTGACATTATGTTTGGTGATGTAAGGACTGCTTGCACCATGTTGGCAATGATAACCCATTCCATGAAACCGCACACAGTTTTTGTAATTACTTGAATGCCAGAGGAGATTTGAGATTTGAGTCAGTGGAGCTTTGGTAACTTTCTCTGTAACTATTTTACTATGTGGTCTACCATTTCATGCTTTGATTCCTAAATGATGACACTCTTTAATAATACAATTCACTATTATTCATGGAATATCTGGACAGGCACAACAGTGGCATCCTATTACAGTAATGCATTCAAAGTCTGAAAGCTCTTTAAAATGTATATTTTCCCCCAAATCTGTTTTGGCAGACTGCATGGTTAGGTTCTTGATTTTATATGTGGCATTGGAACTAATTATAAGACTTTAATAAGAGGTACATAGAGTATTTTAATTATTGTTCTGCAGATATCTTAATAAATGTTTGGAAGGTTTTTAGTGGGAGAGGTAAATTCGACTGATTACATATTATATTACATGTCCTATAAATTTTTCACAGCATTTGTTGACTTTATCAATATGGTGAGTTTAATAAATATATTTGGGTAAATAGGGCCTGCAAAATGTTTTTCTGATAAAAATGGTTGCTTTTATAAATTATTTATCATTATTAAAGTAAAGCTGAAGAAAGGTTCCGCCTTTACAATCAGGGTAAAGTATTTGTGCAACAGCTTGAAAGAATTGCATTAGCTATTATTTAAAATCTGTTTATACATTGAAACCATAATTGATCATCAATATGTGATTTTATACTTAAATCTGATAGTTTGTTCCTTTATCATTAATTACACTTTAGTTTAGAATGTGGAAATAGCAAAATGTAATAAACTTCCCTATTCTAGTTACATACCTTTATTGTACAGCTTGGGTTTGACCATGTGGAGGCAATATACCACCATGACTAGTAACAAGCATATATATATATATATATATATATATATATATATATATATATATATATATATATATATATATATATATATATATATATATATATATATATATATATATATATATATATATATATATATATATATATATATATATATATATATATATATATATATATATATATATATATATATATATATATATATATATATATATATATATATATATATATATATATATATATATATATATATATATATATATATATATATATATATATATATATATATATATATATATATATATATATATATATATAAAAAATCATGTAAAACATTAGCAGTCAGTCAAAATGAAATTCAACCACCTCTGAGTTGGTCCTACAGTTCAGCTTTTTTGTTGTCCGAGAGACTTCTGTAAACCAGGTGCACAAATAAAAACTGAAATTAAAAGACTAAAAAGTGAGTGGAGGCAGCGTGATTATGTGTATGTGTGTAAGATTGATATGTATGTGAGTAAAAGCAGGGAAGAGAGCTTGCCATAAAACAAGGTTGTGTATGTGTGTGTGTGTGTGTGTGTTATGACTATGAAACCCAGTTAACACCGACTGATTAGAAAGAGTGTATGTAGGAGGACTGATATGTCGACAGCTGGGGTGGCTGTAATATATGTTAGGATGTGATAAGATTAACAAAAGTGTAGAAAGATTTCAGATGTAATGAAACTTTAAAAAAGGCATAAGTAGGTTATTTTTAACTTGCAACAATAAGAATAAAATAATAAGAAGGTGAGTTTCCTCTGGGTTCTCCAGTTTCCTCCAACAGTTCAAAAACATGGATCAAGGTAAATTAAAATTGCCCCATATTGTGTTTGTGTGTTTGTTAGTGTGTGTTGGCAACCTGTCCATTTAGGCTTTAAACGCAGTCAATCAGAGGTTAAATATAGCCTCAACAAGAATAGAATTGCATAAGTAAATCTGAAAAACAAAGACAAAATAGATGAATAGATAAGAAAATAAAGTGTAGATACCCCGAAAAGGTATTTAAGTAGAATTATAAAGGACTTAGTTATTTACTTTTGTTTCCACATTCTCTTCACCTGAAGCATTTCATTTTTGGCTGCGATTTTGGTGATTGATGATTGGTCAAAGTAATACATAAAGTCCTTTCTGGCACAGCCTCAAATCCAATGATTTCCATGGGGGCCACTTTTTCACAATTTGTAATTGAAAAATCTTGGAATTGTCATCCTGTAATGTGTCATTCGGTGCCAATAGGGAAGGAAAATGTGTTTCTATCATGAACCAACAGTTCTCTTTTATCTAGCTCAGGCTTTTCAAACCTTTTAGAGCCACAGCACATAAACCCCATCAACATTAAGAAAACAAGACGCGCCACTGTACAAAAAACGTCGTAAAAGATTTATAAAAATATATTGAAAACTTGGTCTAAACATACCTAATTGGTGTGAATCGTGGGCTTGTTTAGTTGAACACAAAGCTACAATTCTAGAAGGAATTGAAGAAAGAATTTTCTTAGCAATGATCCATCTTATTCTGTTTTATTGGCTGTTTAACTCACTGAGACAATAAGAAGAGGTTGTACTGTTCTCTAGTGGAAAAGAATGTAATTGTTCTAGATGTCACATTGGCCAATTTGATACACCAATCAGGGGAAATTAGATAACCTGATGATTTTTCACTGCACATTTACCTGTTGTGGCACAGTGGTTGGAAAATACTGATCTAGTTTATGGTTGGTCTGCATGCTAGTGGGCAGACGTTTACATACAATTGGGTGTTGCTTATTACTTACTACAATCAAAACCAAAGCAGGAGGATGACATTAAATAGACTAACTGCATTTTTTGGATATGACACATTTCTGCATTAAAACAGCATGGCATGTACATTTCTGCCCTTACTGTTGACAATATGTCCAACATATTGTTTTTTGCTGAATTTATTGATGAAGTGATAGGGAGTGGTAGCTCAGTGTTTAGGGCATTGGACTATCAATCTGAAGGTTGTGGGTTTAAATCCCAGGTCCACTGAAGTTCTTAAGCAAGGCCCTTAACCCTCATTGCTCCAGGGATGTTGTGATTAACCCTGTGATTACCTTGTAAGTCGCGTTGGATAAAAGCGTCTGCTAAATGACCAAATGTAATATAAATGTAAATGTATTTTGCCAACTGTGCTTACACACAAAGGAATTTCTCCTCCAAATTCAACCCATCCGTGCAGTGACACACACAGACAGACACACAGGTGAGGTAAGCACACAAGCCCGGGAGCGGTGGGCAGCCTTGTATACAGCACCCGGGGGCAGTTGGAGTTAGGTGCCTTGCACAAGGGCACTTCAGCCATAGTACTTGGCAGGACCAGAAACTGAACGTGGGATGAGATCAAAATGAAATTTTTTAATTATTTTTCATTATTTATTTATTTTTTTTATTTCCACTTTGCATGGCATCTGTGAAATTTAATAAGAGTTTAAGTTTCCATAACTTTCCAGCTGAGAGGATCTTCAGGGTTAATAAACATCCATCAAGTATGTATGATTATATGATTTCTGAACTAAACATCTCATACCAGACCAATAAAACGAAGCAAAAACCACAAAAGGTCAGAGAAGATAAAGGTAAAAAAAAAGTGCAGTGCTATTGATTCATGAATGGAATTGCTTACAGCACTCAGCCACTGTGACCTAGTGTGTGGCTGAGGAGTTAAGAGTATTGGCTGAAAAATTCTCCCTGGACTATCCATGAACAGATCACAATTACTGAGCCTTTGTTGAGCTGTCATCTCTTGACATGGCTTGGGTGGAAAATATAGATTGTTCCATGAGCTAAGAAATCCAATACAGAAATTATGTGTCCAGAAACATGTCAACTACACTGATATTTAGGCTTCAACAAGGGCTTTTGACTTTACACTAGGTAACCTGTGTTGAGCACCATAATAGATGAAATGCACTGACACTATGTTAAACAATTTGCCATACTATAGACAAAGTTGTGCAAAGACTTCACTAGAAGCCATTCTGAAGTATGCAACAGTATGATGTGGAGCATCAAAGGTCAGGTTGTTGCTGCAATCTTAATAAGTATATAAGCATAATGCATAAGCATAATGCTTTACCAGTTACTGTATACTACATCAAAGACTTTTAGTAATCAATTTTGGAAGTAGACTAAGAGGTAACAACATTCCACACATTTAGAGGTAGAAATGACTGGTTAATTTTACTGTAATTTCGGAAAATATTGCTCGCTTGCTGCCTACTACCTACCACACAGTATATAAAGGCATCCATCCACCCACCCACCCACCCACCCATCCATCCATCCATCCATCCATCCAGAGAGCGAGATATATACATTTATCTTCAAATATTGCTTTTAAATTAAAAATTGTCTATTTCAGAGGAATTAATTTAAAATAAAATACAGCACAAAGATCGGATTATATTATAGCTGTAGCTTTAATATGGATTATTCTTTTGTTATACTCATTTAAGATGCAATGAAATTTCGTTTAGCGTCTCTTCTATACAAAAATCTAATAATAATTATGCCATGAAGAATTAAGGCAGTTCTTAAAGCAAAGGGTGGTCCAACCTTTTACAAGTTAGTTGTACCTAATTAAGTGGCCGGTGAGTGTGTGGGTCCCTACTGCTCATTAAGTTAGCACTTTAATTGGACTGGGAGAAGTACGTATTCCCCAGGTATGGGGATGCCACAGTTGGATGATGAAGGCCACAGTTCTGGGAATGTTCCTGTGAGGCACCTGGTGTTTTACTGACATGATGCCATCTGGCCAAATGGAAGTGGAAGTGATTTGTGGTGTGTATTGTCTTTGATGATACTCCTAAAATCTTATTAAGTCATAAATAGTGTTTATGCTTGGTATTCCTATTCATTAAATGCACATTGCTGATTATATCACATGATGTTGATTATTTTAGATCTAGTAAAAGATAAGTGAAGCAAAACACATTACAAATTATTGACAGATTAAAAAATGCTTTACAAAAATGTATATACATGTATATACTGTTTATAGCAGGAACGTACACAGTCAGCTCATCTGAGAAAAAAAAAATTAACCAAACTCAATGCAAAATAATTAGCAAAATATTGAAATATTAAAACATATATATGGTAATGTATTTTGTTAATTTTAATATAGTTTGGGCACAGTCTTCAGTTGATCCACTTTGATCCACATTTAATCAAAACTGTTTGAAAAGCAAGTACTATCACTTAGTATAGGAAATCTATTAGAAAGAAAATAACAAGGTGTTAATGAATGGTTTTCTACCAAACGGAAGTTTAATTTGCATCCTAAAAATAGATAATCCATTTCTAATCCTCCAATTAATGCCTGGAAACTCATCTTTAGTGGATTAACTGTCCAGATCTTTTTGTCTATCAGGCCTTACTGCTATTCTTTGTCTTGCTTTAAAAAAAATTTAGCTATTAAAAATGCCAAACTGAACAGAATAAAACATTAAATGAACAATAGAATGATTGTTAATTAAATTAGTGTTTAGACAATATACCTCTTAAGTAACATCATTTTGTATCCAACAGAGGGTCAAATAATACATTTTGTCTCAATGTGTATAGTGTAGGGTGGATAAATACTGTGGGTCAGTTCAGTTCATATATATTTTTAAAAAAAAATCCTCTCAAAACTACACACATGCATACACAATTACACACGTTTGCATCACAAAGGAGTGTGAAAACACCCCAAACATCAAAAAGGCATTCTAATTCATTTTAAATTCACACTAAGGGATTTTTATGCCAACCAACCTGCAATGATTTGTGAACTGTTCAGAATTGTCTATATTTCAGATTAAATCAAACAAATTAGACAAAATTAGTAGCAATTGAGGTTGAAATTAGAGACAGGTGTTTTATGATAATTAGGTGTGAGAGAGTGGTCTGTTTTAAAGTACAGTGATCTATCAAAGTCTGGTATTAACAACACATTTATGAATTTTATTATCATATGATCAAAGAAGGTTTCTGATGTTAGACAACAAGGGTCTGCCAGAGCACTGAAAGTTTAGACTCCACCAATTCACCGTTAGTCTATTATACTGCCTCTGGAGTGAAGGATCACACCAATGTCAATGTGTATTAAAGACTGTGAGTTTAGAAAATAATGCAAGATCATTTCTAAGAAACTACTGGGCTTTCTCACATTGGCTAATGATAATGTTCATGACTCCAGAACAACACAGAACCATAATGGCACATCGCGCGTTTGTCTGCAGTTTGTTAAAAACCATGAGGACAAGCAAGAAGAATATTGGAACAATATTTTGTGGACAGATGTGACCAAAACTGATTTATTTTGTTTATATTAGTATTTAAACAATATAATTAGAAAATATGTATTTTTAGAGAAAACTACATGCTTCTGTCACATGTTGGGACACAAAAAAGAAGTGGAAACAGGATTTTCAAGCATCAAACACAGATTAAACATAAAGTTTAGCAGAAGGCTGGCATGTGGGACTGCAGACCAGAGATGACACACTTTTTTGATGTCTTTTCATGTCATCGTCCCACACTGCAACTGAGCATCCCTCTTCTATTCTCTTTGTCTTGACTCTCTTTAAAGCCACACAGAAAATAAACGCAATCACCCCCAAGGTGGAACCATCACCTCACCTGATTTCCTGGCTTTACCTTTCATTTATAAATCAGTTCTTGATCGCAGGGCCGGGTCACATCTCTTCCCTTCCAGGTTCAGATGAAAATCCCCTCACAGGAAAAGGGAATTTCCTGAAGCAGAGTGCGACCGCAGGTCAGGCTTGAAGGCTTCCCAAAACTGCAACACTAACCTGTAAAATATGAAACAAGAGACCAAAGAACAAAGCATCGGACCACTGTAGACATGAGCATTCACCTGTGTAGGGCTCTACATTCACAGTTCCCTCCACTGGTTGGGTTTTGTTGCTAACCTTTGAGTGTATGCAGGTGACTTTCCAATTCAGTTTCACACACAAATTCAGGCCAACAATGCACAAAACCAACAGAACCATTTTAGACTTTCAGGCACAGTGGGCTTCAACTACCTCACCCCCCCCCCCACCCAGCCAATTGGCTCCTCCGATCAGCAGATAATAAAGGTATTCTTCAACATTCTCCTTTTATTAAACACATTGTGTTTAAAGAGTCCAAAGCATCACCCATGGGGTGCCCATTACGTCAATTCCTTTATGTCTCCCACCACTCTGCTAACCCTGAAGTAAGTCAGTACGTCCGGGTTCATCAAAGTCTGACTAATGCTTGCTTTGTTACTTAATGCAGTCAAGTAGGTTAAAGTTTGTTTGAGGGCAGTTTGTAATGTGGCAACACTTTGAACTAACAAGCCAACATTCAATGCCAGATGTTGGATCTGGTAGAACCCTGAAAGCATTGCAACACAACCATGTCAGCCTCGTCTCCACACTTGTGTCTTCAATGCGGGCCAGTCCCACCTGCAACAGACAAGACACCTCACATGCACACACAAACAAGGTGGCGTAGTACACACGAGGGAACAAGGAAAGAAAATGCTCCGAACCCAATGGGTCTTCTGCTCTCCAGTGTATAGTCACCTACATGTCCTGTCTTGATCGCTGCGTTTTTCCTGGATGCTTTTCCTTCGCCAATCATCCTGGTTTTCTGTGGACAGCATGCAGGAGCGGCAGAAAAAAAATCTTCAACTAATGTAAGAACAATCTCTTGCTTGCTATAGTGTTAAACTATAAATGTATAAACAGGAATTACCCTAATCCTGGTGGACTAAATAAAACAGTAATTGTGATAATCTGTTGATATTTATAGTGGTCTGGGGCCTAACTAGTTGCTTTTAATTCTTTGTTTTTAAAATAATGTTGGGTCTCTAAGGTAAACCCGAAGTACATACTTTCTGTCTGAATCTTTAATGTTGTGCTACGCTGTGTATGCTGGGCACACACTCACACACACACAGACACGCACACAAACACACTCCACATGGGGCAATTTGGAGAACTCAATTGATTTGATTCATGTTTTTTGGACTGTGGGAGGAAACCGGAGAACGCGGAGGAAACCCATGCGGACACGGAAAGAACATGGAAACTCCATCCAGATGGGGATTCGAACCGGGAATCCCTAGCGCTGAGAGGCGAACGTGCTAACCACTAAGCCACCCTGCCTTTTGACATGAAATTTTAAAATAAAACTGAGTCATTCAACCAGTAAACCTTGAAAGCACTTGCATTTCTGCTGTACACTGGTTTTAAATAAGGGAAAAGACAGACCCCTCATTCAAGTTTCACTTCTTCTAATTTTCTTAGTTACTTCATGCTTAACCAGGTCTTCTGTGTTCTTACAGGTTTAATAATGTACTAAAACACTACATACATTTACAGAAGTTTCAGTGAATAATAATGTGCCTTTATCAGGATTTTATAACTAGTAATATGTAAGTTTGATCTAAGCTATTTTTATTGGACAACCTCACAAGTTAACAATTATGAAATAACTTGTTTTGGCAAGTATAAGTTCCACTGTTGAAAACACAAGTCGGAATTTGTCATTCACTCCATCAAGTAAATTATTCAGCTCATCATTCAAACAGTCAACATTGGAATTTAAAGAATCAGTTATTCTGTGCATTTCAAGGAAGTTTCTGTTTCTACTTAACTCATTCCATTGCTTACTGATTTATGTTTAGAATTAATTTACCTGCTTGTTAGTTTGATTACTTAAAATATCTTTGGGAAAATTAAAAAAATAAATACAGAAATGTTGGGATACTTACTATAGATAAAAATGCAAAGAATTAAATTAGTTTATTCACCATTTAACCTTTATTAAATGGGAGGCATGACAGTGGCTTAGTGACTAGCTTGTCCTCCTCTCAGCACTGGGGATACAGGTTGAAATCCCGATCTGGGAGGAGCTTTCATGTTCTCTGTGTATTCACATGGTTTCTCTATACACTCAAAGCATTTTTACGATTTACTAAGCTAATGAGCAGTTTAGCCTGTATTTATTTGTGTTAATTTGATTTTATTGTAAAAAAAAGTACACAAAAAAGGGTGGTTAATACTGCAACTCTGTCTGTGTGAGTAGCTGTGCAAAGGGTAAAAAGTCATGTGTGTACAACAGTGGCTTATAAGTAAGGCTAAAAGTCTTTATGGATATATATCAACACAGGCATTTTTGTTTGTGGTTGTCCACTTACCACTTCAAAACACAGCACAGATAAATATAAACACCATGTTCTTACCAGGCTAACCCCACATTCACTTCATTCTTTGAGTTTTCAGTGTAAAGTTCTACTCTACAGTCTGTTCACTTTTTTTTTTTTTTTATTTTTATTACAGGCTGTCATGGTTAAAAATAATTAAATCTATTTTTATTAAAGCACAGCTAATAATAAATTAATTACTGTAGTGAACATATTTATGTTTAGTCAAATATAACAAAAAAGGCCCTTTGTTTTTCAGTTAACAAGGACAAGCAGCAACCTTATGAAGCAAACCCGTATTGACGTCCTACTCTGTCTGAATGCTCAATGCAGAATAAACTGTATAAAGCTTATTAATATATAGTTTTTATTAATCTCTATAATATCATAAAATCAATATATGGGGATTCCCGGTTCGAATCACCATCTGGGTGGAGTTTCCATGTTTTCCCCCGTGTCTGTGTGGGTTTCCTCCAGGTTCTCCGGTTTCCTCCCACAGTCCAAAAACATGGATCAAGTCAATTGAGTTCTCCAAATTGCCCCATATAGAGTGTGTATGTGTGTGTGTTTGGGTGAGTGTGTGCCCAGCGATAGATTGGCACCCTGTCCTGGGTGTATCTGCCCAGCGCCCAAAATGTTCTCCCCTGGATGGGCATGGAGAACCCCGACCCTAATATAGGATAAAGCGGAAGATAATGGATAGGATGGATATAATATATATATATATATATATACACTGTATATATGCTTAATTCATATATAGTTTGTATCGTATATAGTTTGAGTAATCGCTCATAAAGTCAATGGAGGTAGATAGCTTGCTGACAGTTACTGTAAGCTGTAACGTCATTAACCATTAACCAGACAACTTCCTCATGTTCTCGAAATGTCTTAAAATTAAAACACACGTTAAAGACTAGCTTCCTTTGAGGTTATTAAAATGCCACAACTCTCCTATTGAACATTTTTGTTTTCTTTAAAACTGAACTTCTGCCATCTTTGCTATTAAAGTAAAATATTTACATGTTAAGAATGTTTCCAACATAAATCAAGGGTGCACCCCATTAATCTTTCATACATATGACATTATGCATTCTTTTAGTATTAACTAAATAAACAAGACTATCCTCCTACAGGTTGTCCTGATCTGCTTCACTATCAGTCCAGTTCAAAAACTGTTAAAAAAAAAGTACTTAATTTATGGTTATGGAACTTTCACCATTAAGTGTTTGGTAGAGGGTAATTCTCGTGTACTTTTAATATTAGTTAAGTTTCCTTAAGTAACCATTAGTTCTGTAAATAATGTCTTGTGAAATCTGTCACCTGTTGAAGAGACTCCACTTTTGACTCATGTTTGATGCATTAATACAAATTTAGAAAAGTGAAGTCATTGGAAAGTGAATCACAATAAGCTTACACTATCATTCCAAAACAGTCTTTAAAGAAGTCTACAAATTTGGGAGTAAATGTACTTATTCAATGCACATATATTGTACTACATTAATGAAATGTCCACTTTGATTTGTCATGCCATTTTGCGTGTATTTTAGTAGTATTACTTACCTTCCAGATGCACTTTGTGGTTCTACAATAAGAAAGTAAATTGATTTCTTTACATACGTAGTTAGTCCTCTAACTTAGTTCTCTAATAATCAGGAACCTTGCAGGACCACAGAGCAGTGCAGGTATTATTGGGGTGGTAGATGATCCTCAGCATTACAGTAACACTGTTGTTGTGCTTGTATAATTAAATCAATCACAGCAGTGCTGATGAGAGTCAAGCACAGTGTTTAATCAGCATTATACTAGGCACATCTTATTCACATTTTATATATCAGCAATGATTAAAAAAAGGTGCAGCACTGACTGTGATTTAAACTGTATTTAAACTGTTCTAGTACTGATCATTAGAGAACAAACAACATATGTACAGAATACTTACAATCTGTAACTGAAGACAAAGTACATCTCACAGTGTATATTTAGAACAAAAACACACAAACCACTTTCATATTTTTAGGGTTTACACTGGACTCTTTACTTTAAATAAATAAAGAGTTATATACAGTGGTGTCAATAGGAAATGTAACCTTATTTATACAAATATGACATAATATACAATATTGTGTGTTTTACATTTACAAAGTCATGACTGTGCATTTTATTCACAAATATATTTTAAATCCATCATAGAATACTCATCTGAATCATGATATTAGACATTATATTTGTTAATAATGTATACATCTTATTACAATATAGTCAGCCTAAATGTTTAACCAAATTGCATTACTTATTTAAATATAAAAATGAAATGTATTAGAATAAACATTCCTTTTTGGACATTGGAACCAGCAAATGGGCTTTGGTGAGATGAGTTGCATTTTCATACCACACACCACAGATATAATGAGTGTTTAAAGAAAATAACGAGAAAATTCAAACCAAACAAACCACAAAAACATTTACTTAATAAATAACTTTAATATCCACATCATGCATTAATAGATAGTATTCACTATATTGTAGACATACACTATTTTATATAAAAAGCAATGAACTAGTATGTAAACCTCATAACTGAAAGCATTTTTTGGCTCAAGGGAAAAATGTTACTACTACATCAGCACTAGTAAACATCGATGCAGTATTCATGCTAGTCTTACAATACAAGAATACTATGCTTTTTGTTCTGAATATGTTTTATGCAACAAGAGACCTTACAGAATAAATCAACTGGCATAGGATGCATAGGCTTTTAAAGTTGTACTACATTTCACTTATATTCATGACATTTGCAAAAAACAAAACAAAAAAAACACAAAAACAAAAAAAACACTTTGGGTATTGTCTAATCGATAATTTCTGGCTGCCTTTTTCCATAAGAGGGTGCCCTCTTTTTAATGAGAAGGGCAACTTTTAAATTCATTTAAAGTATTCACATTTTCCTCTTTAGTCTTCTGTAGCAGTGCGATTACAGGTGTACCCGTACTGTTGCAGTTAGGGGCTGCTCTGTCTGTGGAGTTTGTGTTATTGCTGCCTTCACATTTGAAGCAGCAGCAGAAAACATGGACACAGGCATCCACTGCCTGTTGAATTCCACGTTGGGCACTTTCACTGACAAAGCAGAAGAGTGCAGGGTCAGCCACACAGTTTAAGGTAGTAAGTAGAAGAGAGAAGTGATAGTAATTAAAGATCTTCTCTATAAAGGAGCATTCCTTTTCGAAGTATGTCCGCACTAGAAGGAAGATGTGGTATGGGGAAAAACAAACCAGGAAGATGACAACGGTACTTGTAACCAGGTGCTTTATCCGACTTTTCTGTGCAGACTGTGTCCCTGTGCTCTTGCCAACAGCACGAAGAACCCGAAAGTATGATAGTGAAAGGATCCCTAATGGAAACAGAAAGCCCGCATAGAAACGGTAGTAGTTGACAGGCTTTTCCCATTCAGTTATAGGGTAGTGCTCAAAACACACCGATTGGTTGGACTTATCCATGCTAAGTTCTTTGTGATGGAAGAAGATGACGCCCAAAGCGAGCTCTTTCAGCCACACAAAGCTACTGGCCCATGCTGCCGCTTTCATACTACGGAGTGATGTGAAACGAAGTGGGTAAACAACAGCGAGATAGCGGTCTATGGAAATACAGCACAGGAATCCAATGCTGACATAAATGTTCTCATAAAGAAGGAAGCCACAAATCTTGCAGACCCATTCGTTATACTTCCAGTCATCACCATGAAAAATGTACTGCAGCCAGAATGGCAGTGAGGCCAGGTACAACAGATCAGACACGGTGAGATTAAGCAGGTATATGCCCAACTCATTATGAACCCTTACCTGCAACCAGGCATGGTAAAGTGAGTAGGCATTGGTAGGAAGACCCACCAGCAAGATTAAGATGTAGGTCCAGGAGAAGAGGTACTGGTGAATATTGTGGTTAATAGCGCAGACAATTTGATCTCCAGATGTGTTCTGCATGACTGATGCTTGCTAGTAGTCCATGCTTACAGAGAAGGAAAAAAGCTCCTTCAGGCACTCTGGTTCAGGCCTTTCAGTCTTTCATAGGCTCTAAAATGACAATAAACCATTTAAATTAACATTAATTACATTTTTTTTATTTACAAGAGTTAGCAGACTCCCACTTTCAGACTGCCACTAGACAATCTTAGCAATTAGAGAACGAAAACCTGTACTCAGAAGTCCAACAGTGGCAGGTCAGTACCTTAACCTCTTAATCCTTACATTAGACCCAGTTTTTCTGTAAAATTATTTAGGTTTCAGTAAAGATTTGACCAGAGTAGACCTAACAAACAAAGTTTAAACAAATTTGCACTGTAGCCAGGTTAGTTTTCAGATAATTTTTATGACCAACAACAACTTACACAATCAGGCACAACGGAATTGAATTGAATTCAGTGAGCTGTATAATCCAAGCTGTGAGCACCGCTCACAAAGTGCAGGCTTGCTTTTAGTCATTAAAATAAAAAAAGAAAAATAAAAAAATTCTGGGGGAAAACTTTTTCTTACAACGCTCCTGAAATTTGGAATAGACTTTTTGTCACCGTTTCGGATTTTTTATACTTACTTTAAGTAAGTATAAAAGTAAGTATAAGTACTTTACAACTTTTTTTTCCCTTTTTCGTCAATTTAACCATATACACTGGTGTACAGTACACACCTCTTCAGTAAGTAATCTGATATGTCTGTTATACTTCAGTAATGCAATTATAGTCAGTGGTGTCACAAAATTATGCCACAATCATTCTCCTTCAAAATACCTATAGTCCTGGCAACACACAGTAGTCACCCCTGTACTTTTTTATGGCACACAAGTGGTTCGTTTTAAACTATTTCTTGGTGCTTTTTCAAGTATGCTTTGGGTCATTGTCCTGCTGGATGTCCATTGATCTCCAACAGGCATCAAGCTTTTTGACACTGGGCCCGACAATTCACTACAAAATTCATTGGTGGTCTTCAGATTTTATAATGCCATTCAGTGAGGATATTTACTGACAAATTGAGCAAAACAAACCAAAGACCTTTACACAAATGTCAGAAATATTGAAATATTCTGGAGCTTTACTTTGCAAAATATCAGATTTGTTTCACATGCTGGCAAAACCAGCAAATAAAAAAAAATTGTTATTGCAAAAATGTCTTTCCCCCATGACTAGATGTTGTAGGTGAAGCATAGTGCTATTCATATGTGTATAAAGGTAGCTTTGATAAATACACTTGCAGCTGTTGCAATACACTTGCTTTAGATATTTAACAACCAAAAAAACAAAAATATCCTGTACGGCAGTACATCATTACCAACAAAAATGCCTTACCTCTGTTTTTACTTTTTAAAATATATTGATTTCAACACATCAAGTACCAGAAAGTGAATTGACAGAGGCGTTCAGTTTTTAAATAAATGTATCTTTAAAATAAACCTTCAGCCAGTAATTCAATGTAACGTAAATTTTTGAGACAGATAATAAACATCTCTCACAGACTTATCAACAATGTGATGGAATGCTGGCTGCTGCATCTGATCAAGCAGGAAAACTTTCAAAAGCTGGCAATATGGCTTAATTTTCTTAGCTTCATTTAATGCAGCTGTTAACTGCTCAAGTGCATAAATGCAGACAAATTACACAATATGGTGAAATCAAAGAAGTCAAAGGCTCCCATGGTGTGCTGAGTAAGTAAACCACAATGCAGCAACACTAACTGATCTGACTTCAATGAGGAAGTTAAACTGCATTGGACAGTTCCCCGTGAGAAACAGCAGAAATGTTAGCAGTTTATGAAAATGGAGATCTTTACACTAATCCGATCAGCCTTTTCTACCTTGAACTCCCCACTTTTTGCAGCTAAATCTAACATTTCAGGTTCACAGTTTTGTCTTTGTAACTGTACTTCATAATTTTGGCAATGCATTTCTATCTTGTTTTTATTTATAGTTTGCACCTTTTTAGTAACTTTTAGTCCTTCTACACTTTATTTGTATACTTTCTATGTACAGTATAACTTAGTATGTATCCTACAGCTATGTTACTTGTTCACATTTTTTAATTTAGCATATCACATTAGCCGATTCAACATAAAAAAATCATGTAAATAATGAGAAAAGCTACTATAACATGTAATTAAATGCTAAACAAGGTCCTGATTCATTTTGTGTTTCACAACTTTATCATAGAAGATGCACAATGTATTGTAAATAGAATCATGGGTACCACAGTCTAAGACCATAATCTCATCAATACCAAAGCAAAATTGTATATTTACATGACTTCCTTCAAAAGTCTCTATAAAATTATACTTTTTAAAATGTTTATTTATTTATTTATTTTATAAATTTACCACCACTAGGCCACATTGTCTGCTTTTAGAACCAAATAATCTGAATGAATAAATACAGAAAGCTCTACAAATTAGAAAGCTTGAGAGAGATAGAAAAAAATACACAAACAATGCATTTAGGATTGTATTACTCACAGCTTGTGACTCAGATCACAGCCTTTATACTTTGAATTATTTAGATATCAAGGGAATGTAATTAATTATGCATTACACATTCAAGAGAATTGTTCTGTGTTGTGTGTCTAAAAAGTAACAAAAGTAAAAGGAAGAAGGTCCATTATTTCCCTGCATAATGAGTGAATAATTACAGCATTACTGTGTTGTCAATACTTCTGCAGTCCACAATACAGTAATTTTATACCATGCGCATTGCTTTTAATGTGTAGTGGAGGCAGTTAAATTTAGCTGATGGTAGTAAAGCAATAGTTACACATCTGCTGCAGTTTTAAAGCAGATTTAACTCAATAACAATTCAAATACAGTAAAATTACCTGCAAATAATACATTATCGAAGTACAATACTGAACTACCTACAAATTACAATGAGCTCTCATACAAAATAAGTAAAAGGAGGATATTTAAATTGTGAAATTACAGTAGCTACATAGATTTTCAGTGTTAATGGAAATAAAAATATATATATTGTTTTAAATAATTTAATAATAACACGCTTTTAAAAGTATCCTTTTTACTGTCTACACTTTTTATTTTACAAAATATGAATGCAGGTGCACAAGGGTTAGCACTGGTGTTGGTCGATATGACAATTCTGGCTAACAGTAGGTAATAAATGATTTTTATAAATGATTTTTACAACTACTCTAAAAATAAATTCATTTGAAAGTATGGAGAGAAAACAAATTCCGTGAGAAATGTAACATCTATAGCACTTTAATAAACTACTTAAAACATAACACGACCATATTCTCTCAAACCTACACATGCTTTTAACTAAACCGGAAAACCAATATCTAAACAAGTTTAAACCTTTCTATAATATAACATGTGTGGGTTCTTATTGCAGTCTGAGAGCTAATGCAGCAGTGTAGGTTTCAGAAGAACATAGTGCTTTATACTGCAAGAACATCGCTACAGAACGAAATTAACATCAATAATTGATCGAGAACAACAACAATATCTAATCGCAGGACATGTACTTACATTAATTCTGTCAGTTTGGCTTCTGCTGGGTCACCTGCATTAGGTTTAGCGCGAGCTTCTGTCAACAGGTTCAGTTTGAGCCAAGAGAAAAAAAGCAGCTCCACACAGAAGCACAGAGCAAAACACTGAACATTCTGCACACGAGAGAAGCTCTTATTCCTGCAGATGAATACGACAGAAAACGGCAGAGAAGCAGTGAAACGCGCTGTAGACCAATTTCTGCCTCAAGTTTTGAGCTCTGTTCCTCCTACGCGCCTGAAACAATTCACCTCAGATAATCAGTCGCCTTAAAAACGCTGCAGTAACAACACTGTCCAACAATTCCGCTCGAAATCTGTTAACTAATATTAATTTTCATGACTATTACTTACAAGCTTTTTCTTAAACACAAAACACTTGCGCACACACACTCACACAAACACTTGCATACACAAACACACACCCCTGCTCAGTTCTTGACTTCACTCTGTCAAGGAGAAGAAACAGACATCATTCATAAGCCTTTATTACAAAGTTCAAATTTAGGACAACAGCTTTTGTACAAATGACATCACATCAGTCAATCTATTACACAAGACATATTAATGATGTTCAAAATCAACAAAACATCCAATAAAAGGGTCTTACTGAAAACAATGCCCATCTTTAAAAAGTGTGAATTAGAAACAGGTGTTTGGAGCTCACAAACATACCATGTGCTTCCTGAGGGAGAGTTCATACCACCAAATCTCTGTGACTGAATTTATAAGTTATATAGTATTGATTTTTCCAATGTGAACAAATCGAAAGTGTGCAAACAGATTTACGCTTTGATACAGGTCGGCTAGGTCATTGGAGGAATATAAATGGGATAACAAATGCTACTGGTCCAGTTTTGACAAAAGTGTTCAAGTAGACTTATCTGCTGATGTGTCACTTGAGACAAAGTGTGTGAAGTTAATTTTTGCTTTAAAAAGATTGAGCACAGCAACGAAGTCAAGAAATATTAAAACGAACTCTAAAAGAACCAAGATGAATATGCCTTTGATTTTTAAACAATTTGGCTACGTTTAAGTACAAATAAGTTCTCCAGTTACTTTTGTAATTAAGGATAAAGATATTTAAAGGATGGTTCCATTCTCTACATATTTTAGCTTAACATCATAGGGAGTGCTACTAATTTTAAAATAAATACAAATCAGACTAAAAGGGAGACGGTCAAAAAAAAATTTGTAGCATAAACAGGATCAAAATCTTTTGTAAATGATGCGGCTACACTGACTGAGGGGGGAGGAAGGGAGAGAAAAAACCTCAGACCTTACTTCATTTCTCAAAAGTTCTCGGAACTGCTTGACGTGTTGATACAGGTTGGGTAGGTTGTTGGAGGAATATATATGAATAAACGTCAGAGAAGTAGTGAAACGCGCTGTAGACCAAATTTTTGGTGCAAGTTTTGAGCTGTCTCTTCCTCCTACGTGCTTGAAACAGGTCACCTCAGATAATATCTCGCTTTAAAAATGCTGCATTCACAACAAAGTCCAACCATTCTGCTCAAAATCTGTTACTTAACATTCATTTTTACTATTACTTACAAGCTTTTCCTTAAATTATCTGTGATTTGTAACTAACACACACATTCGCGCACACGCAAACATTTTTGTAAATGATATGGTTTCACTGACTGGCCACATTGTTCTAATACTGAGGAGAGAGAAAAAAAAAAACAAACAAACAAATAAAAAGAAAAACCCCAAACACTTAATTTCTCAAAACTTCTCGGAACTGCTTGACGTGTTGGATACAGGTTGGCTAGGTCGTTGGAGGAATATAAATGTGAAAAAAAAATGCAGCTGATCCAGTTTTGATGTTCATTTTTGCTTTGAAATGACGGAGCACAGCAACTAAGTCAAGAAACATTAAAACAAACTCTAAAAGAACCAAGATGTATATGCCTTTAATTCTTAAACAATTTGGCTACATTTAAGTACAAATAAGTTCTCCAGTTACTTTTGTAATTAAGCATAGAGACATTTAAAGGATGGTTCCATTCTCTACATATTTTAGCTGATCATGGGGATTGCCACTAGTTTTAAAATACAAATCGGACTAAAAGGGAAATGGTCAATTTTTTTTCTGTAGCATAAACAAAAACAAAATCTTTTGTAAATGATGTGGCTACACCGACTGGCCACATTGTTCTAATACTTTAGGGGAAAAAGAAAAAAAAAAAAAAAAAAAAAAAAAAAAAAAACTCAAACCTTACTTCATTTCTCAAAAGTTCTCAGAACTGCTTGATGGGTTCTGTGCAAAATCATTAAATAGTCTTAATGGCTTGGATTACACAAGGTATTCTTCACATTCTTCAACAGGCTCCGTTTCATGTTGACATGGCTAAAAGGCCAATGCTGCAAATTTCACAATATTTTACAAATCATTTTTTTCATAATTCAGTTCTCCAAAAGATACACATCTGGTGAATGGTGTGAGAAAGTCACAAGATTGCATGTGTTGTTAAGGTATCAGTGTGAGAAAATGGCATAATGTTAAATTAACTGGCTGTTGTATTAACCTCAAAATAACACAACTAGCAGTTTAAATAGTGAAAAGATGAGAGCAACATCACATACTGATGTAAAAGCAGGGCTTCTAATATTCATTTTATGGAGTAAAGGTCCACTTGCTGTAGCCTCATGTGAGTAGGTGAGAAGTTGTTCCAAAAAATGGCCAGTGAGAGTATCCAAAAGTGAGTAAACAAAAAATAACTAAACACAATGTCTACACTTAAATAACATTACAAGTTGACACATTTTAGACAAAACCCTGTGACAGGTTTTTATATACATGTTTCTTATTCAAATATTTTGCCTGTGCTAATTCAGATACAGACACCACTGTTAAAAAATAGGTTTCCTGTTTCATACATATACAAATGTTCATACATATAAACATCACATGGTGTAAATGTTACCTAACTGGTTCATATATGCTGTGCTGTTTAGAGGAAATGAAATCCCAATGGGAAACACAAAATATGGTATGTTTGTGGATGGGCAGGGTATGGGCTGGATTCTGACCTCTTGTCTTACTTAACGTGGAAGTCCTTAATAAATAAGCATTACAAAACACTGCAGCAGCTTTCAGTTACAGTAAAAAAAAAATACAACAAATACTCAAGCATACATGAAAGAGGACCAATTCTGTAAACAGTACTCAGAGGTCTCTTTCATTAAGTTGAGGAACATGTTCAGTGTTCAGACTTCATGTATTCTGCTGACATAGTGCTTCATCAATACATTTCCAACCATTAGCCAGTGTTTAATAGGTCTGTTATGACATTAGGGCAAATAACACTCAATACTTATAATTGCTTTTTAGATCAGAGGTCAAGGCCTTAAAAAACAAAATTTAGCTTAATCATGTAGAAAGTCCTGCTCTCTGCATTCATTTTTTTAAACACATTTTTTTATTTGTAAGATCATATGTATTCTCAAATCCAAATTATTTAGCAAATAAGTGGTTGGCCAATTAAGGTTTCAAGTACTGAGGTTGTTAAAACGGTGAGAGAGAGAGGCCATTTCCAGTAACACATCCCACAGTGGCTGTCTGAATGATGGACTCATGGCATCTGCTGCACCTCCTAAAGATGGCTACTGTAATTACTCTGTGATTATCCAGGGAGCGGTCCTTCATCCAAAGACCAATGTTTGATTTTTGCATTCAGAATAGAATCTGTACTAACCAGCCACACTGTCCGCAGAGAGCCATAGGAAACCAATAGTGTCCGTTGGAACAGATTTTCATGCCAAGCGGCTTCAAATACATTCTTTTGAATTTTTAAACAAGCCCTAAAAAAATGTCTGCAAACAGAAGTGCAGATTGAACACGCTGCTTCTTGGTAGGTTTTGTGACTGCTCTCAGGGCTTTACCATTTATTTACTCCACAGTCTTAACAGAAAAAAGGAACAGAAGTGGTTAAACACAACCATACTCATACCACACAGTCTGTTGGTCATTGTTGGGGTCCGGAGAGGCAGGAGTACTCATGGGTCGTTCCTCTACAGGACAAGTCTGGCCCACATTTTCAGATTTTTTTGGTGTCGACTCAGTTTGCCTGCGTTCCCTGTCCATTTCTGCATCTTCTAATCTCAGTGCTGATACGGCACGCACCGGTGTCACCATAGCAACCTCACCTCGCTGGTGGTGCAGTGAGGTCGGACGTCCGGCTCCCACACGACTGACGCTTCCACCATAGCTTCGGTCTGGTTGTAAAATGTTGCAGGATGACGACAGTGCTAGTTCATCCCTTGGAGGAGCAACTGATAGACGCCTTGGGTCAACTGAAAGGAGACCAGGGCCTCCGGTTAGCCGTGCTGAAAGTGGTCGCTCTCTCCTTGGTACGCCATCAACTTGTACTGGACTCTTTGAATCAGACCGGTAGTGATCGGGGCCATTTGAATGAAGGAGGTCAGCTGAGGCCAGGCTGAAGGTGCGACTTAGTCCACTGTTGCCCGTGCCAGAGTACTGCAGGTGTGAATGACGCCCTTCTATTCCACTATTTCCTCTATTAGGGAGCGTCTGGGTCTGAGAAGGGTACGAGACCGACTCTAAGAGCCTTGTGCTGGGTTTGACACTTTGCCCAGGTTTTATAGCTCTTCCATCTGGTCCAGAAGGCATTGTTTTTACAGTGGGAGAGACATAGTTTGTCAGTGTTTTGGCACCATCTCTAGGAGGCGGTGGTGGTGGTTGAGCTGTTCTGCTGAAATAGTCCGTCATCAGGTTCTCCCGACTACCGGTTTGTACCTAGTGTAAAAAATAAACAAATGAAAAAATAAAAAAGTTAAATATATCAAAGAAAAAAGCTGATTCTAAATTAGTGCATAATAAATGACACACTAAGAAACATACAAAAGTAAAAACAAGCAAAGCAAAGCTACAAGGAAAATTCACACAGTCATCTGGATTTCAAATGTTTATTGTTCTATCTATAGCATTCATGGCAGGAAATTATCATTTATATTTGTATAAATCCCTTTTCAGGTTTATAATCCTTAGGTGTTCTTTTTTGCTTGGTGGTATTTTGGGTGTTCTTTTAGGATGTTTTTAGTGATTCTTTCAGGTGATCAGTATGGGTGGCTTTCAAAATGAAGCAGAAAAAAAAATCATGGGTTAAAGTATATTTTTATGTAAATATCTGTATCTATATAAATTATGCCACAGTGAAGTTGTCATATCCACTTTCAGAAACAAGTTTCGCTGATGTCCCACAGTGCTATCAAACAGCAAATATATACAATATGTGAACATCCGGTAGCATCAAGAAAAAATCTTGAAAATGAAAATATCAGGTCAACCTGTTATTACAACGTTATTAGAAGTTAAAACTACTTTAACATGTATCTTAATTTAAAATCATGATAAAGGAATTAAATCTATTACATCGCTTTAACTATTGAGCTCATATATTGTTTCATATATTAAGTTGACTGTGAAGTCAGCATAAACAAAGCACATTAAACAACAGCAACAGAAGAATGTCATGCAACAGTGTACATTCCCTACTGCAATAAATAGCCATAAAATTATAGGCATTTCATCCTAAAATGATTAAAAGCCTGGCAACAGAAAAGGTCTTTTTAGCAATCGACATAAGACAAACTTATATAACCTGAAAATATAAATAAAAATAAAATCACTATCTAACGAATTCTAAAACTACTGTTAAATGATCACACTTACTTAATTACGTTTCCCAATAAAATAATTGTTACAAATAATTAAGCTAATTAATTAATAATGCTAATAAATTACAAATATTTAATATCTTAAAATAACAACATAAAAGCTTCCATACATTGATGTTACTAAGCATAAACATTTTAGACCCAATCTTTAAAATGACCTAGTGATCCCATCGATCCCAAGTATGCTGGCAACAACTACTCAGCACATTTTAAATTTAGGAACCTTTACAGTTTGTTTTAATGCCCCATGCTAAAAACCCATTTAAAAGGATTACACTGGGATCATAAAAAGCCCTTTACAAATTGACATGCTACTGGGCATAAATCTTGTGCACAATTTCCAGGATACATACACCTTTTACAAGGTAAAATTCAAGCACTATTCAAGCCCATTTTCCAGCACCTTTCAGCTGTGGTAAATTAATGACAACGTTGATATCTCAAAACTGCGATTCAGCAATAATCAATATATTGCAAAATTATTTTCTACACTTCACAGCGACGATGCTAAGAAAAAATACTTCCAAGTAAGTAAATAGCAGGAATTATGGATTTATTGGTGTCAGTTTCATACAATTTAAATACCAATGTTCTTCACCACATGTTTATCCTATTTATTTGATTGAGCAGTTACTGTAGTATGCTAAATTTGGGGATGAGGAAAACACAAAAACTGACTGACAGATAGCCACCCCACACAAGCTGCTAGCTAACGCAGCCTCCCCTCATTGCTGTCATCACCTCATTGCTGTGTCTGCGAGGAAACACAGCACCGACTAGAAACTAGCAGGTCTAAAACAAACTCCTTGAATCAGTTGGGAGTCAGCTCCCTGCTTTTCTTTATTTCACTCGCTCTTCCTTTCTTCATATTGCTTTATAATAATAAATTTATCAAAATTTTACATTACCCGTGTTTAGAAAAACACAGAAGTTGTAAAACAGCCGGTTCCACATGAGCCAACTGCTCTTGGATTACGTGAAAACACAGTAATTTGTTATCACACATACGTGGAGGTGCGGGCGAAGCCTTTTTTATTTTACAGTCTGCGGTTTTTCTTTAAGCAAACTTATTTAGTCAGATAGTTATTTTTTGTAAAGTGAAAGCAGTTAGAAGTCCAAGTATTTTTAAGCATTTTCTACAAAATTCCAGCACTTTTCATGATTGGAAAACAGAACATTAAAATTCAAGCATTTCCAGGATTTAAAGCACGCGAACAAACCCTAAATTTCAAGATCTTGATATATTTTTCATGGACAGTCAGGCCATGCTGATGAATAATGGACCTCAAGTGCACCATGTCATCATTTCTTCAGTAAGTAATTAGTACAATACACTGATGGTCACCTTCTACTGCAGAAAATGACCATGGGCTGGATTTGGAATCTGTTGGAAGTACACATGTATGGTGGGCAAAAATCTCATTATATTTTTTATATATGACTAGCGAGTGCAAACTTGGATGTATAGTGGAGGAATCCTAATGACATTTTATATAGCATGTAACTATTGAACATAATATTAAACATTAAGACATGGTTGTGCATTTATGACCAAAACTTACAGTAGGTGGTGAAAGGGCATTGCTTTCCTCTAGGAACTCCTCCAAGGTGACCATCTCACTCCCTGGTGAGTTAGGGCGTAGCAATGTGGAGCGTGGGGTAGAGCGTAATGAAGACAAGGATGTACATGGAAGAGTGGAGCTACGTGAAAGCAGGCATGACTGACCGACAGTGGAGCCATCATAGCTCAATCCAACCACATCATCACTGGAAAGACTAGTAGAGCGGCACTGCAGACGCTCCAGGGAATCTAAACAAGAGAACCGACCGAAATGATCAGATTAAAGGCTTATTAAATAAAGTGGGGAGTAAAAAGATAAATGAAGGCAGGAGGGATAATAAGACATGATACCAAATGTAATAATGTAATTAGTTTATTTGGTACATTGTATATATTATAATCTATAACAATATTAACCCAGTATCATACAGTGTGTCTGGTTTAAACTGAATCAGATCATAGACTAGAATGCGTTTGTTTTAGTCTGAACTGATATATATAACTAATCTGAACAAAAACAGTCCACCATAAGTTCACTTACTTTACTTAGTCATTTTGTAAGTGACAATAAATTTAAAAATTATGCAAAACAACCAATGGAGAGTTCTTTAAAATACATTATGTATGCAATATTATAGCTTCTATAATTGAATTTCTAATTTGAGGTCCATGGTATGAAAAAAATTCACTTTTGATATTTACTAAATTAATTTCTCCAGACACAATCCAAATCTTTGTTAAGCCTTTCTAGATTAGTGGAAGCAGGTATACTAACAAAGGGGTAACCAACTTGAGACATATAGTGTACATATTTGGTCTTTTCTCAAGCTGAGTACGTCTCTCAACCTAAACTCGATTGAGTATCTGTCTGTGCAGCCTCAAACATCATTGCCGCAGCGATAAATTCGCATTTTAGACTTGGCACAGTGTTTTATGCCGGATGCCCTTCCTGTCACAACCCTCAACATCTACCCCGAATGGAGACTATAGGGACAATTTAAAGCAGCCAATTAACCTTAGAACCCATGTTTTTTTGACTGTGGGAGGAAACAGGAGAGTGCGGAATCTCCACCCAGATCGGCTGTTCATTCCACCCAGATACAAATCCCCAGGCAGACGTGCTAACCACTGAGCCAATACAAACAATGTATAAATTATATTTATATTTTTTCAAAGTAACGGCAGCTGTACATCAGAAAAATATTAGGGTTCCAAAGCACACAAACCTCTTAAGTTTACAGGAGAGCTGCTACTGGAAGTGTTGCGGCTATAATCTGCAGAACTGGGTCTGTGTCCTTGGTGAGAAACAGAAAAAGGTGGTGATGAAAATGAGGTGCAAAGTTCCTGCAATGTGAATAAATGCCCTACAACTGCAGCAGAAGGATCATCAGTCATGGCGTTATCGATCTGGACCTCTCTTGTACCTGCGTTTCCATGGCCACCAGTACCAAATCCAGCATCAGGAGAGTGCATACGTAGCTCTTCTTCAGAGATTATTCCTGCAGTGCACAGAGAAGTGAGAATGCAAATGAATGGATGGTGCAAGTCACTTTCAACTTCAACACAGGCAGCAATGTTCCCACGAACACAACCAATGTGTTCTGGCAACCAGAACACATTATCTAGCAGTTTTACAGATTATACAGAATAAGAAAGCACAACTCTCCCAGGAACATGTATTAATCAATATAAAGACATAAAGACAACTGGCACATGTTTACAGCACTAAGAAAATTCACCCAAGTCACTATTTGTTCATCACTGTTCAGTAATTTCCTGGGAAGTCTGTCACAAAGATAATATCATCAAAAGGTGTACTAATTAAATGCTCTGGTCTTTTAAATATTTCAAAAACAAAACAAATAACAGAAAACCCATGAGAAAAATTCAGTTCCTACTAAGATCAAATTTAAAAAAAAAAAAAAAAAAAAAAGATTTTGATTTTTAAATAATTACCCTTGGGCCGACGATTTGGTCGCAAGCCAGAGGGTGAAAGGCCTGGTGCATTCTGGGAGTTCTGGCTCAATGGCGTTGAACAAGAAGCACCTGGTTCAATCACTCTCCGTCTTAACACCAGCTCTTCATATCCATCCATATTCTCAGAGCTGCCTCTTGCTGCACTGTACACGCTTCTGCCTTTGGAGCCATTGATGTCATTTGAAACTGTGAGACATGTAGTATTGATTAATATTGCTTAATGCATAAAAATATATAGCTTATATGACAAACACTAATGCACAGCATAAACTCTAGCAACACTGTGTGAGATGCACAGGACAGCATGTTATAGCAAAGGCTTGTGTTAATATCAGGACAGACAGAACAATGCAACACTGAACAAGCAGGGTCTTGGTGAAACTGTTGCTTAGAGCAAACTTGAAGCATTTTGAACAATACTGGGATCAGAACAAAGTATCCAAATATTAATTGACTTCTGTGTGTTTAGAAAACTTCTTTAAAAAACTAAAACATTTTTACTATTACAAGTCAAACTAAATTTAAAATCACGACGTATACATCTTTATTACGTTAACATTATTATTTGAAAAAAAAAAAAAAAAAAAAAAAAAAACTAAACACAATTTTTGGCCAAATGACCAACTAGGAATAATGCTTATCTTAAAAAAAGTTATTCTTTAGATGAAGAAGTCATTCATATATATATCTTCTGCAAATAGACAGATGGGCCAATTGTTTTCTCTGATTCTGCCAATCATGAAAAAAAGCTGACATCCCACAAACGCACATCTCACAGAATGGTGTAGTATGTTATGAACCAAATTGGTCTCCAGTGACTAATTTGTAACATCACTATCTTGATTACATCTTCCTCTTCAGTCAAATGTTAATTACAGCTTAAATTAAAGGTGTAAAAACATATTTTAATCTGTACTGGTGCATCAACAGAATAAAGAACATGTGATGACAGCATGCAACACAAACATTGATTAATTTTCTTGCTTCAAGTCACCATTCAGCATAGCATCTTTTGGACACAAGTCACATCAGTATACTGTACAACTGAAAGTGCAACAATGACTTTATGGTTGCAATTAGGGGTGTTTTCAACTAAGGATTTTCATAGTCGAATCTGATTCGTCAGATTTTCCCTATAGTCGACTGATAGTCGAATCAGCTAAAATTTCACCACAAGATGGCGCTATAAGTGTGGTTTTTAAAAAAGATTGTTGTTTTTTAAATATTTTACTTGTTTTTCTAGAGCTTTTGGAATGTGCAACTAACTGCAGGGGGAGCTTTCTTAATGTGTAGCCTATTGCTAAAGCACAGACATCATTTAAAAAAAAATTTATATATATATAACGAAAACAAAGACATTTCATGTAAAAACTAATGCTTAGCAGCAGCTATGGACACCCCCATGTGGTCAAAATGGTACATTCGACTATGAGGTTCATAGTCGACTACAGTTCTCCGAATCGAATCGTCGAATCAGCGAATATTGCAGCTCACCCCTAGTTGCAATTAGAAATCATTTCATAACTTTCAGAAATCTTTTCCAAAAATCTTTTCCAAAAGGTCTGCTCATAATGTAGGAACACACACACACACACTTGGCATGAAGGAACAATAAGGATTGAACAAAGCTCAGACCTCAAATCTCAAAATGAGCTTTAAAAAGAAATTTAAATTAATGCCTAGATGGGCCTTTTCCAACATCAAGGCATCAGCATAAGTATGCTTTAAATGGAAAGTAAGTGCACATAGGTGGTCAGAATACCAAATATTTTAATTACAAGATAAGATAAACATTTATTGGACCCAGAGTAGGGGTAATTCACAAACTCCCTTTATTCTAAATTGTATATACAATCTACTAGGGCACATAATCCAGGACTAAAAGATTAATAATGCTGCCACTGTTTTTCAGATGTTTTATGTGAATGCAGATGACCGAAAGCATTGCGATATTCACTCAATAAAATTAACCAGAGTGACACACCAAGACCTAGCTGAGCAGAAAAAAGGATTACGGAGGAGAAATGAGCAATGAGAAGTGACGGGAAAATAAACATAATATAACTGGGTGCAATGGTAAGAAAGACAGAGGTTAAAGAAAAAGCATTTGTAGTATGTATAAGACACAGAGGCCACACTGCACAAGCCGTTTGCATAATAGTACCATTGCTCATTCTGACATGTCTCTGAGAAGGGCCTTTAACTGATTTACTAATCCCCTGCACGCTCCTCTCTTAACTCAATTACATTAACATCGACTGGCCTCATTAACATAAGAGCCACAGGTTTCAGTGGCTGCTGTCACAATCGGCCTTATTCATCTTCCTCATTGTCGTCTATTATTGATTCACACAAATGCAAACACACACGCGCACACGCAAGGAGGCACACACATTACTCATGGAGCGATAGCAAGCGAGATGCATTTAGCACTCCATTTTAATACAATACTACTTACGGTAAAGCTCTACTTAAAGAGTTCCTTGGGTAATCATCAACAGTCTCAGTAAGAGCGCAGCGGTCAGCTTGTATACCAAAATCTGTGTTCCCTACTATATGGACTGAGTTAGTGTTTGAATGTAGTGTATTGCAAATAAGAATGGTGTTAAAATGTGAGCGGTTTCCAGGGCTTCTCTCATATTTGTTAGTGTGCACATTGTGCTGTAACTACTTTTAAATATAGTGGTGCTGAGAATGAAATGAGATGGCAAATGGTAAACAACAATAATGTACAGATGGAAAACAGGGAGATGACGGGTTGCTAGCAGAACTCATTTTGAGTTATTGTTTTGCTGATGTAATGTGATGATGGATTGCATTAAAGGGACTAAAAATGGCCAATCAGTGAAAGCGTCTCGCAGTGGGAAGTAGGCATGATGACATCAGTAGAGGCCCAGAAGCGAAGGCGATTCGCCAGTGAAAGCCGACCAGACGATGTCCCCTGCACCTGCATTTTGTCTTGGCTCTTACTCCGTTGAAAAAGGAACCGCTTTCCCACTGCAGAGGTTAAATGTAGGGAAAATAAATGTACAGCAAATACAGACACAGGAAGAAGAGAGGTTGGTAAAAAGAGAAAAAAATGGGATCAGAAAGTGCATGTGACTACTATCATGAACGAAGTCCATCACCCTTTAAAGAAACAGCAAAACTTGGATTTGAAGAACTACAAGATACATGCAAGATAAGTTAACCATCCTAAACAGGAGCGCAGATGAAGATAACCAAAAGTAGATGAAGAATAAATCAACAAGGTGTTTAGTGTGTAAGTAAAGGTTTGAAAGAGGTAGAACTGGTCGGTTCAAATGCTAAACACCTGGCGCCCCCTTATGGAACAATTTATTGGGACTTTTTGTAGGACTGTTCACAGGTGCCGTTTCTGCATTTTAAAATGTTGTATGTCCTGCTCCTGAACTAACCTGCAAGTGTAAATGAACAGCCAGTATTGGTGTTTTATCAGTATTAGAACTATTTAATCAAATCTACATATTGTTAACCCATTGTTTGGTATAATACCAATGCTGTTTGACTAAATGTTTGCTTTACCAAATCATAATGATGCACACTATTGCAATGCCATAAGTGAGGTGGGGACAATTTTTAACTACAATCTGTCAGTAGGTAATCTAAGGTGAAATTAAGTTTTTACTTTGTAGCCACTGCCATGGCATTAATAAACATGATCCATAATTAGTATATACACTTAATAAAGCCTGTGAAGATACATTATTGTATCCGTTCCAACTGTAATTAATCATTCAGCATGAAAAACACAGTTTAAACCAGAAGTTTACATACACTGTATAAAAACACATAACCTTTTTTTATTTTTTAAATCACTGTTTTTTACTGTCTGAAAAGATAAATTATTTTCTGTGTTACGTCAGTTAAGATTATTTTTATTTGCTTTAGATAAATTTGTCAGAGGTTTACACACACTAAAAATGCATGCCTTTAAACAATATGTAAAATCCCAAATAAACATGTCATGACTTTGGACGTTTTTGATGATATTTAAGACAATTGAAGGGACACCAGCCAATATATTTTAGGGTACCTTATACCTTGAACACACTGTTCCCTGTGTGACATCATGGGAAAATCTAATCAAATCAGCCAAGAAATCAGGAAGAGTATTGGCCATAAATCTGGTTGATACTTGGGTACAATTTCCAGATGGCTGAATGTGCAAAATGTGTGCATCAACCCCAGGACAAAAATCAAAATACCAAAAGTCCTTGTAAAGATGCTACTGAAGCTGGTAAGATAGTGTCATTATCCACAGGAAATAAGTCCTCTACCAACATGAGCTAAAAGGCCATTCAGCGAGTTAAAGGCAATTAAAACAAAGAAAACATAATAAAAATCCAGCATTATGTTGTTAGAATGGAGCCGTAGTGTTTATCACATCGGGTCTTAGCGCTGGGGGTCCAGGTTTGAATCCCGATCTGGGTGGAGTTTCCATGTTCTTACTGTGGGTTTTCTCCAGTTCCCTCCCACAGTATAAAAACATGGATTTAACTTGATTTGGCTGCTCTAAATTGCCTTTATATAGTGTGTGTGTGTGTGTGTCCAGCGATATATTCGTGCCCCAAAACATTTGCCCCTGGTAGGGAATGGAGGTAGCCCCCCACGGCCCTAAAAGAGGATTAAAGGAGGGATTGATGCATTTCACAAAATGGTATCATGAGATAATATCATTTGGAAAATTAAAACAACATCTCAAGACAAATGGACAATGACTCTAAATCAAATTGCCCAATTAGGTAAAAAAAGGCTTAATACGTGGCTAAAGAAGAACAAAGTCAATGTTATGGAGTGGTCATCACAAAGCCCTGATCTCAGATCTGTCAGCAGGAATGCACAGTATTATTAACAGTAAACAATCAGCTACAACAATGAAACAATGACAAACTCTGCAAACATCAACCTGTACTAACCTTTACTCTTTGAAGTCGGTGAGGAATGGGTATGGTTTTCCTCCAAAGAGTTACTGCCTGGTGAATCCAGGCTGATTCGAGTCTGATTTGAATGCACTGAAGGGGAAGGAACAGTCGAAATGTTGTCTAATGAATGAGGGATTTCTGGTAGAGGGATGTCTGGAGCACTTCTGATACGTTCTCGAGACCCTTCCTGTCGCTCATGTGATCCATCCTTTTTGGGCTTCATAAATTTAGCAATGGCTTTAGCTCCCGCCCAATTGCTCTTCCTTTGAATTACAGCACAGAGGGAGAAAAATTTGTTAGCAAATAACAAGGCCTGACTCAAAACCATTTGTATTCAAGAAACTACATTTAGGCAGTACATACTTTTTAGGAGTTGGGTCATAGAACTTGTATTGATCCATGATCTTTTCTTCCAGTTTTTCTTTATGCCGTCGCAAGGAGTTCAGCTTATCACTGGAATAGAAAGAAACAGGCTTTCACATCCCCATAACTTAAACTATAATGAATCTCTCACTCTCAGTACAGTTCTGTTAACTCACATGTACTGTTTCTGTTCCTCATGGTAGAGCTCCTTGCTCTCCATAGACTTCTCCAGTAATGTCTGGTTCTGTTGGCTAAGAATCTGAATCTGGCTAAGAAGGTGATGGTTCTCCTCCTCCAAATTGCCCTTTAACCGGTTCAACAGCTGCAAAGACAGACAGATCATTAACACTTTGCTTTTTGCATCAGGTTGTGAATGTAAAGGGAAGTGATGACAAAGTAAATTCATTTGATACAAACAATATACATCCTTATACAGGTTTTTACCCGCAATGTTCTGGAACTGGAAAAAAGTTACACCAAACAGGTTTTGTGCTTTTCAGGAGAAGGCTACATTTCATTTTCAAAAAACAGCACTGTTAATTTTAATATTTGGCATGAAAGCTGTGTTCCTTCACCTCACAGTGGTTGTCCAGCTTGGCCTTCGAGATGTCCAAGCCCTGGTGCTCGTCTTTCAGTTGGTCATACTGTGCCTGCCAGCGGTTCAGCTTCAACTGTGACTCATTTAAAGCGGTCTTTAACTCTTTGGCCTGTAGTTGCAGTCCGTCATACTCCTGACGCAAATGCACATGTTTCTGTGAAACTCTGAAATCATAGTCAGACACCAGTTCACATGTTAAAATCTGACAAATCAGAAAAATTGAAGGATGTTTACAGTACTAAATAAGTTAAAACACTGCAGTTTACTGATGAAGGATGGAATCCTAAATACTTAGGAATAAATAAATACATTTCTTTGCAACAACTTTTGTTTATTTTTTATAGTCCTTAATTCACTTAAATAACACTGAACAAAACACTGCTTGTGGAATAAACATGGAGAAAATTATTCTATTTTATTATTTATTATTCCCTTTCTCTTGTCAGTGTCACAGCAGCTCATTCAGTTTGTGTTCACCAATAACCAAATAATAAGATGTTCTCGAATATACACAAAAAGTGTAATTCACACAGAAATTGTTATCTGTTTCCAAAGTAACAGAGTATTTAACAATACTTTTTATTCCTGCTTTATTCCTATTTTTTAAAAATGTTTTTTTAAATCAATCACTTATGAACTTCACCAGCAGAGGGCAGCATAAGTTGTCTAAAGCACAGATCAGGCTTGTAAGATGAATACAGTATTGACATATTAGTAATTTTTGTAGTATAGTTGACCTGTCCAGCTCCTCCTTTAGACTGTGGTTCTCTCCCAGAATCTTTGCATTTTTACAGATCTCGTCTTTTAAACTTTCTCTTTCTTTTGTCAAAGTCGTCCTCAGTTCCTCCACAGCATCTTTCTGCTTAAGAAGCTGAACATATCTGCATGCAAGCAAACACAAACACACACACAAGTGCAATGAAGTACTGGAACAACACAGTGACATTCAGAAATACATCAAATTACAACATGAACAAGGATGAATACTGATTTAAGCCCACATTCTGCTTTTCTGTACAACTAGATGCATTATTAGCCATTATTTGGAGGGGGGTGGTAGAAAACGTCATAAAATATTAAGTGATGGTGACATGTGGCAACTAGAATGTATAATACTATCCAATCAAGTTCCTGGACAGCTGGGATTTCATCTGTGACAGCCTTCTCCTTTATCTAAAAATGCTAGGTCTCTAGAGACAAACTACTATATTATTCATGAGAGGAAGAGTAAGCCACTGGACTAGAGGCTGACTAAACACTGATCTGCTTTCATTACTATTCCAAAAAAAAAAATAATAATAATAAATAAATAAAAAAAATAAAAATAAAAATACATTAGAGGCCCAGCGATGGGTTGGTGCCCTGTCCTGGGTGTGTCTGCCCAGCACCCAAAATGTTCTCCCCTGGATGGGCATGGGCATGGGGACCCCCCACCCCCCCACAACACTAGTAGCGGATAAAGCGGAAGATGATGGATGGAAAATACATTACAGTGGCATGGAAAAAAAAGCACGACAACTTTGTCAGTGCAAAAAACAGTGTTTTTTATATCAATTAATTAATACAAAAATAAATAAAACCCTGCCATAACAACCAGATGGGCAACAAACATGCCAATGAACTGCATCAATTATTTATTTCACATGTGATGTATATACAGTTTGACAACAATATTGTGGTCAATAATGCCTATAATATGAGAATTCTTAGTGGTTGACAACTGTTATATTTCACAGTCAGTAGGTGATTGATGGATCCCAAAGCATCAGATCAAAAACTTTTAGACACATTAACGAAATGTTTTTTCTTAGAAAACCTGCTATCTTTCCATATGGTAATGCTCTCTTCCCCTGTTGGTCATTGTTCACCCATTTAAAAAGAAAGAAAAAAACAATTTTAATAACGGTCAATGAATTAATAAATTGTTTATAAGAAATTAGTTGAATATGTTTTTCTGCATTCGGGCGGCACAGTGGCTTAATGATTAGCACGTTTTCCTCTCAGCGCTAGGGATTCCCGGTTCGAATCCCAATCTGGGTGAAGTTTCCATGTTCTCCCTGTGTCCGCGTGGGTTTCCTTTGGGTTCTCCGGTTTCCTCCCACAGTCCAAAAACATGGATCAAGTCAATTGAATTCTCCAAATTGCCCCATATAGAGTGTGTCTGTCTGAGTGAGTGTGTGTCCTGGGTGTACCTGCCCAGAGCCAGAAACGTTCTCCCCTGGATGGGCATGGGGAACCCCCCCGCAACCCTAATACATAGGATAAAGTGGAAGATAATGGATGGATGGATGTTTTTCTGCAAATAAGTAAAAGCAAACTTTATTTGCTGAAACAGATTAATAAAAAGGAATTGAATATCTTGATAGTACGGTTTATTTAATGGCTATGAAATGGTTCTTTCTTCACAGTTAAACATTCTTAGTTTTAATTCCAAAGTTGGGCAAGCAAGTTTATGTTAATGTGAAGTTTCTGCATATAAACTTTCAGTGTCTGGGTTTCCCACAAGAAGTCTAGTCCAAACACATGTGGCGAGATAAAGTGTCAATACAAAATTGCCCCCAGGTGTGAAAGTGCAAGTGAAATGATTTGTGTACCTGTCCAGCAACCCTGATTAGGAAAAAAAGAAAATAAATGAACAATTTTACTTTTTAATTTTACTTAAATCCTAATTTTTTACTAATTTAATTCTTCACTTAATAAATTGTCAAAAGTTTTTTCCAGGACTATAAATCTTTTAAATCTTAGAATTGCAAGTGAGCTCTGTTTTAGTCCCATAACAGCATTCAAGCAATGGCCTAATTCATGCTGAGGAACAAACACCTCCAACTATAAAGTTCTACACTGCAGTCTGTACATTTTTGACTAAGATAAAAAAGACAATGAAACTATTAAACTCCAAACTTCCATACTGCTTTACACAAAGTATCCCTCCCTCACCATCATCGTAGTCTGTAATAAAAGTTAAAATACAGCACAGGAATGAATTCTGTTGTTGAAAAACTAAATACACTTAATTCCATGCACATATTATTCCACAAGCCTCAATCATTTTACATTGATATTTGTTTGCCATAAATGTCAGTGATCCTAATTATTAGACTTAGAAAAACTTATTAGATGACTTAAAATCAAATGTTAAACTAATGGCTATAAATGCACTGTAAGGTAAAAAAGGCTTTAAGTTTGAGGCGGATCCCTGACCGTAATTCCCTATCTGAAATACTGGAACAGTCCAAAAGGCAGTACCCAAACTTAAACAATAATAAATAAATTTTTTAATTAAATTCTTAAAAATCATTGTGTAAAATAATCATCTGGAATTAGTTTACACAGAATGAAGACCATTTTATATTTATGACAATGGTTTAAGGATGCCCAAAGATTCAGTGGAAGACCACTAAGAGTAAAACAAAATTACTTAGAGAACAATCTTAATTAAATCATTAATGTAATCAAAATCTGACATTGAAAAGTAATAAGGATATCCATAATTCTAAAATCATCATCACTAAAAAGTTTTTTTTTGTAAATAAATGTCTTAAATTTAAGGGAAACCCCAGGTTACAGTAATATAAATATTTTACTTAATACAAGGTTTAATAGTGTTTCAGCTGTCTTTGGCTTCTTCCTGTTCATGGTGACAGGTTTAACTGATCACTGCATATGCATTATTGTTCTGTTGTCCTGACTCAGGGTCACACTGCCATCTGTATACAAATTACACACTTCATCACTCCATCTGTACAGCCATGAGTAAACAGCTCTTTATAAACCTTCAGCTGAAGACTAACAAGTAATTATAGCAGAGTCAGAGTACATAATGTATCTTAAAATTTGAGGTCAAATAGTTGCTATATTCCCATTGACAATGTCTCTTATTAATAATAAAGTGCTGAGATTTGCAAAAAATATGCAATAATAGGCAGCATCCCAACATACACTCAAAGCCATGATTTGATTCACAGATTTTCTTAAAGTCTCATAATCTGTTTTTTTTTTTTTTAAAACAGAAGTTTCTGGTCAAAGTCTATGTTTAATTAAAAATTCTAGGGAATATGTCTCCTCTACAGAGAACAAATGTCCACATATTAACTATTAATTTATATCTCTATCTCTCTATTTTTTTTACTGCCAATTAGAAATCTCTAAATTAAATACAAAATAAATAGGTGAAACATGAACTTTAGATGTTCATCTTTTGAGTTCCCCCCCCTCCCTATTTGTATTTACCCCTATATTTTGGCCATTCGCCTGGAAGAGCATTTTTGAGGCAAGTCTTTAAAATTGTTGGTCCTGACGATGTTTCATGGGGTGGGTGTTTGGGCTCTATACAGGCCAATAAAGTAATTTCTTCAAAATTGGTCAGGCATGGCTTTCTGAACCTTTGTGCATTGGGGCACAGTCAGTCACAAAGTTGGAATCGTGCGAGTGTCCAAAACAAATGGCTGGGTTTGTTTGGTTTATACACCTGCAGCCTATTAAATAGACTTTTGGGACTGAATGAAAAATTTAAATTCAATAAGTGAAATGTGCATTCTAATACTTTTCTCCATAAATTCTGTCATATATATATATATATATATATATATATATATATATATATATATATATATATATATATATATATATATATATAAGTCTATTTTGGATAAGTTACTGAAATACATTTGTAAAACTCTGATTGAAGAATTAAATTTTAGGCATTTCTAATACAGTGCCCTCATTCAAATCTTTTTTCAGAATGAAACTAATTACCACAAAGACGATTTTCCAAAACATTCTTACCCAGCTCTACCTAAATGAAAAATAAATAAAAAAATATTCATCTGAAAACGGTTATATAATAGAAATGAATTGATATTTTTGCATGAATAAAACCTTTAGTTGTATTGACAAATGTTTAATCTAATAATGTTTAAAAAAGTTTGTTCATTATGCCAAAATCACAATAATGTCCAAAACAACCTCAGTGTGATGCTCTAAATTGTGCACCACTATTTTTTTGGTATTAGAAATTTGTCTCCAAGACAAAGTGCTTAGGTTATAATTTGCTAAATATCGTCTTTAGCTGGATGGATTAGGTGTTTAATAACTGGCAAATCAATAAAACTACATACTTGTCCTCTAGAGTACGGTGGTCCTGCTCCAGTTGTCTGTGGTTGCTCTTCAGGGTAGTGTGCTGGGATATGAGCTGCTCATATTCTGTTGCCTGCCTCTCATGGACACTAAGCAGGCGCTCATGATCTCGTGTGATGCAGTTGAACCGTCAGAGATGAGTTCAGTGAGTTAAGAGTGGAGTTTTCAACCTGCACATGCAGATATGAGAGAGAGAGAGAGAGAGCGAGAGAGAGAAATTTAAATGCATAAACAGAAAAGTTTTAAAAATCATTTTAAAAGTTGCTTAATCCAATGAATTAAATCAAAGTTATAGGTTCTGCATACATAAAACATGACTGTATTCCAGTTTGGGTCACTGAGATACTAAAGCCCATCAAGAATGAGACAGTGGCTGTATTCTTCTTTATACATTTCATGGATTTGTGGCAATGACTTGTGGTCATTGTCTTACTTAAATAAGATGGCACCATTCTGATGCAACAGAACAGGTCAGAACTATAAACACATAAAAGTAAAGTAAATAAACAAGATCAGTCTGAATAATGAGTAAGCCTCAGTGTATAAGAATACGTAAGAAGGCAGTGAGCATACAGAAGACAGTTCAGTCCTTAGCTGCTGGTTCAAGCTGCTACTCTCCTCCAGACGAGACTCTAGGCCTTGGATCTTTTCTTCCCTTATCTCCAGAGTCTTCTTTAGAGTTGACTCAATCTTCGTCTCAAGGAGCTTATATTTACTGAGAGGTCACACAATCAAGTCATATTTTAAGAGTTCACAAAATGTGTTATTAAAATCACCAAAACAGCATTTAGCTTTAGAGAAGGGCTTTGGTTCATTCTATAAAGAGCCTGTTTTCCCACTATTATGAACAATTTACAATATTAGCTTCAGGGAAAAATTACTCAAGTCTAAAGTAAGACTGTGAGTGAAACATGAAGCTCAAGTTTGCACAAAACAGCATCCACACCCACAGAACACTGCTGACAGCACATCTTTAAGACATTACAGAATGGCATAGGAATGTAACTGGTAGCAGTAAAACCCCATTTTATTTTTAATGATTGAGGCTACCATCAGATGAAATTTTCTAATTAACTTTTTAATACAATGGTTTAGTCTAATAGTTCATGCAATCCTGGCAGACACACACATACACATAAAAAAACAGGAGAGACAAACTAAAGAAAAAAGGAAACTAAATCATCTTAGACAAATCTCATAAATTGTTTTCACAGGTTGTTTTTTGATACAACTGCCACTGGAGTTTTTGTTATACACTGACTCACAAAGTATAAATGAATTATATGTTTAAATTGTTGCAGTTGAAAATAAAATGGTTGTGCCTCCTCGTCATTGCAGTATGAAACTAATTAATTCTTATCGTTATCCATCCATCCATCATGGGCAGATACACCCAGGACAGGGTGCCAGTCTATCACTGGGCACACACTCACACACACACTCTATATGGGGCAATTTGGAGAATTCAATTGACCTTGATCCATGTTTTTGGACTGTGGGAGGAAACCAGAGAACCCTGAGGAAACCCACGCGGACACAGGGAGAACATGGAAATTCCACCCAGATTGGGATTTGAACCGGGAATCCCTAGCGCCGAGTGGCGAACATGCTAACCACAAAGCCACCATGCTTCCTATCGTTATCTATTTTCAAAAATTTTAAGACAGAATCATAGACACTTTGCAAAAAGCAACAATACAAAATAAATCAGCATTTTGCTATTTCAATCTTTATATTATGATGGTAGAAATAAGGATTTTCATCACTTCACTGATCAACTTTATTGAATGTACTTTGTAACTGATTTTGAAAAGGAAGTATTCAACCCAACGATCTATAAAATATAAAAGTTTAACAGTAACTTTTAACATTACTTAATACTGACAACAAGTGACATTCTTTTGAATGGAGAAAAATAGAAAGACCAGATGTAAAGCATTTAGATTTTCAGATCTGTGGTTGTATATAGATTTATACAGCTGTTATTTTAGTGGCTTTCACCTTATGGTTGCTTCAGGCGCTTATGCAGCATTTATATTTGATTGTCGGGACATTTGCTTTAACTATTCTTTGGTTTTTGTTGTCTGGCTGCATGGCCTACCATCTTGACATGCAGTTCGCTTTCCAGTTTTCCTTCATAATGTGCTGGGAAAATTCTGAATTCATCTTTTTATGATGGCAAGTTGTTCTGGTCCAGATGCACCAAAACACTACACTAATTATAGGCCCACTACTGGGAAATAACAGATGGTTTAAGGTTTTAATGCCAGAATGCAGGCTTTTTCATTTTCCGAATGTAACGCTTTTAGTTTGAACCAAAAAGATATGTTTTGTCTCAACGACATTTTCATTTGTCAATGTCAGCATTAGTAAACAGTATACTTGTTTAGTGTTCTTTTGAATGTGGACTTAGAAACATTATTAATAGGTTCTGTTTAGATTGTAATAATGGCATAAATTTACATTATTTGTACAACTCGATTGGATTAGTGGAGATCAAATTCTATAGATGGTTTTAGAACCTTGTCTATCCTGATGAGCACCCACAAATATTTTTTCAGAAGTCCCCAGGAATCTCCTTTCTTCATGCCATGATACAAGTCCACAAATGCGTGACGTGAAAAATCAGACTTGGATAGAACAGAGTGTCCACTCAGACCCGAAGGATGATGGAATCAATGCCATCCCAATACAGAAGCACCTAACTAAACTTATAATTTACATTTATCTGCTAATTGAGATACTGTTGTCAGTTATGAAATACTGCATTGTTTTTCCAAAAAAATAAATGAAAATTTATATTTTTGTCATATTTGACAAAAACATTTTTTTTTTCATGTGATCTCTCATATTATTTAAAAACCTAATGTTTTAGGTCAATTGTTTTAGAAAGATTCTTAGGACTTTTGAGATCACTGTATTACCACATGACAATTTTTGAAACTTCTTATATAGGAAGGAAGTGCAATCTAAATACGATCTAACTTACATGCACTGAAAGGTTTTACCTTTTACTTTTTTTAGCTCATGCGTTTTGGGAAAAATAAAGTTTGAAGTTAAAAAAAATAATAAATCATTCAGTCCCTTATCAGCAATTTTTTGTAAAAGTGAAAATGTTATGTTATGGGGTCACATGCAGTTGAAGAGTGCTCTCTAGGTGTATACAATTTATACCTAAATAAATATTCTGCCTTTAGAATAAAGCAGAAAGATAAAGTGTAAATGTCTGAACCTATATTTAGCAATAGGGCTTTAAATTAAACCATGTTTTTTTTTACCTTTCTGTTTTTCTTGCGATCTAGATCGCTAAACACAAAGTTAACAGAGCTAACTCATGCACTAACCCATGCAATTAAAAAATTGGGGAGGACAATTAAAAAATCTATATGACTAAAGCTAAATGATAATCTAAAGCTAAAAAGAGAGAGTGAGCACTAGTGTGGATCATCTACTTTACACTAAAATACTATTATTGAACTTACCCACTCCATCTGGCAGAAAGCAGCATTCACAAAATGACATTCCACAAAAATTATTTATTAAGACCATTATATATCATTTTCTAGGTTTGTGTAGTAGCAGGTCACTTACTTGTCCTCACAGCTGTGCTCTTCCTGCAGCAGTCTCTCTCGATTTAGCCCAATCTTCTCCAGCTCATGACTAAGCTTTTCCAAATCATTACATTGCTGCTGCACCCTTAGCTTCTCATTCACTAGATCCTAAGGCCCAGACACAAAATACTAGGGTTACAAAACATTTCAAAGATAAAAGTTAACACTATACACACACAGTCTAGACACCAAGTAAATTGAAAGTGTAGACAATTATAGCACATCACCAAAATGAAATTGCATTTCCAGTCTACAAAAAAAAAAAAAAAAAAAATCTGCAAACAAAATTTTTTAAATCCTTTAAGGGCAGGAGTGGCGCATTTCCATAAAATTACGGTCAGCGGTAAATGAGTGAGCAGTGAACCTTTTCTCAGTCTAATTTAGACAAGGCCAGGCCTGTCACAATGATTACATAATTGCCTGAGCTATATTATTTGTTTTGATTGCAATTATTTTTGCTGACTGTAATTATTTACAACAGTAAATTAGCTCCTAATGAAATGATCAGAATGAGCATTAAGTGTACGGTGTCCACAAAAACCTTTCTTTTTTAACACTTTCTGAATTAGCTTTTGGGCATTGCATTAACAACAAAGCAGGTCAAGGCCAATTTCACGATTTTGTCAAAGCATGCAATAAGACGAAGACCATTTAACTTTGTTGGTACTCCAATCATTAATAGCTGTGTGATCATCAGGATTTCACACCTCAATATTGTTATGTGAACACTTTTGTGTTGTGTCACTCCAGCTAATCTTGATTTTTAAGATAGTATTAGAGTCTGGAACTGGACACTGCTTATTAAGTTGTATCAGGGATGGACATTTTAAGAAAAATTACTAATTAATAGTTACCTGGGATAGGAATAATGCAGCAACCATATAATCCATGCTCTGTGATGCTACTATTGGAGTTCTGACCATTATTGAACAGAGTAAAGGGGACTAATATAGTTCCACATACAGATGGACTAACGCCTGTAATAGTAGAACTACTAAGTCCATCTTTACGCATGTCCAAACTTTTGACTGGTTCTGTACATTGCTGCAGACTGCTGTGGAAATGCTCAATTTGATTTGACAGAGATTTTTCCTACGTTTGTAGAATGGCACACAGCAAAACCGAAACACTGAATTCCAGCCATAAAAAAAATAAATAAATAAATACTGCCAGCAGAGTTCATAGGCCATTATTATAAAAATATAGTTATATAGGAGGGTCAGATGTAAGCTTTCACACGGACAGGTATTTTTAGCACCACCACATGATGTATTTGGATTGCGGAAGGAAACAAGATTTTATTAAGGAACAACACAGGCAGGGAGAGGGATCCACCCTGCCCAAGAAACAAATCCAGGACATTTAAAGGTGTGAGGTGTGCGCAATACATACTGCGTCACCATGATCCCGAAGTAAGACAGTAAAATGATCCAAGCCCACAGTAAGGCAGGGGTGAGATGCTAACTCCCCCCCCCCCCCCCCCCCCATCAGCCATACGTGTTTGGGAACTCTTGCGTAAAGGGCAGAGGCACTTTCCTTCCTGTGCATTATGCCACCTTGATGGTGAGCAGCAGTGTGGTGGAAGAACGTGAGGGTACACGGAATGTAGCACACATGGCTTTATAAAAGACATGTTATGTATTAAGATGTATTAAGTCTAGTCTTCATCATAAATGAGATGCTGTAGCATGAACTGTGTTTTCATGAACAAGTTAGCATCGGGACCTAGGAATGCTTTCTAAAGAAGCTTAAACTATTTGTAACTGCAAAGGTTTACAATTTTTTTCTAGCCAAGGCTATAAAATAATAAAGTTATATGAAGGCCAAAGGTCTGGTAGTTAATAATTATAAATGATGTGCCTCAGTTGGGTGTGTTTATAAATCACAACTGCTTAAAATGTGTGTAAGATTGATTTCTGTGTTTTAGGTTTTTCTGAAACCCTTGCGTTCTACCTCTCGGAGTGTAGCCAGGGTCCTTTTGTCAATGGTGACCTGCTTTTGTAATTCTTTGTTCTCTTTCTCCAGATCTTTTACTCTACTTGCAGCTTCTTGTAGCCGTGTTAACTCTCTGTTCATAGTCGTCCCCTCTTTCTCCATGTTGTCCAGTTTGAGTGAGCTCTCTTCTAGTGCAGCTTCCTTTATTTCCAACTGCTGCCTTAACCTGCGTGTTTCTCTTTCCAACTGCTTTTTATCTTTCTGAGTCTGGCCAAGCTCCTGTTCCACCCTCTTTCGCTCTTTCTCCGCCTCCTCAGCACGCCTACGAAACTTTTTCAGATCCTCCAGCTCAATCCGCAGGTCTTCGCTCTGGACCTCAGCCTCATGCAGATCATTCTCCAGAGCTTGGATCCTAGTGCTACTGCTTTCCAGACACTGTTGGAGTCGTTGGTTTTCTTTGTCCAGACTGCTGCAGTTAATCTCCAGTCTCTCTGTGCGTTTGGCCTGAGAACGGAGTTCTGCCGCAGAGCCACGGAGCTCCTGGTTTTCATCCTCCAGATTCTTGTGTTGTTTTTCGAGAACAGATAAGCGCTCTTTGCTGCACTCAAATTCCTCGGCTTCCTTCTTTAGACGCCAGTTTTCACGTTCCAGGTTGTTGTTCTCGCACTGCAGAGCTTTGGCATGCTCACTGGCCATTTTAAACTCCGTAAGCTGATGTTCCAGTTGCCGGTTGTCACATTCTAGACTCTTCATCTTATTCTGCAGCTCTTTGGAACATTCGCGCTCACTCTGCAACTGAGAAAGAATCTCCTTCTTGTCAGCCTCAAGCTTTACCAGCTGACTTGCTTTGTCAGAGATCTTCAGGTGAAGGATGCGGTTTTCCTTTTCCACCTCCTGCACATGTGCATCACTGTCCTCTTGTGCACGCTTCCTTAGAGAGGTCACAGTCTCAATCAGGTCTTGTTTTTCCTGTTCCAGCTCTGAAATCTAAAACACAAAATAAGCATTTACAAAATAAACAGATAAATAAATCAATTACAATAACAATAATAATAATAAATAACCTGTTTGGCTCTTTCTGCTCGCAGGGTTTGTAAAGACTGTTCAAGTGTTTGCTTTTCCTTGTGTACATCTTTTGTGGTCTGTTTTTCCTGGTCCAGCTGATTCTGCAGCTGCTCAAGCTTAAACAAACCACAAAACCTTATTACAGTCATAATAAATTAAAATAATGCAGCAAATAATACGGATCAATAAGAATTTATTACTAATTGGCTTGTTTTTTTCTAATAGAAACACAAATTTATTTTTGGTCCTCATGACGACACTTTAGTCAGACTCAAAACTATGCAAACACATGTTATTAGATAAGTAAATATTTGAATGCTTGTTTTATGGATTTTAATCTATTATTTTATTATTGCATTTAAATTACATTTTCAGCACAGCATATTTAAGATACCTCACCCAAAATGGCAACACATGAGCCTTGATGTATACCTTATTGCTGAGACCCTGGTTCTCTCTCTGTAGCTCCATAATGTGAAGCTGACCCTCTTCAAGGTTGAGACTGGCTTCACGCAATTCCTGAATTGTGCTCTGAAGGCTCTGGTTCTCCTTCTCAAGCTTCAGTAGTCGACTAGACGCTGAATCATTCAGCTCAAATACAAATGACTTGCTTGCTGCAAAGGAGTACAAAGAAATTAGCTGTTCATCCACGTTAAAAGTCAGAAAAAGCCAGAGGTGATGGCTTGCATTTCAGTATAAAAAAGGCTAAGATTAATAATAAAAAGATTAATAAAGTACTAAAACAAGAAACCATGGCATAACATGAGCATGGCTCAGTAACATTATCATCATATTATAATATATATATATATTTAAAACTCAATGGTTTTATAGTGATAATGATTTAAAATGTAGCAGTTAAGGGTTTTGACACGAACAAGGGGAGAAAGAAAATAATATATATATATATATATATATAAATAAATAAAAAATAAATAATTCTTGGTTTTGAAATAACCTTCCTGTCTATTTTTAGGATTTAGAAACATTACAACCTGCAAATCTATTAACTCTAAAACGGTTCATTGTTTTTTGTTAGACTGAATTTGATCTGATTGCTGTTCACATAAACGTTTATTGCCATGCACTTGCAACTTGTTAATGACTTGTAACGTATGTAAAACTACACCGTGACAAGTATTTTTGGAAGAAAATGTTGTCATCA